>OY731402.1:15074786-15625316 GCA_963425845.1 Sphenostylis stenocarpa | reverse complement strand
GCTAGGATATTTTTAGGTAAAAATCAGGGTAGCCTGCTAGATCGGAAATCCCAAAAGAACGGTCTAGGCAAAAGATAAGGCAAAAGCCCCCTAAGATATTCTAGGCAAAAATTAAGGCAGCCCGCTAGATCGAAAAACCGTAAAAGGTGGTCTAGGCAAAAGATAGGGCTAAAACCAAAAGATGAGTAAAAAAAAATGAGCCCATCTTCATGGTCATAAAGGAGGAGCCGATCGGCGTATTCATAAAAGCCAACGGGAGAAGGCCAATTACTTTCTAAATGCATCAAAAATAAATAAACAATAGATTGCATTTAGGTCATCCATACACAAAATAGTTGCATAATACGACTTTGTCAAAATCAAGAAAAAATATTTTTTCAAAAAAGAATAATAAACCTGCACATAAGGAGGCTAGTCTCCATACTGTCGCCGCCATCCATTCCGATGTCCTGGGACATCTCGAACGTTAATGCGAGCGGTCGCGAAAAGATGGTTGAGACTCGCGTTTTTTTGTTAAAAATATGTTCATTGCTTCTGAGGCGCTCAACGCTGAACTATCCTCTAATAGAAGCAAGGTTTTCGAAAATGGTTCTTTTGGAGTCGCCACCAATGTTTTGACCATAAACATTGGAAAAGGAGAAAAAGACATTGATTTTAATAAAAACCAAACTTGGCCATTATAACCAGAGTCGGGTAAGGGAGTTAGTTACGTGTGGGGAAGGTATTAGCACCCCACAACGCCCCTTTCGGGTTCCCTATGACGGATTAATTCATTTAAGTAAAGATTACAAGAGATTACGCTATTACCCTATTTTATTCGTACAGTATTTAAATATGGCTATCTACATGGTTTTATCTACATTGCATACAGAAAGCAGTAAATAAAGCAATAAAAGGGAAGAGAATTGAGAAAAACCTCCAAAGCAAGCTTTATATTATAAGTCTTTTATACAGAGGACGCTTTGCGGCAATCCTTCACTCTACAATGACGCTCCTCTCGAATAAACTCGATTCGACTAAAATTTTCTAGAAGAATCGAATGCTGGAATACAAATTCCTTAACTGATTGTTACCTATTAAAGGCAATCAGAGAGATCATTCGAAGGAGGGAGAGAAGAAGACAAGTCTTGGAGTTGTCTGGGGTGTGGAGAATGACAAATGAGGCTCCTATTTATAGATTTCGCAGCCTGGACATCTGGGACGGCCGTCTGGGTTGGGACGGCCGTCCCAACTGCAAAATTTACATTGGGCCAAGCTGGGGGGAGAGTGGGACGGCCAGTTTGGGTTGGGACGGCCGTCCCACTTGAATTTTAGGGTTTGGGACGTGCGTCCCAAAGGTGAGACGTGCGTCTCACTTGGTTTTTGATGTTTGGGACGGCTGTCCCAACCTGTCTTGGCCTGTTTTCGCGTTCTGGGACCCCCAGGAAGCTTTCCTTTCCTTTTTCGAACGTAGATTGATGCCGATAGATGTCCGTTGAAGCTTGATCTTCTTATAGGAAGTCTTCTTGGCCTTTATTAAGATTCCGGGCGAGCTTTATCTTCGTGTAGGAAGTCTCTTTAGCCTTTATTGTGTGGATGGGTGAACTCCGTCTTGTTGCGGGAGGTCTTTCTCGGTTTTTGATATGAAGCCGGGTGAACTTTATTTTCATGTGAAGTTTCCCTAGCCTTTATTTTGAGAGGCCGGGCAAAATTAGGGGTCTACACATACTTGTGATTGAAAACAGGAGGCTCCAGAATCCAGTCTACATATGAATATCAAAATCGCAAAAGGCAAAATCAAAATTATCTTCAGCAAAATAAGGAGCTTCAAGGAAACTAGTTCCAACCATCAACCTTCTACACCAATAAAAGAAGGAGAAGAAAAGCCAATGGAAAAGGCTTGATCATCCTCAAGAGGATCCTTGCCTATTCAAAGGCAGAAAAATACTCCATGACTCAACACCACCACATGAGTCGTCAAACATAAATCACTTGGAGCTACATTCATCATCCTTCCACCCAGAAAAGACATCAACAAAGAAGAAAGGCCGATGGAAAGGCTCGACCATCCCCAAGAGGATCCTTGCCTACTCCAAAGGCAAAATGAAAAAGACTACTTCATGACTCAGCTTCATTACCACATGAGTCATCAAGCACACTCATATAAGGATCTCCGCTTCATTCCCCAACGGAGAACAAGGGTTACACAAGAGCCCATCATACGAAGTCAAGCTCTCTATATCACCGGGGGGCAACAAAAAGAAAAGAAAGAAAATTTTTCATCCGCAACAGAGGCCACTACAGAAAAAAGGCCAAATAAATGTCTCTAAACAGAGCATATCAAGAAAAATCTCCACAAAGAGGAAAAGAAGAAAAATCTTCACCCCGATCAATAAAAAACTTCACAAAGCCAAGAGCCAAGACTCCATCATCAAAGTTGGATCCCCAAGAAATAAAGGAAAATTCCCTAGGGATCACTGAAAAGAAAAAAGAAAAAGGTATCTTTTCATTCAAAGAAGAAGCCAATGTGCATAAAAAGAGCACACATGCAAAAAACCAAATCGCAAAAAAAGAGAAATCGCGAGAAAAGGGTAAAAACCCATTCCCCAGCAAAATAAGAGCTTAGGCAAAACCAGCTCAAACAACAGCAGCCAATAAGGAGTCGAAAAACTCCATTTCTCCCTAGAGGGACAATTCAAGACAAATCTCCGGAATGAAATTAATTCCCCAGTGGATCATCAACAAGAAAACTACCCCAGTGAGCCTACGACAAAAGCAAACTACAAAATTATATCCACAGGGAGTTAATCGCTCATAACGCCCAAAGACGGATATCCATAGTGAAGCACAAAGCCTTCACTTGCAACAAGCAAGCAAAAAACTAATATCCCCAAGAAATGGGAAATCAACCTATGCAAGAGGCAATCCAAACCCTCAAAGTCTTCACCAAATGAATCTTCGCCTAATCAAGAGGCACAATCAAGAAGAGAATTCAAAATCCCCAGAGGATTCCCGCCTAAAAAGAGGCAATCAACAAGAATCCCCGGTCAAAACCGGATGGCTAAAAGAAAAAAGCCAAAAACAAAGAATCCCCGGCAAAAATCGGATGACTAAAAAAGTCAAAACAAATTATTCCCCATGGAATAGGCGCATAATCAGAAACAAGTAAGCCGCTAACACATCTCCAAAAACAGATAATCACAGGATTAACTACCAAAAAGTGCATCCTGAGAACCTTGCAGAACGGGGTTCGGACCGGGTGGGGGTAGGTACCCATCAGAATCTTGCAGAACGAGATTCGGACCGGGTGGGGGTAGGTACCCATCAGAGCCTTGCAGAACGGGGTTCGGACCGGGGTGGGGGTAGGTACCCATCAGAACCTTGCAGAACTGGGTTCGGACCAGGTGGGGGTAGGTACCCATCAGAATCTTGCAAAACGAGATTCGGACCGGGTGGGGGTAGGTACCCATCAGAACCTTGCAGAACGGGGTTCGGACCAGGTGGGGGTAGGTACCCATCAGAATCTTGCAGAACGAGATTCGGACCGGGTGGGGGTAGGTACCCATCAGAGCCTTGCAGAACGGGGTTAGGACCTGGTGGGGGTAGGTACCCATCAGAATCTTGCAGAACGAGATTCGGACCGGGTGGGGGTAGGTACCCATCAGAGCCTTGCAGAACGGGGTTCGGACCGGGTGGGGGTAGGTACCCATCAGAATCTTGCAGAACGAGATTCAGACCAGGTGGGGGTAGGTACCCATCAGAACCTTGCAGAACGGGGTTCAGACTGGATGAGGGTAAGTACTGATCAGAATCTAGCAAAAATGCAGATTCGTACCGGGTGGGGGTAGGTACCCACCAAAACCTTAAAAATAAGGTCTGTACCGGATGAGGGTAAGTACTCATCAGAATCTAGCAAAAATGCAGATTCGTACCGGGTGGGGGTAGGTACCCACCAGAACCTTAAAAATAAGGTTTTGTACCAGATGAGGGTAGATACTCATCAAAACTTAGCAAAATGCATCGGGTAGAGTAAAAATACTCACCAGAAGCATTTCTAAAAGCGGGTACAAAGACTTGCTTCTATTAGAGGATAGTTTAGTGTTGAGCACCTCGGAAGAAAAGTACCCACAAGAGTTTAGCGAAATGCAAACTCATACCAGGTGAGGGTAGGTACTCACCAAAACCTTGTAAGAACAAGGTTCATACCTAGTGGGGGTAGGTACCCACAAAAGTCTAGTAAAATACAGACTTATACCGGGTGAGGGTAAGTACTCACCAGAGCTTTATAAAAGGAGGCTCAAACCAGATAGGGGTTGGTACCTATCAAAATATTTATCATCCGGAGGATCAGCAAAGAAGCAGCATCCGAAGGATAACCGGGCAAAAGGGTTAACTCCTTCCCCTGCCGAATAATTTTGTCGGTATATTAAAACCAACAAATTAATTAGGCAGGTGAAGGGGGGGCAGCTGTAGACCCCTAATTTTGCCTGGCCTCTCAAAATAAAGGCTAGGGAAACTTCACACGAAAATAAAGTTCACCCGGCTTCATATCAAAAACCGAGAAAGACCTCCCGCAACAAGACGGGGTTCACCCATCCACACAATAAAGACTAAGGAGACTTCCTACACGAAGATAAAAGCTCGCCCAGAATCTTAATAAAGGCCAAGAAGACTACCTATATGAAGATAAAGCTTCAACGGACATCTATCGGCATCAATCTACGTCCGAAAAAGGAAAGGAAAGCTTCCCGGGGGTCCCAGAACGCGAAAACAGGCCAAGACAGGTTGGGACGGCCGTCCCAAACTGGGACAGCCGTCCCAAACATCAAAAGACAAGTGAGACGCACGTCTGACCTTTGGGACGCACGTCCCAAGCCCCAAAATTCAAGTGGGACGGCCGTCCCAACCCAAACTGGTCGTCCCACTCTCCCCCCAGCTTGGCCCAGTGCAAAATGCACAATTGGGACGGCCGTCCCAACCCAGACGACCGTCCCAAATTTCCAGGCAGTGAAATCTATAAATAGGAGCCTCATTTGTCATTCTCCAGACCCGAGACAACTCCAAGACTTGTCTTCTTCTCTCCCTCCTTCGAATGATCTCTCTGATTGCCTTTAATAGGTAACAATCAGTTAAGGAATTTGTATTCCGGCATTCGATTCTTCTAGAAAATTTTAGTCGAGTCAAGTTTATTCGAGAGGAGAGTCGTTGTAGAGTGAAGGATTGTCGCAAAGCGTCCTCTGTGTAAAAAACTTATAATATAAAGCTTGCTTCGGAGGTTCTTCTCAATTCTCTTCCCTTTAACTGCTTTATTTACTGCTTTCTGTATGCAATGTAGATAAACCATGTAGATAGCCATATTTAAATACTGTACGAATAAAATAGGGTAATAGCGTAATTTCTTGTAATCTTTACTTAAATGAATTAATCCGTCATAGGGAACCCGAAAGGGGCGTTGTGGGGTGCTAATACCTTCCCCACACGTAACTAACTCCCTTACCCAACTCTGGTTATAATGGCCAAGTTTGGTTTTTATTAAAATCAATGTCTTTTTCTCCTTTTCCAATGTTTATGGTTAAAACATTGGTGGCGACTCCAAAAGAACCATTTTCGAAAACCTTGCTTCTATTAGAGGATAGTTCAGCGTTGAACGCCTTGGAAGTAATGAACATATTTTTAACAAAAAACGCGAGTCTCAACCATCTTTTCGCGACCGCTCGCATTAACGTTCGAGATGTCCCAGGACGTCGGAACGGACGGCGGCGACAATACCAGGTGGGGGTACGTACCCACAAGAGCCTTGCAGAACGGCGTTCGTACCGGGTGAGGGTAAGTACTCATCAGAATCTAGCAAAAGCATATTCATACCTGGTGGGGGTAGGTACCCACAAGAGCCTTGCAGAACGGGGCTCGTCAAGAGTTTCAGCAAACGCAGACTCATATCGGGTGAGGGTAGGTACTCACCAGAGCTTAGCAAATGCGGGCTCATACTTGGTGGGGGTAAGTACCCACAAGAGTTTAGCAAATGCGGACTCGTACCGGGGGAGGGTAGGAACTCACCAGAGCTTAGCAAACACGGGCTCATACCTAGTGAGGGTAAGTACTCACAAGAGCCTTATAGAAGAAGGTTCGGACCAGATGAGGGTTCATTCTCATCAAACTAGATAGGGGTTGGTACCTATCAAAAATATTTATCATCCGGAGGATCAGCAAACTTCAGCAAAGGAGCATCCCAAGGATGACTGGGCAAAAAGGGTTAACTCCTTCACCTACCAACTAATTTTGTGAACACATTAGGCCAACAATTAGTTAGGCAGGTGAGGGGGGGGCAGTTGTAGACCCCTAATTTTTCCCGGCCTCTCAATAAAGACTAGAAGACTTTCTCTCTGAAGATGAAGCTTCGGTGGACGTCTATCGGCATCAATCGGCTTCCGTCTGAAGAAAGGAAAGCTTCTCGAGACAGCCATCCCAGAAGCTAGGACAGTCGTCCCAGACAGGCCAGGCGCCCGTCCCACATGTGAGACGCGCGTCTCACTTAAATTCAACACTTGGGACGGCCGTCCCAGATCCCAGACGACCGTCCCAACCTCTGCAGACCGCGATCCCTATTTTCTGCACCCCAGATGGTTGTCCTGAGTTGCCAGGCTGAAAAAACTATAAATAGGAGCTCATTTGAGCGGTTTTAGACACACCTTACTCCTCTCTTCTCTCCCTCTTTCGAATGATCTTTCCAATTGCTTATAAGGTAACAATCGGTTAAGGAAGTTTCTTCTGGCATTCGATTCTTCTTAGAATTTTGGTAGAGTCGGTCCTGTATTTGGGGAGGAGAGTCGTTGTAGTGCGGGGGATTGCCAAAACGCATCCTCACAGTTGAAGATTTGTAATAAAAAGCTTGCTACGGAGGTTCTTTTCACTTCTCTTCTCTTTTATTGCTTTATTTACTGCTTTATGTATGAAATAGAAAATAGAATCATGTAGATAGCCATTTTTAATATTGTATAATAAAATAGGGTAATAGCGTAATTTCTCTTAATCTTTACTTTATGAATTAATCCGTCATAGGGAACCCGAAAGGGGCGTCGTGGGGGTGCTAACACCTTCCCCACGCGTAACTAACTCCCTTACCTAACTCTGGTTATAATGGTCAAGTTTGGTTTTTCTTAAAATCAACACCTTTTTATCCTTTTCCAATGTTTATGGTCAAAACATTGGTGGCGACTCCATAAGAACCCTTTTGCGAAAACCTTGCTTTTATTAGAGGAAAGTTCAGTTGTTGAGCACCTCGGGAGCAATGATCACATTTTTAAATAAACGCGAGTCTAAACTATCTTTTCACGATCGCTCGCATAAACGTTCGAGATGTCCCTAGACGTCGGAACGGACGGCGGCGACACTGCCCATTTCCCAATTTTGTCCTTCTGGGCGGGAAGTCGTTTCTTTATTACTAAATCTCCCTCTTGAAAAGTGCAGGGACTGATCTTCTTATCGTAGGCCTTCTTGATCTTCCTTTGATAGGCCTGCCCATGACATATGGCGTCCAACCGTTTTTATTCGATCAGGTTAAGCTAGTCGTACCGATTCTGGATCCATTTTGTTTCGGTTAACTTCTCTTCCATGATAACTCTTAGGGAGGGTATTTCGACTTCTACTGGAAATACAACCTCCATGTCGTATACGAGGGAGAATGGGGTGGCCCTGGTGGAGGTCCGCACGGAAGTCCGATATCTGTGTAAGGCGAAGGGTAGCCTTTCATGCCAATCTTTGTATGTTATCACCATCTTCTGGATGATCTTTTTTATGTTTTTGTTGGCTACCTCTACTGCACCGTTCATCTTAGGTCGGTATGGAGAGGAATTGTGGTGTTGAATCTTGAAATCTTGACATAATTCTTCCATCATCTTGTTGTTTAAATTGGTCCCATTATCAATAATGAGCCTATGAGGGATACCATACCGACATATAATATTCCTCTTGATAAAGGTGGTCACCACTTTTCTAGTCATGTGTGCGTATGATGCTGCCTCTACCCATTTGGTAAAATAGTCAATGACCACCAAGATAAAACGGTGACCATTAGATGCTTTGGGCTCAATGGGTCCGATGACGTCCATGCCCCACATGGAGAAGGGCCATGGTGTAGCCAAGATGTTGAGACGTGCAAGCGGAACGTGAACATTATTAGCATAGACTTGGAACTTGTGACATCTTTTACATATTGGTCACAGTCGCCTTCCATTGTGGACCAAAAATACCCTACCCTTAGGATCTTCTTTACAATGACATGCCCAGGTGCATGAGTCCCAAAAGCTCCTTTATGAATCTCCTTTATCAGGGTTTGAGCCTCCTCATGATCCACACACCTTAACAGGGTGGAGTCAAAATTCTTTTTATAGAGGGTTTCTCCAATCAATGCAAACCCCGTGGCCCTCTTCTGGATGGTCCCTTTGTCATTATCACTGATTCCTTCGAGATACTCACCCTTCGTGAGGTATCGCTTAATGTCATGATACCAAGGGTTTCTGTCTTGCTCTCTATTTACTATCATACAGTTTGATTTGAATAGTCGGCATCTCATGCTCTTGGTCTAAAGAGAACATGGATGATAAAGTAGCGAGGGCGTCTGCAAATTGTTTATCTTCCCGAGGAATATACTTGAAAGTGACGCTTTCTAGCCTCAAAATCATATCGCGAATATGCTCTAGATATGGGTTTAATTTGGAATTTCGGGTTTCCCATTCACCCTTGAGTTGATATATGACAAGGGATGAATCACTGAAAACTCTGAGTTTGGTCACCCCATGATCTAGAGCTGCTTGGATTTCCAATGCACAGACTTCGTATTCGACCATATTATTTGTGCAGTCAAAATTTAACCTGGCCGTTACCGGGATATATTTATTTTCTGGGATATCAAAATGGCTCTGATCCCATGTCCAAGCATGTTTGAGGCTCCATCGAAAAACATAGTCCATGCATCTTCTTTGGTCTCTTCGTGTTCAATGTGCATGATATGCTCATCGGGAAAGTCATCTTGCAGGGATTGGTACTCGTTCGTCGATCCATGTGCTAGATAGTCTGCTAGGGGACTACCTTTAATAGTTTTCTGGGTGACATGAATGATATCAAATTCTGAAAGGAGCACTTGCCACCTAGCTATTCTTCCGATCAAGATGGGCTTTTCAAAGAGGTACTTGTTGGGTCCATTTTGGAGACCAACCATGTTGTGTGTCGAGCCATGTATTGTCGGAGACGTTGAGTTGCCCACACCAATGCACAACATATTTTTTCGAATGGCGTATAATGGGTCTCATAGTCTAGGAACTTTTTGCTCAGATAATATATGGCTCTCTCCTTCCCTATTTCATCTTGCTGACCGAGCACACATCCCATGGACTCTTCAAGTATTGATAGATATAAGATAAGAGGTTTTCCTTCAACGGGTGGCACCAATACTGGTGGATTGGTTAAGCAAATCTTGATCTTATTGAACACTTGTTGGCATTCTTTGTTCCACTCTATTGGCTGGTTTTTGAGCAACAGCTTAAAGATGGGTATACATTTGTCCGTTAGCTGTGAGATGAACCTGGAAATATAGTTGATTTGGCCCAAAAATCCTCTGACCTCCTTTTCTATTCTTGGTGGGGGAATTTCCAATATTGCCTTTGTTTTATCAGGGTCTACCTCGATTCCCTTTTGGCTGACGATGAACCCTAGGAGTTTGCTTGACCGTACTCTGAAAGTACATTTTGTTGGGTTTAGTTTAAGCTTATACTTTCGAAGTCAATCAAACAGCTTCTTAAGATATTGAATATGGTCCACCTTGTTTCTAGACTTGGCAATCATGCCATTCACGTATACTTCTATTTCTTTGTGGATCATGTGGTGGAATAATGTGACCATAGCCCTCTAATAGGTAGCCCCTGCGTTCTTGAGCCCAAAAGGCATTACCCTATAGCAAAAGGTACCCCACGGTGTGATGAAGGAGGTTTATTCCCTATCCTCGACGACAAACTTAATTTGATTATACCCCACATATTCGTCCATGAAGGAATAAAGCGTGTTTGTAGCGGTGTGATCCACTAATGTGTTAATGTGTGGTAGGGGGAAGTCATCCTTTGGACTTGCTCGATTTAGGTCCCTATAGTCCACACATACTCTGATTTTACTGCTTTTCTTGATGACGAGCATTATGGTTGCTAGCCATTCGGGGTATTTGGACACTATTAGGAAGTTAGCGTCTAGTTGTCTTTGTACTTCCTCCTTGATCATTAAGGACCAATCCAGCTTGATTCTCTTGAGCTTTTGTTTCACAGGCTGAAATCCCTCTTTTGAAGGTAGATGATGTTCCGCAATGCTTGTATCGAGTCCGAGCATGTCATGATAAGACCAAGCGAAAACGTCCACGTATTCTTTTAAAAGTTGTATCAATCCCTCCCTGATGTTACTATCAATCTGGGTGCCGATATTTATCTCTTTCTTATCGTATCCTTGTCCCAAATTGATAGTTTCTGTTTCCTCTTGATGCAGCTGAATGATCTGAGTTTCTTTCTCTAGCATTCTCTGTATGTCCAGGGAAATGGTCCCCTGCTCACTGTCGGACTCGACCCATTCGCCTTCGATTTCCGGGTCCCACAGAGATTCATCAATCACAGACATGATTGTTTTTAGGTTCTATTTTAGTCATAGATTTTATTATTCAATTATTTTTGCAAGAATAATAAATAGAAGAGGGAAGAGATTGAGAATGAATATGAAAAATGCATCATGTATTAAAAAAGGAAGGTGTTCCCACGACCACGGGCGGGAACCGCAGGAAATACAAGAAAAAACTTAAAAAAAAGAAACCCTAAGAGTTGATCCTCCCAATCCTTCCCTCCTTTCATTCTGGTTTCATCAGAGGTTTGGCGTCTACATCAGAGGTGGAGGCATCAAAGGTTATCCACCTGACATCGATTAGCTCTTGGACCCTCTACTTCAGGGTCAAGTAGTTCTCCGTTGAATGCCCAGGTGAATCCGAGTGGTAGTCGCATTTCTCATTTGGTTTGCACCCTTCGGGATAAGGAGGCTCTATCTTCTTGGGAGGGGCACGGGCCAGGAGCTTGGCTTCTAGTAGCTGGGGCAGCAGCTTCCCATAAGAGATTGAAATAGGAGTAAATTTTCCTTCCTTTTTGCACGGCTGCCAAACCATCTGCGGAGCAAAAGAAGGAGTAGCGAGGTTAATCGCGTGCACAACCTCATCCTTCTTCTTGCTGGAGGGCTTTCTGAATGAGACGCTGGAAGGGGAAGATTGCGTTATCTTCCCGCTTCTTAACCCTTGTTCCACTCTCTCCCCTACGGTGACTATGTCCGAAAAAAGGTTGGATGTACTGGCTATTGCCTTGTCATAGTAAGCTCTTGTCAATGAATCTATAAACATAGCCACCGTCTCCCTGTCCATCAACAGGGGCTCTATCTAGGCAGCCATCTCCCTCCACCTCTGGGTGTATTCCTTGAAGGACTCGTCATTCCTCTTACTTAAAGTCTTAAGATCTAACCTATCTGGGGTCAGATCGATGTTATATCGGTAACGACGAAATAAGGCATCCGCCAGCTACTTCCAATTTTGGACTTGCCCCTTCTCCAACTGCATGTACCAGTTGAGGGCTGAGTCAGCCAGGCTCTCCTGGAAGCAGTGGATCAGGAGTTTCTCATTTTCAGCATGTGCAGTCATCTTACGATAGTGCATCGTAAGATGACTCTTGGGGCAAGTCAGTCCAGCATAATTGGGGAAGTCTGGGACCTTGAATTTTGGCGAGAACTGAATGTTCTTGACCAGACACATGTCTGCTGCCTCTTTGACGTTGAAGGCTGAGATCTGGTGCTTGGACACCTTGGGGGTGTGAATGTGCATTGCCCTAGCATCAGACTACACAAAGGCTTTTCACTCAAAGAAGAACTCTTCTTCTTCTTCCTCTTAATGGCGAGAGGCGCGATCGCCATGAGTTTCCCCTTTGTTGAGGTTTTGTTGGCGCATGACCTCTATTAATTGTGCCATTTGCTCTCAAAGGACGCTAACCTCAGCGGTAAGTTTGCGATTTTGTTCCTCCAAATGCTCGATAGCTCTTGCCTTCTGCACACGGGTTCGGATGGGAAGAGGACCAGCCACTTTCTAAGATGCCCAAGAATTTTATTAATGAAAATGAATGATAGGTGTGGGATTAGTATCTTCTAAGACAATGACTTAGGTATCATCCTTAAAGCTTGTGCTTTGCGGAATACCATACCCACTTTGGTGTAATGGTTCCTTCCCTGTCATGGATTTGACAAGTATAACGAAGATCACCATATACCTTAGTACATTTGTCCCTTCCTTGTGCATGGTTACAAATGTGCTCGGGACCTCTTTCGTCTTTGTCTTAGAGATATCTAATGCCCCCTAGCATGAGAGTTTTTATAATGATGCTTATGCATAATTTCCTTATTTATTTTCTCTCTTGGTTTTTCCAGTTATGACATGATGCAATATGAATGATTTGACTTTGTCAAAAATTGTTTTATTCAAACTCATTATTATTATTTCCTCCTCTTTTTCTTATTTGGTTTATTTGATTTATTTGTTTGGTTTTTATAACCTTTTATCTCTTCTGTCAGACTGCGTGGCTACTTAGCTTACAAATAACCTGAAATCAGGCTAGCTAAAAGGCAGACTGTCTGAGATAAAAATGGTTTATTGTGAAAGAATAATTTTAATGTCCCTTATCTCTTATGTCGGACTGCATGGCTACTTATCTTACAAAGAACCAGACACCAGGCTAGCTAAAAGGCATATTGTCCGAGATAAGGGTGTTTATTGTGAAAAGATTTTTTTGAGGTTTACTTTTGTTTTTTTTGTTGTTGTATGGTTATGCTATGCAACAAACAGATGCACACACAATTCACTCATCTGCAAACAAGTAGAATGATGTTTTTAAATACGAGGTAGGGTTTTCCTGTAGAAGAGTGCATATTCAGGGTAGTTCTAAATTTCCTCACCAAGGCCAGGCCCCCAAGGTGCCCCCATTATAGGGTCCCTACTCTCCAGCCTTCCGACCATGCATGACACTAAGTCCTTAGTCAGTCTTTGTGACAAAAGAGGAAGGTTATCACTATGAGTGGTGGTTTCCAACCATACCGGTGGGCTCATGGCCCTCACTACGAGAAATTGTACCTACCACCCACTCCCTATGGATTTCCCACTTGCCCTCGAGTATAGGGGGAACTGTTGTGTGCAAGGGTTTGTGTATAGTTTGTATTTCAAACAATTGCATAAAATAAACAAACAACAGTTATTAAAGTCAAGCAATTAAAGCATGTTATAAAACAAGGCAGGGTAAAAGTGAAATTTTTAAGTATTTTATTTATCAAACTAGTTCATCACTAAATTGGATCAACTCTCTATCTTCCCTAGTGGAGTCACCATCTGTCACAACCATCAAAAGAGGCGGTCATAGCGATGTGATAGTTTTGCTTCGACTCGCATTTTTTAAAGTGATGTTACAACGCTTTTAGGTTGTCCAATAACCGAGCTGGATCTAAAGGCGAAGTTTTCGGAAAAGGGTTCTGGAGTCGCCACCAATGTTTTATCCGGAAACATTGGAAAAGGAAGAAAAACAAGGAGTTGGTTTAGAAAAACCAACTTTGGTCATTATAACCAGAGTTGGGTAAGGGAGTTAGCTACGTGTAGGGAAGGTATTAGCTTCCCTACGACGCCCCTTTCGGGTTCCCTATGATGGACCTTTTTTTTTAAATAAAGAACTCTAAAATTACGCTTTTACCCTTATTTATTCATTTGCGGAATTTAAATTGTTGACTACATGACCCTAATAGCTAATGCACAAATAGATGTAATAAGAAAGCGGTAAAAGAAGATAGGAAATGTAGGAACCTTCGAAGCAAGCTTTGTATTAATGTTCTTGGAAAAGAAAGGTGCTTTTTGGCAACCTCCAAGCTCTATAGTGTTGATCGCTCTTTCTCGCAACACTACAAGACGCTTACTAAGAACACTAAGAAACTTCAAAAATGCTTCAAGGGGTCCTAGGAGAATAATTTGAAGAAATTGCATAAGGGAAAGTTGCTCTGTGTTGTTAAAAGGATGAGGACACCCCCCCTTTTTATAGAAATTTGTATATGTCAGGTCGGGACCGCCGTCTCGCCAAACGGGACGGCGGTCTCGCCTTCGGCAAGTGGCGAGACAGCGGTCTCACCATTGGCGATTGACGAGACGGGGTCTCGCCATTAGCAAGTGGCGAGACGACGGTCTCGCCAAACGAGACGGCTGTCTCGGCCCTTTAGGTGAAATTTCTTATTTTTCCCGTACAAAAAACCTTGCTATTCTAAAATGGGGCCTATTGATCTATCCTAGGGATCTTTTAGGACTTTCCCATCTTCGAATGGAAGTCTCCTGCTCTTTATTTTGAGGTCGGACAAGATTTGGGGTCTACACCTCTGAAGCAAGCTTTTATTACAAATCTTCAACTCTGAGGATTCTTTTTGGCTATCCTCTCGCAGTACAAGGACTCTCCTCTCCGAAATAAAATAAAAGAATTTTAGACTATCGAATGCCGGATATCACAAAAGAGATTTCCTTAACCGATTGTTACCTTATAGGCAATCGGAAAGATCATTCGAGAACTAGAAGTATATGAGAGAGTAGAGAGAGGTGAAATTGTTGTGTAAAAGCTGCAAATGGGCCCCCTATTTATAGATTTCGCTGTCAGAACTTTGGGACGACCGTCTCAACCTCAGAAAGGTGGGACAACTGTCTCACCTACTTGGGACAGCCGTCTCAGGTGAGAAAATTAGCTGGGACGCATGTCTGGCCATTGGGACGTGCATCTCAGTCACTTGGGATGGTTGTCTCGACTTTGGGATGACTGTCTCGAGTGGTTTCTCCAAATTTTGCGTTTTATCGCTTCAGAAAAGCTCTCCTTTCTTCAAACGGAATCCAGTTGATGCTGTTAGATGCCCACCGAAGCTTTACCCATCTTCAGAGCAGAAGTCTTCTGATCTTTATTAAGAGGCTGAGCAAGATTTGGGGTCTACAGTTGCCCCCCCCCCCTCACCTGCATAATTGTCTATTTTGCTTAATGTGCCTACAAGATCAATTGGTAGGTGAAGGAGTTAACCCTCTTGCTCGGTCATCCTTTGGATGCTACTTTATTGAAGTTGTTGATCCTCTGGATGATGAATGGTTTGATAGGTACAAACCCCTATCTAGTTTGATGAGAATTAACCTTCATCTGGTCTGAACCTTCTTTTGTAAGGCTCTTGTGAGTACCAACCCCCACCAGGTCTGAGTCCCCTTCTGTAAGACTCTTGTGGGTACCAACCCCCACCAAGTCCGAACCCCCTTTTGTAAGGTTCTTGTGAGTACAAACCCCCACCAAGTTTGAGTCCCCTTCTGTAAGACTCTTGTGGGTACAAACCCCCACCAGGTTCGAGTCCCCTTCTCTAAGACTCTTGTGGGTACCAACCCACACCAGGTACGAACCCCCTTCTGTAAGGTTCTTGTGAGTACAAACTCACACCAGGTCCGAGTCCCCTTCTATAAGACTCTTGTGGGTACCAACCCCAACCAAGTTTTAACCCCCTTCTGCAAGGTTCTTGTGAGTACAAACCCCCACCAAGTTCGAGTCCCCTTCTGTAAGACTCTTGTGAGTACAAACCCCCCACCAGGTGCAAGTCCCCATCCGTAAGACTCTTGTGAGTACCAACCCCCACCAGGTCCGAACCCCCTTCTGTAAGGCTCTTGTGAGTACAAACCCCCACCAGGTTGAAAGCTGACGAGCCCCCTTCTGTAAGACTCTACTGGTTCGAGGAATCCCCTTCTATAGGACCCTCATGCTTGATAAGCCCCCTTCTGTAAGGCATATCAAGTGCGCACCCCCTTCTGTAAGGTTCTTGTGAGTACAAACCCTCCACCAGGTTGAAAGCCGACGAGCCCCCTTCTGTAAGACTCTACTGGTTTGAGGAATCCCCTCCTGTAAGACCCTCTTGGTTGATAATCCCCCTTCTGCAAGGCTCTTGTGAGTACAAACCCCCACCATGTCGAAAGTCGACGAGCCCCCTTCTGTAAGACTCTGCCGTTTTGAGGAATCCCCGTTTGTAAGACCCTCATGGTTGATAAGCCCCCTTCTGTAAGGCTTATCAGGTGCGAACCCCCTTCTGTAAGGTTCTTGTGAGTACAAACCCCCACCAGGTCGAAAGCCGACGAGCCCCCTTTGTAAGACCCTCATGGTTGATAAGCCCCCTTCTATAAGGCTTATCAGGTGCGAACCCCCTTCTGTAAGGCTCTTGTGAGTACAAACCCCCACCAGGTCGAAAGTCGACGAGCCTCCTTCTGTAAGACTCTGCCGATTTGAGGAATCCCCTTCTGTAAGATCCTCATGATTGATAAGCCCCCTTCTGTAAGGCTTATCAGGTGCAAACCCCCTTCTGTATGGTTCTTGTGAGTATAAACCCCCACCAGGTCGAAAGCTGACGAGCCCGCTTTTGTAAGACTCTGCCAGTTTGAGGAATCCCCTTTTGTAAGACCCTCATGGTTGATAATCTTGAAACCCCAGGATGCTCCTTTTGGTAGTCAATCTTGTGGTTGATGAGTACGAACCCTCATCTGGTTCTGAGTCCTTTCTTCTGGGCTGAAAATGTGCTGGCGGCTTACTATTTCTGGTCATGCACCAATTCCATGTGGAGTAGTTATTTGAGGATTTTGTTTTTGACTTTTCTGGGTGGTCATCTGGCTTGCCAGGGATTCTTTGTTTTTGGCTTTTTTCTAATAGCCATCCGAGTTGTTGTTTGTCGGGGATTATTGATGATTGCCTCTTGATTTTGGCAAGAATCCACTGAGGATTTGTTGATTTCTGATATTGATGCCTCTTGAGTAGGCGAATGCTTCAATAGTGATGAAGACTTTATGTCAAGTTTGTAATGCCTCTGACTAGGTTGATTTCCCTTTCAAGGGATATTGGCTCTTTGCTTGCCAGGTTTTGCCTATGCATTCCACTGGGGGAATATTCATGTTGGATAGGAAAATAATTCCTTGAGGATATCAATTTGTAATTTGCCTTTGTTGTACGCTCACTAGGGATAATTATTCTTCTTTTTGTTTGCCCCTTAGGGGACTGAAGTTTTTCTACTGGGGAGACGAGAATTCTGACTCCTTTGTTGCTCATGGACTTTTAAAGTCCTTATTGTCCTTTGGGAAGAGTGGTGGAGAATTTGGATGAACATGCTTGATGACTCATGTGACGGTGATGCTGAGTCATGTGATAATCTTTTTGTTGCCTTCGGAATAGGCAAGGATCCTCTTGGGGATGATCGAGCCTTTCCTTTTGGCTTTTCTTTGTTGTGCCTTCTCTTTTTTTGGATGGAAGGAGGAATGGTTGGAGCTTTTGGATTTCCTGAATCTCTTTTATTGAATTGTTTGATTTCGCCTTCTTCTTCTTGAGGGGACTTTTATTTGGTTCTGACATTTCCTGTTTTTAAATCACAAAGATGGAGCCTAGCCTCCGTATATGCATGATTATTTTTCTTATTTAAAGAAACTTATTTTTTATTGATTTTGACAAAGTCGTTTTGTGCAACTACTTTGTATGTGGATGTTCTAAATGCAATCTATTTGTTTATTTCGTTCATTTATAAAAGTGATTGGTCTTCTCCGGCTGGATCTTTATGAGTATGCTAATGGGCTCCTTTTTTATGACCATGCTGATGGGCCCCTCTTTTATTCATCTTTTGGTTTTAGCCCTATCTTTTGCCTAGACCGCCCTTTTACGGATTTTTGATCTAGCAGGTTGCCTTAATTTTGCCTAGAATATCTTAGGGGGCTTTTGCCTTATTTTTTTTCCTAGATCGTTCTTTTGGGGTTTTCCATCTAGCAGGCTACCATGATTTTTACCTAAGAATATCCTAGCAGGAATTTATTCTGTTTATGCTTCCTAGATGTGTCACCGCCGTCGAAAGAGGTGATCAGAGTGATGTGATGGTTCTGACTTTCCATTTTTCACGTTTTTTATGGGTGAGGTTACAACACCTTTAGGTTGTCCGATAATCGGGCTGAACCAAAAGGCGAGGTTTTTTGAAAGGGTGTTCTTAGATCGTCCGATAATCGGGCTGACCTAAGAACTAGTTTGAAAGGGTTCTTATGGAGTTCCCACCGATGTTTTTACCCGAAACATCAAAAAAGGAAAGAAAAAGGCGTTGTTTTTCGAAAACCAACTTTGGTCGTTAAAACCAGAGTTGGGTAAGGGAGTTAGTTACATGCAAGGGAAGTGCTAGTTCCCTTTACAACGCCCCTTTCGGGTTCCTTATAACAGACCAGTTATTTTATAGATAAACTTTTGAAATGACGCTTTAACCCTTTTTATTTGCGGAACTAAAATGATGACTACATGGCCCTAATAACTATTGTGCAATTTTAATATAAGTAAAAGGATAGTAAAAGAAAGGGAGAGAGTGAAGAAACCTTTGGAGCAAGCTTTTGATTAATTCTCTTGAAAAATAGGGTGCGTTTTGACAGCCCTTCGCTCTTACAACTTCGAAATCTCGCTCAAAAACGCTATAAAAAGCTCTCTAAAACACTCAGAAACTCTGGAAATGCTTCGGAAGGGCTCTAGGAGAAGAATTTTGAGAAAGTGTAGGAGGAAAAGTGGAAGAACTGTGTGAAATGAAGGGGAGATCGCCCCTATTTATAGGGATTCATGCCTGTCAGGTCAAGATGGCGGTCTCGACTAGAAAGGTTGAGACGACAGTCTCACCATTCAGGACGGCGGTCTTGCCATTCAAGACGGCGGTCTCGCCATTCAAGACGGCGGTCTCGACCTAAATAAGTGGCGAGACGGCGGTCTCGACATGCCAGATGGTGAGAGGGCCCTCTCGCCAAACGGGGGGGGGGGGGGTCTCGCCAAACGATACGGCGGTCTCGACTTACCATTGGTCGAGACGGCGGTCCCGAAGAGCAAGACGGCGGTCTCAACCCCTGAAGGCAAAAATCCTTACTTTTTGTACAAGAAAGGCTTCCTACTCTAATATGGGGCCTAATAGTCTCTCCTAGTGGCTTTTTAGGCTTTGTCCATCTTCGAATTAGGAGGTCTTCTGCTCTTATTTTGAGGTCAGGCAAGATTTGGGGTCTACAACTGCCCCCCCTTCACCTGACTAGACGATTGTTAGCTCAATATGCCAAAAGGATCGGTTGGAGGGTGAAGGAGTTTACCCTCTTGCTCGGTTGCCCTTCGAATGCTCCGGCTCGCGGTGACTGATCCTCTGGGGAAAAAATTTTTGTGCGCCTCCAGGATGCTCTTTCTGACGGTAGCTGATCCTTGCGGTTGATGAGTATGAACCCCCATCTGGTTTGACGAGTATGAACCCCCGTCTGGTAAGCCCCCTTTGTTAAGGCTTGATGAGTACACACCCTCATCTGGTGTTTGACGAGTATGAACCCCCGTCTGGTAAATCCCCTTTATAAGGCCTGATGAGTACACACTCTCATCTGGTGTTGAGTCTACTTTCTAGGACTGCTGGTGGTGGCGGCTTACTGCTCTAGCTCATGCGCCGAGTGAGAAACCTTAGGATGCTCCTTTGATGCGGTAGCTGACCCCTTGGTTGAGGAGTACGAACCCTCATCTGGTTAGGTGCCTCAGGATGCTCCTTCTTGCGGTAGCTGACCCTTTGGTTGTGGTGGCGGCTTACTACTCTAGCTCATGCGCCGAGTCCTGATATGTGTTCTCTTGTCTTTTATTTTTGGCTTTTCTGGAGTGGTCTTCCGGTTTTTTCCGGAGAATCTCTGTCTTTCTCTTTTGACATACCGGGGTGTTTGGGAATGCTTCCTATTTTTTAAATGCAAGCGCAGAGCTAATTTTCTTACAAGAATGCTCTTTTTATTTTTTTTATTTGCTTAAAGCAGTTTTTTCGTTTTTTTTTTTTCGACAAAGTCGTTTCTATGCGACTATTTGTGCGTGGATGCTCTAAATGCAATCTATTTTTAGTTGGGGCACTTAGAAAGCGACTGATATACTCGTTTCTTGGTGATTACTCTGATGGGTTTTTGTTTTGGTTTTAGCCCTATCTTTTGCCTAGACCACCCTTTGCGGGTTTTCGATCTAGCAGGCTGCCTTAATTTTTTCCTAGGATATCTTAGTGGGATTTTTCCTTTTTATGAAGGCCTTAACTTTTGCCCAGACCGCCCTTTGCGGGTTTTCGATCTAGCAGGCTGCCCTAATTTTTTCCTAAGAATGTCCTAGCAGGCATCTTTCTTTAACTTTTCCTTTTTTCTTTCTTATGCTTTCTTGTATTGACTCTTTATGCATGCTTGTGTTTCGTTAATGCAGAGACATTTTCATGATTTGGTCAAGAAAAAAGAAGACAATTTTTATTGATATAAACAAATGTTTTTTTTTTTTTTACAGATGTATTTACAAAGGAATTTATAAGCAGAGCTGGCCAAGGTTGGCTTAAACTGTATAGGCTATAATAATCATGTCCCTGATTTTTGTTTCCCTGTTTCTCTTGGTTGCTTTAGTTGAGATGCTCAAGCCCGGAGTGAAGATCATGTCAAGTTTGTCTGCTTCTGGGAAGGTATTACCTTAGTCGCCTTGCGGTTTTTGGCTAAGTAATCATTGCTTTTTCCCTTTTTTTTGTAGTTTTTTTTTGAACCTCTAATTTTTGCCTAGGACGTATCCTAGCGAGGAATATGGACCCTATCTTTTGCCCAGGACGCTCTTTGCGAGTTTTCATCCTGACGGGTTGTGAGCAATGTCTTTAAGCATAGTATTTCTTTACCGCATCTGAGTTGACTGGATGTCGAAGCTCTTCTCCATCCATGTTGGTGAGGATAAGGGCTCCTCCTGAGAAGGCTCGTTTGACCACAAAGGGCCCTTCATAGTTCGCTGCCCATTTTCCAATTTTATCCTTTTGGGCTAGAAGCAATTTCTTTATTACCAGATCCTCTTCTCGGAAAGTGAGGGGATTGATTTTCTTGTCGTAGGCTTTCTTGATCTTCTTTTGATAAACTTGCCCCCAACATATGGCGTCCAGCCGTTTTTCTTCGATTAAGTTCAGCTGATCATACCAGTTTTGGACCCATTCTGCTGCTGTCAACTTTGCTTCCATAACAACTCGCAGGGAAGGTATTTCGACTTCTACTCGTAGTACGACCTCCATGCCATATACGAGGGAAAACGGAGTGACCCCTATGGAGGTTCATACAGAAGTACGGTATCTGTGTAAGGCAAAGGGTAACATTTCGTGCCAATCCTTGTATGTTACCACCATCTTCTGGATGATTTTCTTGATATTTTTATTGGCTGCCTTTACTGCACCATTCATCTTAGGTCGCTATGGAGAGGAATTGTGATGCTGAATTTTGAAATCTTGACATAATTCCTCCATCATCTTGTTATTGAGGTTGGTCCCATTATTAGTAATGAGCCCATGAGGGATGCCATACCGACATAGAATATTTTTCTTGATGAAGGTGGTCACCACTTTTCTAGTCACGTGTGCATATGATGCTGCCTCTACCCATTTGGTGAAATAGTCAATGGCCACCAAGATAAAGCGGTGACCATTAGATGCTTTGGGCTCGATGGGTCTGATGACGTCCATGCCCCACATAGAGAATGACCATGGTGTAGCTAGGGTGCTGAGAGGTGTGGGCGGAACGCGAATATTATCAGCATAGATTTGGCACCTGTGACATTTTTTAGCATATTGGTGACAATCAGCCTCCATTGTGGACCAGAAATACCCTGCCCTTAAGATTTTCTCTGTCATGACATGCCCAGATGCGTGGGTCCCAAAGGCTCCTTTGTGAATTTCTCTGATCAAGGTTTGGGCTTCTTCATGGTCCACACACCTTAAGAGAGTGGAATCGAAGCTCTTCTTGTAAAGGGTTTCTCCAAGCAACGTGAACCCTATAGCCCTCTTACGAATGGTCCTTTTATCAATGTCGTTAATTCCTTTGGGGTATTCGCCCTTCATGAGGTATCGCTTGATGTCATGATACTAGGGGTTTTGATCGCGCTCACTGTTTACTGTCATGTAAAAGGCTTGTTTGTCATGCAGCTTGATTTGAATGGTTGGTATCACATGCTCTTGATCTAAAGAGAACATGGATGATAGAGTAGCGAGGGCGTCAGCAAATTGATTATCCTTTCGAGGAACATACTTGAAGGTGACGCTTTCCAGCCTCGAAACTAAATCACGGATGTGTTCTAGATATGGGATTAATTTAGAGTTCCGGGTTTCCCATTCTCCTTTAAGTTGATAGATGACAAGTGATGAATCACCAAAGACTTTGAGCTTGGTAACCCCATGATCTAGAGCTGCTTGGATTCCTAGTCTGCACACTTCGTATTCGGCCATGTTATTAGTGCAGTCAAAATTCAACCTGGCCGTTACGGGGATATATTTATTTTTAGGGGATATCAAAATAGCCCCTATCCCGTGTCCAAGCATGTTTGAGGCTCCATCGAAGAACATGGTCCATGCCTCTTTTTGGTCTCTTCGTGTTCAATGTGCATGACATGTTCATCGGGAAAGTCGTCCAGTAGGGACTGATACTCGTTTGTTGTCCCATGGGCTAGATAGTCTGCTAGGGGGCTACCTTTAAAAACTTTCTGGGTGACATGAATGATGTCGAATTCTGAGAGGAGCACTTGCCACCTAGCTATTCTTCCAGTCAGAATGGGTTTCTCGAAGAGGTACTTGATTGGGTCCATCTTGGAGACCAACCATGTTGTGTGACGAGCCATGTATTGCCGGAGATGCTAAGTGACCCATACCAATGCGCAACAGGTTTTTTCAAATGGTGTATAACGAGTCTCATAATCTAGGAATTTTTTGCTGAGATAATAAATGGCTTGCTCCTTCTTCCCGGTTTTGTCTTGTTGACTGAGCACACATCCCATGGACTCTTCGAGTATTGACAGATATAGGATCAGAGGTCTTCCTTCAACGGGTGGTACCAATACTGGTGGATTGGTTAAGCATATTTTTATTTTATCGAACGCTTGTTGGCATTCTTCATTCCACACCGTTGGTTGATTTTTATGCAACAGTTTAAAGATGGGTATGCATTTATCTGTTAACTGTGCGATAAAACGGGCAATATAGTTGATTCGGCCCAGAAATCCTCAAACCTCCTTTTCCGTGCTCGGTGGGGGCATTTCCAAAATTGCCTTGGTTTTATCAGGGTCCACCTCGATTCCTTTTTTGCTGACGATGAACCCCAAGAGTTTGCCTGACCATACTCTGAAAGTACATTTTGCTGGGTTCAATTTGAGTTGATATTTTCGAAGCCGATCGAATAGCTTCTTGAGATATTGAATGTGGTCCATCTCGTTTCTGGACTTGGTGATCATGTCATCCACGTATACTTCTATTTCCTTGTGGATCATGTCATGGAATAGTGTGACCATAGCCCTTTGATAGGTAGCCCCTGCATTCTTTAGTCCGAAAGGCATTACTCGATAGTAGAAGGTACCCCATGGTGTGATGAAAGAGGTTTTTTCTCTGTCCTCGACGGCCAATTTAATTTGATTATACCCCGCGTACCCGTCCATGAAGGAATAAAGCGTGTTGGTAGCGGTATGGTCTACTAGTGTGTCTATATGTGGTAGGGGAAAGTCATATCCTTTGGACTTGCTCGATTGAGGTCCCTATAGTCCACGCATACCCTGACTTTACCATTCTTTTTTATGACAGGCACTATGTTGGCCAACCAGTCAGGGTATTTGGACACCACTAGGAAATTGGCGTCCAATTGTCTTTGCACTTCTTCTTTAATCATCAAGGACCAATCTGGTTTGATTCTTCTGAGTTTTTATTTTACAGGTCGGAATCCTTCTTTTAAGGGCAGTCGGTGCTCTACTATACTTGTATCGAGTCCGGGCATGTCATGATAGGACCAAGCGAACACATCCATATATTCCTTTAAAAGTTGTGTCAATCTCTCACTTATGCTATTATCTATTTGGGTGCCGATATTTATCTTTTTCTCGTCGTCCCCTTCTCCCAAGTTGATAGTTTCCGTTTCTTCTTGATGCGGTTGTATAATGCGTGTTTCTTTTTCCAACATTCTTTGCATGTCTGGGGAAATGGTCCCCTGCTCACTGTCGAACTCGACCTATTTGCCTTCGGCTTTTGGGGTCCACAGAGATTCATCAATCACAGACATGATGTGTTTTAGGTTCTGTTTTAGTCATAGATTTTATTATTCAATTATTAAATAGAAGAGGGAAAAGAATGAAAGTAATGAATATGACAAGAAAATGCCTCATGTATTAAGGAAAATGAAAACGTATTTACAAGCCCTTTTAGTGAAAATTCCCGCAGCCACGGGCGGGGACCCAGGAGATACAAGAGAAAGCTTAAAAAAAAAAGAACCCTAGGGGCTGATCCTCCCAGTCCTCCCTCTCTGCTACTCTGGTTTTGACAGAGGTTTGGCATCCACGTCGGAGGTGGAAGCGTCAAAGGTTATCCACCCTGCGTCAATTAGCTCTTGGACCTTATATTTCAAGGTCAAGCAATTATCCGTTGAATGCCCAGGCGCATCCGAGTGGTAACTACATTTCTCGTTGGGCTTCTACCACTCGGGGTAGGGAGGCTCCATTTTCTTAGGAGGAACACGCGCTAGAAGGTTGGCCTCTAGCAATTGGGGTAACAGCTTCCCGTATGAGGTGGAGATAGGGGTGAACTTCCTCTCCTTTCTTCGTGGCTGCTGATTTGTTTGCGAGGTGGAGGAAGGAGTCGCAAAATTAATGGCATGTACGACCTCCTACTTTTTTTAAAGGGTTTCTTGAATGAGACGATGGAAGAGCAAGGTCGCGCTATCTTCCCACTCCTTAGCCCTTGCTCCACCCTTTCCCCTATGGTGACCACGTCTGAAAAAAGGTTGGACGTACTTGCTATTGCCTTGTCATAGTAAGGTCCAGTCAGTGAGTCAATGAACATGGCCACCGTCTCTTTATCTTTTAGCGAGGGCTCTATCTGGGCAGCCAATTCCCTCCAACGTTGGGCATATGCCTTGAAAGGTTCGTTGTTCTTTTTACTTAGGGTCCTAAGATCAGACCTGTCAGGGGTCAGATCGATATTGTAGCAGTAACAACGAAGAAAGGCATCAGCCAGCTATTTCCAGTTTTGGACCTGCCCTCTTTCCAACTGCATATACCAGTTGAGACCTGAGTCGGCTAAACTCTACTGGAAAGAGGTGAATCAAGAGTTTTTCATCTCAGCATGCACAACCATCTTACGACAGTACATCGTAAGATGGTTCCTAGGGCACGTCAACCCGGCATACATTGGAAAGTCCGGGACCTTGAATTTTGGAGGGAAATGGATATTCTTTACTAGGAACATATCCGCCACCTCTTTGACGTCAAAATTGTGCCCCTCCACCGCCTTCAGTCTCTCCTCTAGGGTGGAGATTTGCTGTTTGGACACTTCTAGGGTGTGGATGTGCGTGGTCCAAGCGTCGGAATGGAGATGTGCCTTTTGGTCGAAGAGGAACTCTTCTTCTTCTTCCTCTTCATGGCGGGAGGCGTGTTCCATCAGTTGTGCCATTTTCTCCCGGAGGGTGTTGACCTCTGCGGTGAGCTTGCGATTTTGCTCCTCCAGATTTTCCATGGCCTTGGCTTTTTGTGTGCGGGTTCGGACCAACCACTTTTTAGAATGCCCAAAAGAAGTTTATTAATGAATGTTGAGTGTGGGATTAGTATCTTTTAAGACAATGATTTAGGTATTATCCTTTAAGCTTACGCTTTGTGGAGTACCTTACCCACTTCGGTATAATGGTTCACCCCTTGTCCTGATTTTTGACAAGTATGACGAAGATCACCATATACCTTAGTACATTTGTCCCTTCCTTATGGATGGTTACAAATGTGCTTGGGGCCTCTTTCATCTTTGTCTTAGAGATATCTAATGTCCCCCTAGTATGGATGTATTTTATGTATGAGAGATTCTATTTAGATTATGCTAATGTGTTCTTTCCTTTTATTTTCTCTCTTGGTTTTTTCCACTCATGGTATGATGCGACATGAATGTTTTGACTTTGTCAAAAATTATTTTATTTGTTTTTCATTTATTGGATTTATTTGATTTTGTTTTGTTTTTTATCTCTTCTGTCGGACTGCGTGGCTACTTAGCTTACAAAGAACCTGAAACCAGGCTAACTAAAAAGCAGACTTTTCGAGATAAAATGGCTTATTGTGAAAGAATAATATTAGCGTCCCTTATCTCTTCTGTCGGATTGCGTGGCTACTTAGCTTATAAAGAACCTGAAGCCAGGCTAGCTAAAAGGCAGACTGTCCGAGATAAGGGTGTTTATTGTAAAAATTTTGTTTTTATCTGTTGTTTTGGTTATGCTATGCAATCAAATGCAACAAACAAATGCACATACAATTCACTCATCCACGAACACGTGAGGAGTCATTTTTGTAGACCCCAAATCTTGCCCAGCCTCAAAATAAAGACTAGAAGACCTCCTTTTCGAAGATGGATGAAGCCTAAGAAGCCACTAGGAGAGACTATTAGGCCCCATACTAGGATAGGAGGGATTTTGGGCACAAAAATAAGGATTTTCGCCTTTTAAGGTCGAGACCGCCGTCCCAGATTCGGGACCGCCGTCTCGCCTTGCGCAAAGGGCGAGACCTCCGTCTCATTTGGCGAGATCGCTGTCTCGTTTGGCGAGACCACCGTCTCGGCATTCCTGCAAGGCGAGACTGCCGTCTCGACCTTGTCAGATGAGACAGCCTGTCTCGACATGACAGGCGCGAATCCCTATAAATAGGGCCCCCATCCCCTCATTTCACACGGTTCTTCCTCCTTCTCTCTAGACTTTTCTTCAAATTCTCTGTCTAGAACCCCTCCGAAGCATTTTCGGAGTTTCTGAGCGTTTCTAAGAGTCTTTTTGAGCGTTTCTTAGAGTGTTTTTAAGCGTTTCGAGAGGTTTCCGACGCTGTGTAGAGTGAAGGGCTGCCGCAAAGCACCCTAATTTTTAAAAGAATTAATAGAAAGCGTGCCTTGGAGGTTTCTACACTCTCCCTCTCTCTTTTCCCGCTTTATTTCAATTATGCAATAGATCTAGGGCCATGTAGTCATAATCTTTAAATTCCGTAAATAAAAGGGTAAAAGCGTATTTTTCCGGTTTAATCATTTAAATAAGTTGGCCTATCATAGGGAACCCGAAAGGGGCGTCGTAAAGGAACTAACACTTCCTTTACACGTAACTAACTCCTTACCCAACTCTGGTTCTAATGACCAAAGTTGGTTTTTCGAAAACCAACACCTTTTAACCCCTTTTTCGATGTTTCCGGTAAAAACATCGATGGCGACTCCAGAGAACCCTTCAAAACTAGCTCTTGGATTAGCCCGGTTATCGGACAATCCAAGAGCGCCCTTTCAAAAACCTCGCCCCTAGGTTCAACCCGGTTATCAGACAACCTAAAGGCGTTGTAACCACCAATAAAAAATGCAAAAAATGAAAAGTCGGAACCATCGCGTCGCTCCGATCGCCTCGTTTTGACGGCGGCGACAGATGGCAACTCCACTGGGGAAGCCTAGAGAGTTGATCCCATTTAGTGATGGACCAGCTTGAAAATAAATAAACTAAGAAAATTACGTTTTTACCCTATCTTGTATTATAACATGTTTTACTGCTTGGCTTTAATAACTGTTGTTCGCTGTAGTGATGGCCTTGTGCCCACCAGTGTGATCGGAAACCACCACTCAAGGTGGTAACCTTCCTCTTTTGGCACAAAGATTGACTATGGCCTTAGTGCTAAGCATGGTCGGAAGGCTGGAGAGTGGGGACCCTATAATGGGGGCACCTTGGGGGCCTTAGCCTTGGTGAGAACAGTTAGAACCCACCTTTGCCAATGCACTTTTCTGCAGGAAAACCCTACCTCGTGATTAAAAACGACTTCTCGCCTGTTCGTGGATGATCGAATTGTGTGTGCATATGTTTGTTGCATTTGTTTGTTGCATAGCATAAACAAACAACAGAAAAACCTCAAAAACATTTTTGCAATACACGCCCTTATCTCAGACAGTCTGCCTTTTAGCTAGCCTGATTTCATGTTCTTTGTAAGCTAAGTAGCCACGCAGTTCCGACAGAAGAGATAAAAGTCTATAAAATAAAAATAAAAATCCAAAAAAAATTTCTTTCCTTTTCTCAATTTTAAAACAATAAATGGGATCTTGCTCAAAAATATTACACTCATATAGGTAGTTTATTTTTCAATAAAAAAACACGCCAATATCATACAAAACATGATAAACACTCACATTCATCGAATAAGCATCATTTTCATAAAACATGCATTTTGGTTTTAGAAAATGGAGGGGACTAGTAGACAATTGAAGAAGGTGGATATTCCTCGATACCATACTGAGAAGCTGGAACGGCTTTGCGCAGTAATGTCACCAGAGGTCCGCGCCGACTTTGAGAAATCCTATGGACGGATTCTCGACCTATTGAAGATCTGTGTCAACCAAGTGTTCCTCAGGGTATTAATTCATTTTTGGAACTTCAGTCTGCGATGCTTCAAATTTCCGCAGTTTGACATGGTGCCAACCTTAGAGGAGTACGAAATTATGTTGAAATGGCCCAAATCAGCCGGGGTCCATATCCGCCACGGGGCGTATACTCCTGCAGCACAAATCGCTGCCATCATCCAACTGCCTTTCCGGCAGATTACCCTGATAGGAAAAGGGAACATCCAGGGTTGGAAGGTCTCAATGTTAGAAGACCATCTGTCCGACTTGGCTGAAAGGACAGAATGGGTCGCTTTTAACAAAACCCTGGCCCTAATCATATTTGGAACAATCTTGTTTCCCTTCCACCTCGACATAGTGGATCAAGCCGTCATGGACGCCTTCTTCGCCTGGGACGTGAACTCGAAGAGTCCCTTGCCTACCATTCTTGCCGACACCTTGCTCTCGGTAGAATTCTGCCGCCAGAAGCAAGGAAAAACACTTCGCTGATGCTCTTCACTACTATTTGTGTGGGGCATTACGCATTTTTATGCCTCCAGTCACATGGGGATGTTCCCCGATCCTTTGAGAAGCTTCTCCAAAATCCCTCTCCAATGACGCTTAACTTCAGAGTGGAGGGACGAGTTGGAACAAAAGTACGCCAACAATTTATCCTGGGTCTGCCCTTGGTTCCGACCTAACCCAGTTCTCATCAGATGTGGAGACTATCCGAATGTACCCTTGATAGGACTCAGGGGTTGCATAGCCTACTCACCTAGAGTAGCTATGAGATAGCTCATGAGAACCCAAACTACGATTTCTCGAGGGGAACTCGGAGGACTGTGTTTCTTTGGAGACCCATGCACAATCGCCAACTCACTAGTTGTGAGAAAAGCATAGGAGAGACCAGTCTATATGGGAGATAGAGAGTTAGGAAAAGCTCGAGTGGCTATCTCTGGTGACTATGAGGTGTGGAGAAAAAGAAGAGGGATGTCTCAACCATCCACCTCACTCATTACAAGCGCCAACAGTGAAGAGTTGCAAGCTCAAGTCGATGCCTTGACCCAGAGGATAGAAATCATGGGAGCCCAGATGAGGGCCCTTGAAGAAAGAGAGCAAGAATCTATCCTCACCATTGATGGTCTGCAAAGGCAATGCAAGAAAAAGGATCATCAAATAGAGCGCCTCAAGGACCAGTGTGCTGACTCCAATGAGCAAGCTATCCGAGCATCCAAAGTCGCTAGAACCAGCTCGGATAGTCAACTCCAAGAAATAACCGCCAAATCAGCACACCTTGAGGCCGAATCAGCAAAACAGGCCCAGACGATCAAGGAGTTGTTGCAAGAACTCACCAAGACTCGGTTAGAAATACGCCAAGAGCGAGAGGCCAATCGGAGACTCAACAAAAGTCTCACTGAGCTACGCTGCAAAGAAAGAGACGGGCTAGCTCAGTACGGCCAAGTACTACAAGAAAAGGACCGAGCCCTTGCAAAACTCGATGAACTGCAAGTCTTGGTCGTTCATCAAAAGGCGAAGATCAAAGAGGCTCAAAAGTATAGTGAAGATATGAGCCAGGCAGTCCAGAAGCAAAGCGAAGCACTTGCTCGCCACGTCTAGGAAGCCGAAAGGGAATTACATAGAGATCAAGACCCGCCTGTGGGTTTCTTTAGGCTTTTCCGTTTTTGCCAAAAGTTGCTTCGTAGTATGGAGTAGGGGAATGCACACATTCTAAAAAGATAAATGAAATTTTTCTTTATCCAACAATTGTCTACTTTCATGCATATCATTCATCTGCATAATTAATTTCCCCTCCTTCATTCTTAATAAATAAGATAATAAAAAGGAAGGATTAATTGACACGTCTTCCAAATCAGAAGAATGGAGAGAAAGCCACTCCTAATAAAGCTTTCCCCAATGGTCGACTCGCCACAAGAGGAAAATAAGCCTCGACCGTTGGTCCTCAGAAATAAAGAAGAGGGGGCAAGGACGCCAGTGCGATTATTTATGCCACGTCCTTTCCCCTACGAATCAAATAAGGTTGTACCGTGGAGATACGGAGAATCTCCACCAATAAAAGAGGATATCACGAACATAGCCGGCATCGGGGGCATGACTAGAAGTGGAAGAGTCTACTCCCCCAAGGACTCACAAGAAGATGTCCTCAAAAATAAAGGAAAAAATAAAAAGACCGAAGAAGAAAAAGAAAATAAGGAATCCAAGGAGGAGACAGAGGAATTACTCCAGTTCATAAGGCAAAGCGAGTATTCCATTATAGACCAGCTCAATCGTACACCTGCAAAGATAACGCTGTTATCTCTAATGATGAGCTCGGAACCACACAAAAATGCCTTGCTGAAGGTCTTGAGCGAAGCGCACGTACCTTACACCATATCCCAAGAAAAAGTTGAGAGGATCGTCAGCCACATCATGGCAAGCGATCACCTCACCTTCACAGAGGAAGAACTCCCCCTCGAGGGATCAAACCATAACAAGCCCTTGCACATTTCTATCAAATGCAAGGAGTACCTCATCGCCAAAGTTCTTGTGGATAACGGGTCATCCTTGAACGTGATGCCTAAGTGCACACTAGACAAGTTGACTATCCAAGGAACCCGTCTGCGCCCTAGTAGCACCATCGTTCGAGCCTTCGACGGATCAAAGCAAGAAGTAGTGGGAGAAGTTAATCTGCCAATTCAAATTGGACCCACTATCTTCAATGTCGATTTCCATGTAATGGACATTACTCCGACATACAGTTGTCTCCTCGGTAGGCCTTGGATTCATGACGCTAAGGCAGTACCTTCGACGCTCCACCAGAAAGTCAAATTCATAGTGGGTGACAAATTGGTCACGGTCCAAGTAGAAGATGATATCCTGATCAGTGGACCGTCCACCCAACCTTATGTGGATGCGGCTGAAGAGGCCCTTGAAACATCTTTTCAAGCGCTCGAAATTGCCAGCATAGAGCGACTTCCCAAAAACACAAAGGTAGCCCACATGATGATGAAGCATGGTTACCATCCTGGCCAAGGACTGGGGGCACATTCCCAAGGCATGAGGGAACCCCCAGAATTTAAAGACAATCCCTTCAAGCATGGCCTAGGATATGACCCTACTAAGGGCCAAACAGAAAGAGGACAAGGGAAGTCCCCCCTCCGCACACTCAAGCAAATTTTCTGAAGTGGAGGGATGCAAGCGTCAAGAGCTACCCTAGTCATTAGGAGAACTTTTTCTTCATTTAAGGGATGTAAACCCCATGATTGTTAGAGATTATCCCTGGGGCTAGCCCGACCCCCGGGCATTTTAGGGCACATATTCCCTTATTAATTAATAAAGAATACTTCTTACTATCTGCTTCTCTTCTTGCTATCTCTGACTAGACCTCACAATAACCGTGTCTAAGTAAACAAAAAAGAGAAAAAGAAGAATAAAAAGCGCGTCCAAATAATCAGCATTCGCCATTGCCATTACAATCAAGCTAGTTGATTAGAAGCACCAAATAAAGGCTTTACCTCACCATAAAGAAAGTCATGATTCGTCAATATTGTGAACAAAAAATAAATACACAAAAAAAAAGAAAAAACTCATAGAAGCCAAAGGCCAAAGAAAAGGGCAAAATACCCGGTAGGAAACCCACTAAGGGGGCTACGCAAAAGATAGGGTCAACCCGGTAGGACACCCGAACAAAAATAAAGGGTAGCCTAGGCAAAAGTTAGGGTTACAAAATAAGGTCCGCTAGGATTCCCCAAAAAATACAAAAAGAAGGAACCTATACAAAAGTTAGGGCCAAAGCACAATATCCTAGTTCGAAAACCCGAAGGGCGATCTAGGGAGATTAGCTAGCCATTAAAAGCAATGGAGATAAAACTAAAAGGCGCAAGTACAAAAAAAAGGGGGAAAACATATGCTTTGGCACTCAGAAAAGTAGAACAACCTTTTCCATACAAAAGTTAAGTGTTGTGAGTGCCAGAGAACTGTTTGTTGCAAGGAAAAGGGGCTTTTGGAACCTGGTGTGGGCTAGAAGCGATAAGAATCACTAAGTGGAGTTCTTAGTGGATTGTGTTCTGTGCCGTCTCTAGGGAAAGTTGTTCTTCATCTCTTGTGGGTTTCAAGAGAGGTGTTATCTTTATCTTTATCTTTTCAATTGTAATTTGTTGTAACAAACTTGATTATAGTGACAGCGTTAATCCTCTGTTGAGTGATTAGCAACTAGACGTAGGGTCTTTTGATCCGAACCAGTATAAATCTCCTGTGTAAGATTCTATTCTCTTCTCTATTTACATTTACACAGTTTTTAATCGGTAAAATTTGGGGAAAATTTTGAAAACCTAATTTTTATTAAGAAACCAATTCACCCCCCCTCTTGGTTTTTGTCCGACCACGCGAACATTCCGCTGCGCGATTCTAACAAGTGGTATCAGAGCTTGCTTTGATAGTCATTCAAATTTTCGAAAATTGACGGACAAAATCAAACTTTTGCCGAAGGTTTGTCTATCAACAGACCCCCACTTTTTGCGCGTCAAAATTATCCTTTCTGGAAGGTACGTATGCAAATTTTTCTAGAGTCTGTTGATAGAGGCGTCTGGGACGCTATTTTAAACGGTCCATTTGTTCCTAAAACTACTGAGAATGGTCTTGACGTTCTTAAACCTTTTTCAAGATGGACTGCAGAAGAAAATAGGAAAGCCCAATTTGACGTTAGGGCTAGAAATATTATTTCATCTGCTCTAACCCTTGACGAGTTTTATAGAATTTCAGTTTGTAAAAGTGCACAGGAAATGTGGGAAATGCTAAGGTTGACCCACGAAGGAACTGATGACGTTAAAAGAGCACGTAAAAATTCCTTAATCCAAGAATACGAGATGTTTCGGATGCAACCAGGCGAAACGATATTTGACGTACAAAAGTGTTTCACTCATATCGTGAACCATCTCACCGGACTAGGTAAAATTTTTGACGTTGATGAATTAAATGTTAAAATTTTGAAATCTCTGGATAGGAAATGGAAACCTAAGGTGACGGCCATCTCGGAGTCACAAAATCTTGCCCCTATGACTATGGCGGCGTTATTTGGAAAGCTTAGAGAGCATGAGCTTGATCTTGGAAGGCTAAATGAGGAAGAAGGTCAATACCAAAAGAAGAACCTTGCCTTCAAAACCGAAATTTCCAAAGGTAAAAATAAAAAGGAAGAAGAAGAAAACTCGGAAAATGATGAAGAAGAGTTGAGTCTTATTATAAGAAAGTTCACCAAATTCATGAAAGCAAAAGGAAGACATCCCTTCAAAGGTAAAGGAAAGGTAAGAGAAAGTACTTCCGTAAATATAAAATGTTATGGTTGTGGTGAAGCAGGGCATGTAAAGACCGAATGCCCAAACAAGAAAAACGATGAAAACAAGGGCAAAAAGCAATTCAAGAAGAAAGTCTATATTGCTTGGGACAACAGTGATTCAAGTTCGGAATCAAGTGACTCGGAAATAGAAGCAAATATTTGCTTAATGGCAAATGACAACATATCTTTGGATTTTGAGGAAACTTCCAAATCAAAGAAGTCTATGTGGTATCTTGATAGTGGATGCTCAAAACATATGACTGGAGATAAATCGAAATTTGTGAGTTTCAAAGCCAAAGAACAAGGATATGTGACTTATGGGGATAACAACAAAGGGAAGATTCTCGGAATTGGAAACATAGGTGGTGCAAACACATTGGAGATTAAGGATGTGCTTCTTGTTGATGGTTTAAAGCATAATCTCCTTAGCATAAGCCAATTATGTGACAAAGGATTCAAGGTAATCTTTGAAAGCAAATTTTGCACCATTCACTTGATAGATTCCGAAAATGTAGCATTGAAAGGCATTAGGCATAACAACATATATTTGATTGATTTGGATTGTTTGCATGAGTCAAGTATAACATGTTTAGTTGCTAAGGAAGAGAACCCTTGGTTATGGCATAAGAGAGAGGCTCATATAAATATGCATCATTTGAACAAATTGATCTCAAAAGACTTAGTTATTGGATTGCCTAAGTTAAAATTTGAAAAAGATAGATTGTGTGATGCATGCCAAAAGGGTAAACAAGTAAAATCATCATTTAAATCAAAGAATGTTATTTCCACTTCAAAACCCCTAGAATTATTACATTTAGACTTATTTGGACCTTCTAGGATAAAAAGCTTTGGTGGAAATTATTATGGACTTGTAATTGTTGATGATTACTCTAGATATACTTGGACATTTTTCCTAACTATGAAAAGTGAAGCTTTTAAGGTCTTTAGAAAGTTTGCTAAACAAATTCAAAATGAGAAAGACCTAAGAATTAAAGTTTTAAGAAGTGACCATGGTGGTGAGTTTCAAAATGAAAAGTTTGAGAATTATTGTGAAGAAAATGGAATATTACATAACTTTTCTGCTCCTAGGACTCCCCAACAAAATGGTGTAGTTGAAAGGAAAAATAGGTCATTAGAGGAACTTGCTAGAACTATGTTAAATGAATCTAATGTTCCTAAATATTTTTTGGGCTGATGCGGTTAGTACTGCATGTTATGTTTTAAATAGAATGCTCATTAGGTCAATTATTAAATCTACTCCATATGAATTGTTTAATGGTAGAAAACCTAATGTTGCTCATTTAAAGATTTTTGGATGTAAATGTTTTGTGCTAAATAATGGAAAGGACAATCTAGGAAAATTTGATTCAAAAGCCGATGAGGGCATTTTTCTAGGATATTCATTAAATAGCAAGGCATATAGAGTGTTTAGTAGGAGAACTTTAAATATAGAAGAATCTATACATGTTACCTTTGATAAGATTGTAGACCTTGGGGGAAATCCTCTTGAGTCAAATAAAGAACTTGCAGGTGATGATGAATACATAAGAGAGGCCCTTGACGAATTATACTTGGAAAATAATGAGCCTTCTCAAACTCCTCAATTAGCAAAAGAATGGCAATCACCTAGAGGACTCTCAATGGACAACATCATAGGTGACATCTCAAAAGGGGTAAGAACTAGAAATATGACAAATTTCTGTATGTCTGTTGCTTTTGTGTCACAGATTGAACCTAAAAACATTGAGGAAGCACTTAAATATGATCAATGGTGCATAGCCATGCAAGAAGAACTTAACCAATTTGAAAGGAATCAAGTCTGGGAATTAATCCCAAGAGAAGAGTCACATCAAGTTATTGGAACTAAATGGGTATTCAGAAATAAGCTTGATGAAGATGGAAACATAACAAAGAATAAAGCCAGACTTGTTGCAAAAGGCTATTGTCGGGAGGAAGGTATAGATTATGATGAAACTTATGCTCCTGTTGCCAGGTTAGAGGCTATACGCCTACTTCTTGCTTATGCATCTATGATGAAATTTAAATTATATCAAATGGATGTAAAGAGTGCATTTTTAAATTGTTTTATTAAAGAAGAAGTGTATGTAGAGCAACCCCCTGGATTTGAGGATTTTCATTATCCTAATCATATTTTCAAATTAAAGAAAGCACTATATGGGTTGAAACAAGCTCCTAGATCTTGGTATGAAAGATTAAGTAGTTTCCTAATTGCAAATGATTTTTCAAGAGGAAAAATTGATTCTACACTATTCATTAAGAAAGTTAAAGAACATATCTTATTGGTCCAGGTATATGTTGATGATATAATTTTTGGATCAACTGATAATTCGTTATGTGTAGAATTTGCTAAGATAATGCAGGGAGAGTTTGAAATGTCTATGATGGGAGAATTGACATTCTTCCTTGGACTACAAATCAAGCAACTTAAAGATGGCATTTTCATCTCTCAAACCAAATACTGCAAAGAGATACTCAAAAAGTTTGGTATGGACACCTCAAAGGAAGCTAACACACCCATGGGAACTTCATGCTATCTAGACAAGGATGAATCAGGTTTGGAAGTTAATCAAACTATGTATAGAGGTATGATAGGATCACTATTATACTTAATTGCAAGTAGACCTAATATTATGCATTTTGTCTGTGTGTGTGCTAGATTTCAGGCTTGTCCTAAAGAATCTCATCTAATTGCAGTGAAACATATTTTAAAATACTTAAAAGGAACTACTAGTTTTGGTTTGTGGTATCTGTCTGATGTTTGTATGAGTTTAATAGGATATTCTGATGTTGATTATGGTGGATGTAAAATTGATAGGAAAAGTACTAGTGGGACATGTCATTTGTTAGGTTCATCCTTAATATCTTGGCATTCTAAGAAACAGGCATGTGTTGCTTTATCTACCACTGAAGCTGAATATATTGCAGCAGGTAGTTGTTGTGCTCAAATTCTGTGGATGAAACAACAGTTAGAAGATTATAGTATCTTTTTAAATGACATTCCATTGATGTGTGATAATACGAGTGCAATAAATCTTACTAGAAATCCAGTAATGCACTCTAGGACTAAGAATCCAAATTTCTTATAGGAGAGCAATTCATTCATAGGGGATTCAATTTTCCTAATCTTCTTGAAATTCAAGGAGTTCTCCCGTTTATCCAAATGCAAGGTATGTACTATCATGACTTAGTTAGGGTATTCTACTCTAGATTCAAATTTAGAGATCAAATTGCTACATCCCGTGTAAAAGGGGTTACAATAATTCTTGATGATGATATTTGGGAGAATGTTGCTCACTTTCCAATTAGAGAAGATTCTATTAACGTATATGGTGAGCTAGATGACTTTGACAGGTTCCTAGCTTATCGCTCTTTTCTGCGGAATCCCTCAATGGAGATTGGACGTATCCTTCATGCTGGACCTTTAAAGAAGGAAGAACGCATGCTTCTACATTTACTTGTATGGATCTTATGTCCCTGGGCTACGAATCATGCCCAATGCTCTTCCATTGATCTTCGAATTATTCATGCCATAATGAATAATGAACCTTTAGATTGGGGTGTTCTTGTCACAATGACCATGCTTAAAGCAAAACGTCATCCCACCTTCAAAATTCCATATGCCCTCCTTGTCTCCCGTATTCTTGAATATAAAGGAGTGAATGTTGAAGGTGAACAAGCAGTTAGAACAAACAACTTAAACCGCATGCTGGACAACACATTGATTCAACTCCAAATAGTGCGAGTCAATGATATTTATGTTCACAAAGATGACGTTCCTAATCAAGGTAATGCAAATGAAGACTCTGATGAAGATATGCCTCCAGCTGCTGAGTTTCCCTCGGACCAAATCCAAGGTGTTGGAACTTCCTCTACTCATCAAGAAGCTCGACAATCCATGGAAGACATGTTATCTAACATGAATCAGAGGATGCAATCATTCTTCACTCTTTCTGGAGTATGGCATGAGGAATTAATTCGCCTTATATCTGATGTAGATGATAAAGTGTGCCGTTTAGAAAATAGATTTGATGCACACTTTAATGATAATGATAGTGAAGAATTTTAAATTTGTTGTTTATTTTCTTTTCTTGTGATGTACTGTATTGACATTTCTGAAATAAAATATGATGTTTTGTTATTGCTTTGATTGAGGGGGAGTTATCCCCAACTTATGCATATTTTGAGGGGGAGCTCTTATGATTGTTATTGCAGAGTTCTTTTTTATCATAATCAAAATAGAGGGAGAAATATTTAAAGCCTCTTATGAATTACATTTAAATATTATCTGGTATGTTTGATGTGTTTGTTAGTATGATAGATAAAACAGGTTATTACAAGGGCTTTAAAAGATAATTTTGATCATCATCAAAAAGGGGGAGATTGTTGAACATTCAAGGACTTGATGTTGCACTTGATGAACATGAAGATTGTTGATTTTGATGATGATTCAAGAACTCAAAGACTTAGTGTGTTGAAGACTTGTTTTGTATTGTAATAACTCTGTTTTAATTAGATTGAGTCTGTAATATTAGAGTTTAAGATAGTCGGTACATAGTCTGCACCTTAGAAGCTTCAAAAAGCTCAAATTTATCATCCAGGCTCGGCTTTAATCGATTATATAGGGAAATAATCGATTAAAACAGTGAGAAAAACCATTTTCAGTATAAACTCACTACTTTAATCGATTAAACATCAAAATAATCGATTATTAGGTCAAATAATCGATTAAAACTCCTTATAATCGATTAAAACAGAAAGGTTTTGGGTTCTGTTGATATTGGCTCTGTTTTAATCGATTATTACTCTATTTAATCGATTATTTCAGTTTGTTTTTTATTTTAAACTTCAAATTAACCCTATTTTCGAAAACCCAATTACCAAGAACCCTAGTTTCGAAATCCCCAATTCCTAAACCCTAATTTCTCTACTTAAACTCTTCTTTGGCACTCAAAAAAGTAGAACAACCTTTTCCATACAAAAGTTAAGTGCTGTGAGTGCCAGAGAACTGTTTGTTGCAAGGAAAAGGGGCTTTTGGAACCTGGTGTGGGCTAGAAGCGATAAGAATCACTAAGTGGAGTTCTTAGTGGATTGTGTGTTGTGCCGTCTCTGGGGAAAGCTGTTCTTCATCTCTTGTGGGTTTCAAGAGAGGTGTTATCTTTATCTTTATCTTTTCAATTGTAATTTGTTGTAACAAACTTGATTATAATGACAACGTTAATCCTCTGTTGAGTGATTAGCAACTGGACGTAGGGTCTTTTGATCCGAACCAGTATAAATCTCCTGTGTAAGATTCTCTTCTCTTCTCTATTTACATTTACACAGTTTTTAATCGGTAAAATTTGGGGAAAATTTTGAAAACCTAATTTTTATTAAGAAACCAATTCACCCCCCCTCTTGGTTTTTGTCCGACCATGCGAACATTCCGCTGCGCGATTCTAACATACATGGCCCTAATAACTATTATGCAATTTTAATATAAGTAAAAGGACAGTAAAAGAAAGGGAGAGAGTGAAGAAACCTCTGGAGCAAGCTTTTTATTAATTCTTTGAAAACTAGGGTACGTTTTGGCAGCCCTTCGCTCTTACAACTTCGAAATCTCGCTCGAAAACGTTATAAAAAGCTCTCTAAAACACTCAGAAACTCCGGAAATGCTTCGGAGGGGCTCTAGGAGAAGAATTTTGAGAAAGTGTAGGAGGAGAAGTGGAAGAAATGTGTGAAATGAAGGGGAGAGTGCCCCCTATTTATAGAGATTCGCGCCTGTCAGGTCGAGACGGCGGTCTCGCCATTCGGGACGGTGGTCTCGACCTAAATAAGTGGCGAGACGGCGGTCTCGTTTGGCGAGACGGCAGTCTCGACTTGCCAGATGGTGAGAGGGCCCTCTCGTCAAACGGGAGGGGGGTCTCGCCAATGGTAAGTGGCAAGACGGCCGTCTCGCCAAGCGAGACGGCGGTCTTGACTTACCATTGGTCGAGACGGCAGTCTTGACCCCTGAAGGCAAAAATCCTTATTTTTTGTACAAGAAAGGCTTCCTACTCTAATATGGGGCCTAATAGTCTCTCCTAGTGGCCTTATAGGCTTTGTCTATCTTCGAATTAGGAGGTCTTCTGCTCTTATTTTGAGGTCGGGCAAGATTTGAGGTCTACAAGATGCATGCTTGATCTTTGATTAAAGGTCTTTGCGCATATTTATGATTTATCAATAAAGAGGCATTTCCATAATATTTGGTCAAGAGAAAGAAAATGAAAGGGAATTTTATTGATAAATGAGCAAAAGTTTATTTCTTTTACAGAAGGATTACAAAAGGTATTTAGAAGAATGGTTGGTTGGGGTTAGCTGTACTGTATAGGCTTTTAACAATCATGTCCATTATATCTTTCCCCCTTGTTCTCCTAATTGCTTCAATTGAGATGCCCAAGCTCAGAGTGAAGACTATGCATACTGCTTGCTTCTGGAAGAATGTTACCTTATCTGCCTTTTCAGTTTTCGACTGAGGTAACCATTGCTCTTTAGTTTTTTTCCTAGGACGTATCCTAGTGAGGGATATAGACCCTATCTTTTGCCCAGGGATGCCCTTTGTGGGTTTTCATTCCTGACGGGTCTAGAGTAATGTCTTCAAGCATAATACTTCTTCACCACATCAAAGTTTATTGGGTGTCGAAGTTCCTCTCCGTCCATATTGGTGAGGATAAGAGCCCCTCCCGAGAAAGCTTGTTTGACCACAAGGGGTCCTTCCTAATTTGCTGCCCATTTTCCAATTTTATTCTTTTAGGCTGGAAGCAACTTATTTACCATTAAATCCCTCTTATGGTAAATATGGGGGTTGACCTTTTTTTCATAAGCCTTTTTTATTTTCCTTTGATAGGCTTGTCCGTGACATATAACATTCAACCATTTTTCTTCAATAAGGTTTAGCTGGTCATATCGGCTTTGAACCCATCCGAAGAGTAATCATTTTGAATGTAGAGCAACTGCCATGTCAATGCCCCTCTTCCTTTCTGTAGGGATTTCAATCCTCCTATTGATCACTATATTTTCACATTCCCTAGTTAATTACTTTAATGATTTATGGTGAATGGTCAAGAGAAGAGAAAAGAAAGGGATTTATTGTAAAGGCTTGTGTTTTAGTGGGATTTTTTATAAAATAATAGTTTCTATAAGAATGGCTAGCTAAGGTTGGTCAGTGTTTAGGCTAGTTCAAACAAACGTTTTTGTTTTAATGAGGTGACATCTTCAACTGATTACTTTATAGCACCTATTTGTGACTGAATAACTTTCCTAGTCCACCCTTTTGGCTTTTCAGCCTAGGATGTTGTGCTATGTCCTAACTTTTGTCTAGGTTCCCTTTTTTCTTTTTTTGGGATACCTAGTAGACTTTATTTTGTCTATGGCGCTTTGATTATTTTGACGTGTTTTGGAACAAAACTTTTGTCTAAACATGGTTATTTAATGGGGTATAGACATAATTAGCGAGAAGAGAAGCAAATAGTAAGAATAACATTCTTTGTAATTTAAAGGGAAATGTGTGCCCTAAAGATGCTCGGAGGTCGGGCACACCCTGAGGAGTGATCTCTAATAGTCATTGGGTTTACATCCCTTAAAATCGAAAGAAGGACACCTAATGACTAATGCTACCCTTGACGCTAATATCCCTCCTTTTCGGAAGATCATCTTTAAGGTACAGAGGGGAGACTCCCCTTTTCTTCGTACGGCTTGATCTTTTGTAGGGTCGTACCCTAAGCCATACTTTAAAGGATTATCCTTAAAATCTGGTGACTCTCTTATTCCTTGAGAGTTTTTACCAAGCCCTTGACTTGGTCGATATCCATATTTCATCATCTTGTGGGCCACCTTTAAATTGCTAGGAAGTATTTCCATATTTTCAAAGGTCCTCTTCAGTCACATCCATTTAAGGTAGGGTAGATGGCTCACTGATTCGAATGTCGTTTTTAGCTTGAACCATGACCAGCTTGTCACCTACCACAAATTTGACTTTTCGGTGGAGCGTTGAAGGAACTGCCCTAGTACCGTGAATCCAATGTCTACTCAATCTCCCCCTTGGATTCTTTTTCCTTTTCCTTTTCCTCTTCGGTTTCTTTATTCTTTCCTTTGTTCTTTGGAGCATTGTCTTGTAGCTCCTTGGGGGAATAAATTCTTCCGCTTCTCATTGGGCTCCTAATATCGACTATATTGGAGATATCTTCATTGACAGACGATTCTTCTATGTATCTCCACGATACAACTTTATCTGATGTATAAGGGAAAGGACGAGGCATGAATAAATGCAAAGGTGTTATTGCCCCTTCCCTGACGTTATTATCAATTTGGGTACCGATATTTACTTCTTTCTTATTATCTCCTTGTCCCAAATTGATGGCCTCAGTTTTTTCCTGATGGGGTTGTATCAATTGAGCTTCTTTTTCCAACAGTCTTTGCATGTCTGGGGAAATGGTCCCCTCCACACTGTCTGACTCAATCCATTCACATTCGACTTTCAGATCCAGCAGAGAGTTTTCAATCACAGACATGACTTTATGGTTATGCTTTGGTTTAGATTTTTTATTATGAGAAAAAATGAGAGAGAAAAGTATGAGAAAGAATATTAATATTATGATAAATGTCTCATTGTATTGATGAAAAGAAAAGTATGTACAAAGCCCATTTTAATAAAAAAACCCTCGTGATCATGGGAAAAGACCACGAGAGATACATCAGAAGTTTTTATTATTATTTTTTATTTCTTTTAACCAAAAGATGCACAAAATGGGGAGCCCTAGTTAGTTGTCCTTCTCTACCCAAGTTCACTATTCTAGTTGTGATAGAGGCTTGATGTTCACGTTAGGAGCGTTGAAGGTGATCCACCTAGCATTCAACAAATCTTGGACCTTATACTTCAAGGCCATGCAATTCTCCACAGAATGCCCAAGAGCGCCTGAATGGTAATCGCATTTCTCATTGGGTTTGTACCATTTTAGGTAGGGTGGATCCATCTTCTTTGGAGGGACATATGCTAGGAGATTGTCCTTTATCAACTCTGGCAGCAAACTTCCATAGGAGGTTAGAAGGGGAGTAAACTTCCTTTCTTGTTTGCGTAGCTGCCTGGATGGTTGTGAAGAGGAAGAAAGGGTAGTGAGGTTGATGGAATTTACGATCCCCTCCTTCTTTTCGCCAAAGGGCTTCTTGAATGATGCGTGGGACTTCTTAAACTTGGGAGGGAATCGAGTATTTTCGACAAGGCGTACATTGGTTACCTCCTTTACATCAAAGTTGTGTCCCTCTAATGCCCTTAATTTCTCCTTTAGGGCAAAAATTTGTTGCTTGGAGACCTCATTGTGGAGGCGTTGCTGGTACATTAACTCCATCAATTGCGCCATTTGTTCCTTTATGGCATTAAGCTCTGCGGTGAGCATACGGTTCTGCTCCTAATTGCTCCATCCTTAAGGCTTTTTGAGCGTGAGTGAGGACAGGAAGAAGTCTAGCCACTTTCTAAATGATTTAAAGATTTTTATTATAGTTTTTTATTATGAATGATCAATGTGGGATAGATATGTCTTAGACAATATCTTTGATGTCTTCCTAAAAGCTTACGCTTTAGGGAGTACCATACCCACCTTGTTATGGTGGTTCCCCTTTTTTTAAAGGTTACCAACATACCTTAGCACACTTATCCCTTCTAGGAAGGTTATAAAAGCACTTGGGTCTCTTTCGCCGTTGTCTAAGGATATCTAATGCACCCTAGAATGAATGTGTTTATGCATGCACTAGTACAAAAAAGAGTTTTTATGATGGAAAATGTTGAAAGTAGGATAACTTTTGACTGGGATGTCGGATTTGGACGCACAACATATCAAAACGAAGAGAAAAAGGTGGAGAATAGGTAACCAATGCCCACAGGGGATTTGGCCCATCAATTTTCCCAAAAAGTGCTCCTAAGACCCATTTTTTTAGAGATTTATTAAGATGATGTGTATGCATACTATATTTATTTTCTTTCTTGGTTTTTTTTACTTATGAAATGATGTGATATGACTGATACGACTTTGTCAAAATTATTTTTATTATAAGAGGTATTTTTATTGGTTTAAATTGTTTTTATTATTTTTTATAACATTTTATCTCTTCTGTTGGTCAACGTGGCTACTTAGCTTACAAAGCACCTGAAATCAGGCTAGCTTAAATGAAGACTATCCGAGATAAAGTTGGTTTATTCTTATTTATTTTTATGGTTTTTTAAGAATTTTTGTTATTTGTTTTTATTTTAACTGTTGTATGATTATCTTATGCAAATGCATCAAACAAATGTAATAAATAAATGCACACACAATTCACTCATCCACGAGCAGAGTCATGCTGTTTAATCACGAGGTAGGGTTTTTCTGCAAAAAAGTGTTTGGTTAAGGTGGTTCTATACTATTCTCACCAAGGCCAAAGGTTCCCAAGGTGCCCCCATTATAGGGACCTCTCAATCTCTCAGTCTTCGGACCATGCACGGAACTCCGTGTTGATGTTCTTGGACCAAAAGAATAGAGTTATCACCTTGAGTTGGTGGTTTTCCGACAACGGATGTAGCCTCATGTGCCAACAAGCCAGTCGTATCTGCCACCCACTCCCTATAGGTAATCACTCTTGCCCTCGGGTATAGAGGGGCTGTTGTGTGCAAGGGTTTTTGTGTACAGTTTGTATTTGAAACAATTGCATAAAGCAATCATACAACAGTTATCAAAGTCATACAATAAAACATGTTATAAATACAAAGAAGGGTAAAGGCGTAATTTCAAGACTTTACTTTATTTGAATTTATCCGTCACTAAATGCGATCAACTCTCTAGCTTCCCCAATGGAGTCACCATCTGTCGCCGCCATCCATTCTGACGCCTCGATACATCTCAAACGTTTATGCGAACGGTTGCAATATGATGGATTAGACTCACTTGTTTTGTAAAAATAGGATCATTGCTTCAGAGGTGCTCAACAACTAAACTAACCTCTAATAAAAGCAAGGTTTTCGTAAAAAGGTTTCTATGGAGTCACCACCAATGTTTTTACCATAAACATTGGAAAAGGATAAAAAGAAGGCATTGATTTTAAGAAAAACCAAACTTGGCCATTATAACCAGAGTTAGGTAAGGGAGTTAGTTACGTGTGGGGAAGGTATTAGCACCCCACAACACCCTTTCGAGTTCCCTATGACAGATGAATTCATAATATAAACATTAAGAGAAATTACGCTATTACCCTATTTTATTACACTATTAAAAATGGCTATCTACATGATCCTATTTTTTACTGCACATAGGAAAGCAATAAATAAAGCAATAAAGAGAAGAGTAATGAAAAGAACCTCCAAAGCAAGCTTTTATTACAAATCTTCAACTCTGATGATGCTTTTTGGCTATCCTCCCACATTACAAGGACTCTCCTCTCTGGAATACAATAAAAGAATTTTAACTATCGAATGTCGGATATCTCAAAAGAGATTTCCTTAACCGATTATTACTTTATAGGCAATCAGAAAGATCATTCGAGAACTAGAAGTATATGAGAGAGTAGAGAGAGGTGAAATTGTTGTGTAAAAGCTGCAAATGGGCCCCCTATTTATAGTTTTCGCTGTCAGAACTTCGGGATGGCCGTCTTAGCCTCAGAAAGGTGGGACGGTCGTCTCAGCTGCTTGGGACGGTCGTCTGACCCTTGGGACGACCGTCTCAGGTGAGAAAATTAGCTGGGAAGCATGTCTGGCCATTGGAACGCACATCTCAGCCACTTGGGACGACTGTCTTGACTTTGGGACGGCTGTCTCAAGTGGTTTCTCCAAATTTTGCGCTTTATTGCTTCAGAAAAGCTCTCCTTTCTTCAAATGGAAGTTGGTTGATGCTATTAGATGCCCACCGAAGATTTACCCATCTTCAGAGCGGAAGTCTTCTGATCTTTATTGAGAGGCCGGGCAAGATTTGGGGTCTACAGTGACCTTTGTTATACTTGTCAAATCTATAATGGAGAAGGAACCATTATACCAAAGTGGGTATGGTGCTCCGTGAAGCGTAAGCTTTAAGGATGATACCAAATCCATTCTCTTAAGGAATATCTATCCCACACTAATCATTCATTTCACAGAATAAAAAATAATAAAAACCCTAATGCATTTTGCATTCTAGAAAGTGGTGGGTCTTCTTCATACCTTCATCTATATACAACGAAATCCCAAACACTATCGTACATCATGTTAGAAAATAAAACACAATAATGTTTAGAGAAAAAAAAAACACTTACATACATGCATCCACCAAACCTCATAGCATGAATCTAATAATAGGCAGCTGAAGAGAGTGGACATTCCTTAATACCGTGTAAAGAGGATGGAGCATTTTCATGCCATGCACAGGAAGGCAAAAAAGAAAATACAGAGAAATTTTAACCCGCCTATGGTTTCCTTTAGGCTTTCCGCTTTTAAAAATGTACTTTGAAGCATTGTATTGAGGAATGTACACTTCCTGGATGAAAAAAAAATTGTCTTTTTCATCATCTCTTCAACTGTTTATTGCATTCATAAATTGAATTCATTCATTCTCACTTTAATAAGATAATAAAAAAGAAAGGATTAAGTGATGTATTTTCCACGAATCGGAATAAGATGAAGAGCAAACCTTTCATCATCAAGTTCTCCCTAACGGTTGATCCGCCTAAGGAGGATAATAAGCCTCAACTGTTGGTCATCTGAGTAAATAAAGGAGAGGGGGCAAGGACGTCATTGCGTTTATTCACGTCTCGTCCTATATATCAAATAAAGTTGTAACGTGGAGATAAGCAGAAACATTGCCCATCAATGAAGATATCTCCAGCATAGACGACATTGGGGGCATAACATGAAACGAAAGAAGCTACTCCCCCAAGGAACTACAAGACGATGTTCCTAAAAATAAAGGAAACAATAAAGAGACCGAAGCAAGAACATAATAAAGAATCCAAGGAGAAAATTGAATAGACTTTGGATTCACAGCGCTAAGGCAGTTCCTTCAACGCTCCGCCAAAAAAGATAAATTCGTGGTAGGCGACAAGCTAGTCATGGTTCAAGCACAAGATGACATTCTAAACAGCGAATCGTCTACCCAACTTTATGTGGATGTGACTAAGGAGGCCCTTGAAACTTCTCTTCAAGCGCTGGAAATTGCCAATATGGAGAGACTTCCCCAGCAATATGAAAGTGGCCCATATGATGAGGAAATATGGATACTACCCAGGCCAAGGGCTCGGTAGTAACCCTCAAGGAATAAGGGAGCCACTGGATTTTAAAGACAATCCTTGGAAGCATGGCTTAGGATATGACCCTACAAAGGACCAAGTCACACGAAGAAAAGGGAAGTCTCCCCTCCACACCTCGAGTCCAATCATCTGTAGAGGAGGGGTCCAAGCGTCGAGAGCGACTTTAGTCATTAGGTATTCTTCTTCCAATTTTAGGGTTTGTAAATCCAATGACTATTAAAGATTACTCCCCGAGACTAGCCCGACCCCCGAGCATTGTAGGGCACATATTTCCCTATTAATTATAAAAAATGTCATTCTTACCATTTGCTTCTTTTCTTACTATTCATATCTATACCTCATTAATAACCACGTTTAAGTAAACGTTTTCAAAAATGCATCAAAACAATCAAAACGTGTCACTATCATAATAAATCAAAGCCATCATGATTGATTAACTAGAAACACAAATAAGGTTTAACCTCATAATAAAGTCATGTTTCACCAATGTTGTGCAAAAAAAAAAAAAATCAAAAGAAGCCCATAGAAGACAAAGGCCAAAAAAGAAAGGGCAAAATACCCTGTAGGAAACTCACCAAGGGGGCTACGCAAAAGTTAGGGTAAACCCGCTAGGAAACCCAGACAACAATAAAGGGTAGCCTAGGCAAAAATTAGGATTACAAAATAAAGTCTGCTAGGATTCCCAGAACAAGAAAAAGAGGAAACCTAGACAAAAGATAGGACAAAACAAAAGCACAACATCCTAGGCTGAAAACCCAAAGGGCGGTCTAGGGAAGTCAATCAGTCATAGCAAGCGCCATAGAATAAAATACTTTATTTCATAAACAAAACATATGTTTAAACTAGCCTAAACACTTTGACTAAACCCTGGCTAACCATTCTTACAAAAACCTTTTTTTGTCAAAAATAAAACTCTTCTAAAACACAAGCCTTCGAATAAATAAGTTTCCTTCTTTTCTCTTGACCCTAACTACGACATTATTCTAGTAATTTGTAGGGAAATGTGGAGATAGTGATAAAAAAGGAGGATTGACATCCCCAAAAAAGGGAGGAGCACACTGACATGGCAGTCGCTTCGCAATCAACACATTCATTCTTCAGTCATGGCAAATCCGAGATGGCAAAGTCGGAACAGCTAAGCATGACTTCGGAAGCACATCAGAAGCAAAAACACATTGATTAATCCTTTTGAAATATTAACTGAAATAGAATTATAGGATGCATATCACAAACATTGCATGCATGATAAGGTCCTATCTCTCAAACGAAAAAGCATTAAAAACAAAAAATGAAAATAAAAATAAATGCCTGCTAGGAGATTCTTAGGCAAAAATTAGGGCAGCCTGCTAGATCAAAAACCCGCAAAGGGCGGTCTAGGCAAAAGATAAGGCATTCATAAAAAAGGAAAAAGCCCGCTAAGATATCCTAGGAAAAAATTAAGGCAGCTCGCTAGATCGAAAACCCCAAAAAAGCGGTCTAAGCAAAAGTTAGGTCTAAAATAAAAATATGAAAAAAGAGAGGGGCCTGACAGCATATTCATAAAAGTCCAACAGGAGAATGTCGGTCACTTTTCTAGATGCATCTCAAAAGAATAGATTGCATTTAGGACATCCACACACAAATCGTCACACAAAACAACTCTGTCAAAATCGAAAATAAAAATCTTTGCAAATAAATAGCAAAAACGATAATCATGCATAAGGAGACTAGCTCCATGTTTGTGATAGAAAAATAGGATTGTCAGGACCAAGTCTCCAAATAATGCTCTCCCTCAAGAAAATAGAGCAAGTTGCCACCAATAAGCCAGCAACTTCAGAGCAAAATAAAAGCTTCCAAAAACCAGAGCTCGAGCTACCATCCTTCTACAGAGAAAAAGAAAAGCACAAATAAGAAGTCTCCAAACATTGCTCTCCCTCAAGAAAAAAGAGCGAGTTGTCGTCATCAAATAACTCAAAAGAAATAAGAAGCTTCCAGAAGCCAAAGCTCCAGCCATTCTCCTTCTACCCCAATAAAGAGAAGGTACATCAAAGAAAAGCTGACAGAAAGGCTCAATTATCCCCAAGCGGATCCTTGCCTACTCCAGAGGCATAACAAAATATTTACCCCAAGGCTCAGCATCGCCACCACATGAGTCAGCAAGCATACTCACCCATTCTCCGCCACATTCATCAAAGGAGAATAAAGGCTACGCAAAAGCCTATCAACAACGATCATGGAATTCAAACCTCCACATTCTCATGGTTCCAACAAAAAAAGAAAAAAAGAAAGAAAACCCTTCATCTTCAGAAGATGACCAAAGAGGGCCGAATAAAATCCCCTAGTGGATCATACTAGAAAAATCCAAAACTAAGGAATCAGAAATTCCATTCCCCCAACGAAATGAGAGCTTCACAAAGCCAACTCTTACCAACCTCAATCAAGGAGCCAAGACTCCATCCCCCAGAAAGAAATCAAAATCAGATCCCCAGGAAGTCAACTAATTCCCTGGTGGATCACAAAAAAAAAACTTAATCCCCAACGGATACCTAAAAAGAAGAAAAATCTTGTGTGCATAAAAGAAACTAAAGAGTAAAAAGGCACACGCATTATCCCCATAAAAAGGGTCAAATTTCAAAATTGTGATAAAAAAGAGATAAATCGCGGAAAGAGGCAAAATTAAATATCCTAACTTTTAGGATTCCTATTCCTCAATGGTATAAGAGCGTTGCATAGCCAGCTCACACCAACACCTAACAAGGAGTCAAAACTCTAGGGGACAAACCAAAATCAGATCCCCGGGAAGGAAATCAATCCCTGGTGGATTATTAAAAAGAGAAAAATCATCATCAGTGAGCCTACGACAAAGGCAAATTCCAGACTCACATCCTCAGAAGAGTCATTTACCTATACGTAGCCAAGACCTGGCAAGCTAGAGCCAATATCCCCATAAAGGGACATCAGCCTATTCAGAGGCAAAACAAGCACAAAGCATAAAGTCTTCAGCACTAATGAAGCATCCACCTACTCAAAGGCACAGTCAATAAAAGTCAAACAAATCCCCAGCGGATTCCTGCCTATACCAAGAGGCAATCATAAAAAAATCCCCAACAATCACAAGTCAAATGGTTAAAGAAAAAACCAAGAAATTATAAGTTCCATTCTCTCAGCAGAATAAGGGCTCGACAAAGCCAGCTCGTATCAAACAAGGAGTCAAAACTTCATTCCCCCCAGAGGGCGACCAAAACTAGGTCCCCAAGAAGTCAACCAATTCCCTAATGGATCGCCAAAAAGAAAAGAATTTACACCCAGTGAGCCTACGACAGATGCAATCTTCACAGTCATATCCTTAGAGAGTCGTTTTCCTACGCATAGGCAAAACCTGACAAGCAAAGAGCCAGCATTCCCTAAAGGGAATATTAGCCTATTTAGTGGTAAAACAATTCAACTGAAAGCCTTCACTTCCGATGAAGCATCTGCCTACTCAGAGGCATTATAATCCCTAGTGAATTCTTGCCTACTTTAGAGACATTTAACCAAGAATCTCCAGCAATCAACAAGTTTGATGGCTATTGGAAAAATCCAAAAATCAAAGAATCCCTGGCCGGATGACTACAAAAAGTCAAAAACATTTATCAAAGCAAGAATCACTCCCCATGGAGAAGGCGCATGAGCTAGAGCAGTAAGCTGCCACCCCTTTCTCTATCAAAAGGATCAGCCACCCCAGGGAAAGGGGCATCTAGAAGATAGAGTTCCACATATTGTCTGAAGGGTCAGCTCCGTTGTAAATGAGTATCCGGAAGACATAATCCACCACCATTGACCAAAGGGTCAGCTATCACGTCAAAGGAGCATCCTGAGGCATCAAACCAAGACCAAGGGGTCAACTACTGCATCAAAGGAGCATCTCGAGGTTCTCTATTTTATTAAAAGCTAAAGGGCCAGCTACCGTATCAAAGGAGCATCCTGAAGCTTCACACATACCACTCGAGGGGTCAGCTACTGCTTCAAAGGACCACCCCGAAGGAAAATCTTCATCAGCCAAAGGGTCAGCTACCGCATCAAAGGAGCATCCTGAGGCATCAAAACCAAGACAAAGGGGTCAGCTATCGCGTCAAAGGAGCATCCCAAGATTCTCTATTCATTAAAGCTAAAGGGTCAGCTGCCGTATCAAAGGAGCATCATGAAGCTTCACCAAATATCATCCCAGGGGTTAGCCACCACGTCAAGATGAGCATCCGAAGAACAACCGGGCAAGAGGGTTAACTCCTTCACCCACCAATCGACCTTATGGTACATTAATCCATACTCAATTGGTTGGGTGAAGGGGGGGGGGGCAGCTGTAGACCCCAAATCTTGCCCGGCTTCACAATAAAACCAAAAGACCTCCATTCAAAGATGGACAAAGCCTCTTTAGGTCCCTAGGCATATGTACTAGGCTCCGTATTAGGATAAGGGGACTTTCTGTACATGAAAATAAGAGAATTCTCGCCAAGAGTCTGAGATAGTTGTCCCGTTTGGCCAGACGACCATCTCGCCTCATAAGGGGGAGATGGCCGTCTCGCCACTTGTGAGGCGAGACGACTGTCTCGCCTTGACTGGCACGAATTCCTATAAAAAGGGCCCCTTCCCCCCCCCCCTTATTTCACACACTTTTCCACAAATTTCAAGATTCTTACCTTCTTAAAACATCTCTGAGGCATTTCCAGAGTTCGAGTGCTCTTTTTAGACACTCTGTAGCTAGAGTCTTACTGTCTGTAGAAGAGTGAGCAAGCGTTATAGAGTGAAGGGATAGCCGAAAAGCATCCTCAATTTTCGGAAATTTAATAAAAAACTTGATTTAGAGGTTTCTTTCATATACTTTATTTTATTTGCTTTCTTTATCGCTTTCGTTGTATGCATATTAAGTATTAGAGCCATGTAGATGTTTAATATTCTACAAGTAGATAAAATAATATGGTAAAAGTATAATTTCTTAGTCTTAATTTTTATAAACTAATCCATTATAGGGAACCCAAAAGGGGCGTTGTGGGGTGCTAACACCTTCCCCACATGTAACTAACTCTCTTACCCAACTCTGGTTATAATGGCCAAAGTTGGTTGTAGACCCCAAATCTTGTCCGGCCTCAGAATAAAGAGCAGAAGACTTCTATTCAAAGATGGGCAATGCCTTAAAGATCCCTAGGATTGATTAATAGGCCCCATATTAGAATAGGAAGGATTTGTACACAAAAATAAAAAATTCCACCCAAACGATCGAGACCGCCATCTCGTTTGGCGAGACCGCTGTCTTGCCACTTGCCAAAGGTGATACCCACATCTCATTTAGCGAGACCACTGTCTCGCCACTTGCCAAAGGCGAGACCGCCATTTTGTCTGGCGACACAGCGGTCCCGAAAGTCGAGACGACGGTCCTGACCTTGTTAGGAGAGACGGCGATCCCGACCTGACAGGTGTGAATTTCTATAAAAGGGGGACCTTCTCCTTGTGTTGAACAACTTCTCCAATTGAAGATACCTCAAAATACTCTTCTAGGATCCCTCTGAAGCATTTCCAGAGTCTTAGAGTTCTTAGAAAGCATTCTAAAGTTCTTCGAGAGAAGAGTGAGCTGCATTGTAGAGCGTGGGGTTTGCCAAAAAGCACCATTTTCAAGAACATTTTATAAAAAGCTTGCTTCGAAGGTTCTTTCATATCCCTTACTCTATTATATCACTTGTATTAGTTACTATCTCTGTCGCCGCCTCCCCGAAAACGGGGGCGCGGTCGGAGCGACGCGATGGTTATTTCGACCCTCTTTGATTTTTGCGTTTTTTATTGGTGGTTACAACGTCCTTAGGTTGTCCGATAACCGGACTAACCCAAGGACTTATTTATTTTGGGTTCTATGGAGTCGCCACCGATGTTTTTACCGGAAACATTGGAAAAGGGGTTTTAAAAGGCGTTGGTTTTCGAAAACCAACTTTGGTCGTTAGAACCAGAGTTGGGTAAGGGAGTTGGTTACGTGCAAAGGGAGTATTAGTCCCTTTACGACGCCCCTTTCGGGTTCCCTATGACAGGCCGACTTGTTTTATTGATAAACTAGAAAAATACACTTTCGCCCTTTTTTTATTCTGCGGAATTTAAAAGTATGACTACATGGCCCTAATATCTATTGCATAATTTAAGATAAAAACAGTAAAGGTGAAGAGAGAGAGTTTTGAACCTTCGAAGCACGCTTTTTATATTGATTCTCTAAAAAATAGGGTGCTTTATGGCAGCCCTTCACTCTACAAGACGTCGGAAAACCTCTCGAACGCCGAAAATCACTCTTGAAAGCACTCAGAAGCTCCGGAAATGCATCGGAGGGATTCTAGAGAGAAGTTTTTAGAGAGAAGGGAGAGTTATGTAGCTGTGGCGTGTGGAAATGAGGGGGGGAGAGCCCCTATTTATAGGTTTTCGCGCTGTCAGGTGGCGAGACCGCCGGTCTCGTCTGACAAGGTCGAGACCGCCGTCTCGTCCAACAAGACCGCCGTCTCGACCTGTCACCATGGCGAGACCGTCGTCTGGGTGAACGAGACCGCCGTCTCATCCTTCGTAGGTGGCGAGACCGCCGTCTCGTTAAGCGAGACGGCGGTCTCGCCTCCTACGTGAGGCGAGACGGCGGTCTGGGTTGTCCAGAAGGCGGTCTCGTCCCTTTGAAGCGAAAAAACTTATTTTTTGGCGCAGAAACTCCCTCCTATCCTAGTATGGGGCCTAATAGTCTCTCCTAATGGCTTGTTAGGCTTGTCCATCTTCAAATAGGAGGTCTTCTGGTCTTTATTTGGAGGCCAGGCAAGATTTGGGGTCTACAGCTGCCCCCCCTTTATCCGTCCAGTCGACTGCTGGCCTTCTGTGCTAGGGCGATGGACTGGGGGGTAAAGGAGTTGACCCTCTTGCCCGGTTGCCCTTCGGACGTCCCGTCTTGCGGCGGTTGATCTTCTGGGGAAAACTTTGGTGTTTCGTGCACTTCCGAGATACTACTTCTGGCGTAGCCGATCCCTTCGGTGAACACGTGGTAAGACCTCAGGAACTCCTTCTGACGGAGCCGATCCTTCGGTTGATGGGTATGAACCCCCATCTGGTTTGACGAGTACGAACCCCCGCCCGGTAAGCCCCCTTTTGTAAGGCTTGATGAGTTTACACCCCCATCTGGTGTTTGACGAGTACTAACCCCCGCCCGGTAAGCCCCCTTTTGTAAGGCTTGATGAGTTTACACCCCCATCTGGTGTTTGACCTCCGGATGCTCCATCTTGCGGTAACTTATCCTTTGGTTGACGAGTACGAACCCTCGTCTGGTTTGGTGCCTCTGGATGCCCCTCTTTGCGGTAGCTGATCCTTTGGCGATGGTGGCGGCTTACTGATTCTGATCATGCGCCGGCTCCCTGGGGAGTGATTTCTGTGTTTGTGATAGATTGTCTTTATACTTCTTGAATGTTCATCTGGGCTGCGCCGGGGATTTTGTGTTTCCTCTAGCTTTATTGGTTTGCTGGGGATTCTCTGATTTTTGTGGTAGTCTTCCGACTCTTGCAGGCTAGTCGGGTTCTTTCTCTTTGTGTTCGACTCTTGGTAGTCGAAATTTTGTTTGGTGATGGTTTAATCCTGCATTTTTCCCGCGATTTTATTTCTTTTTTTCTCGCGATTTTGGATTCTGGCTTTTTATTGGGCGTATGTCTTTTCTCTTTTAAGCTTTTTTGTTACGCCGACTTTTGGAAGGGATAGCAAAAAGGTCGGCGAAGTCATGTCGGGATACCCTTTTTTATTGTTTTTAAGAATGCAGGTATGAATGCTCTTTGATCTTTTATTTGTTTGTTTTGCTTTTGACAAAGTCATTTTTGTGCAACTACTTGTGCGGGTGGATGCTTTTTATGCAATTTTGTTTTTAATTGAGGACATCTTAGAAAGTGACCGGTACTTTCCTTCTTTTTGTTCTCTCGTGACTAGTCTTTTTTGTACTTTTTGTTTTGACCCTATTTTTTGTCTAGACTGCCCTTTGTGGGTTTTCAATCTAACGGGTTTTGATTCTTTGTTTTGAGACATTTTGATGGGCTTTTTTTTTTCTTTTTACAAAAGCCTTATCTTTTGCCTAGACCGCCCTTCGCGGGTTTTCGATCTAGCAGGCTGCCTTGTACTTTTTACTTGGGACGGCCCTGGTTGGTGATGTGCGTCTTTTTTATGCTTTCTCGAATTGCTTGTTTTATGCATGCTCATGTTTCATTAATATAGAGGCATTTACACAGGTAGGTAAAGAGGAGAAAAGACAATTTTATTGATATAAACAGATGGTTTATTTTTACATGGGGGTTTACAAAAGAATTTGTAAGCATGGCTGGCCAAGGTTGGCTAAACTGTATGAGGGTGCCACAATCATGTCTGTGATTTCTGTTTCTCCGTTTCTCCTGGTCCCTTTAGTTGACATGCTTGAATCCGGAGTGAAGACTATGCGAAGTCTCGCTTGCTATTGGGGAAGTCTTACCTTAGTCGCCTTTGCGGTTTTCGGCTAAAGTAATCATTGCTCTTTTTCATCTTTTTTTTTTTTTTTTTTTTTTTGCACTCTACTTTTTGCCTAGGGCGTATCCTAGCGAGGTATGTAGACCCTATTTTTTGCCCAGGACGCTCTTTGCGAGTTTTCATCCTGACGGGTCATGAGCAATGTTTTTTAGGTGTAATATTTTTTCACTACATCTGAGTTGACAGGATATCGGAGTTCTTCTCCATCCATGTTGGTGAGAATAAGGGCTCCTCCTGAGAAGGCTCGCTTGACCACAAGGGGTTCTTCGTAGTTGGCCGCCCATTTTCCGATTTTGTCTTTCTGGGCTGGAAGCAGTTTTTTCATTACTAGATCTCCTTCTTGGAAGGTGCGGGGATTGACCTTCTTGTCATAGGCTTTTTTGATTTTTCGCTGATAAGCTTGCCCCCGACATATGGCGTCCAGTCGTTTTTCTTCTATTAGGTTCAACTGATCATACCAGTTCTGGACCCATTCAGCTTCGGTCAATTTGGCTTCCATGACAACTCGCAGAGAGGGTATTTCGACTTCTACTGGTAGCACGGCCTCCATTCCGTATTACGAGGGAAAACGGGGTAGCCCCTGTGGAGGTCCGTATCGACGTTCGGTAACCATGCAAGGCAAAAGGAAGCATTTCATGCCAGTCTTTATAGGTGACCACCATTTTCTGAATGATTTTCTTGATATTTTTGTTGGTTGCCTCTACTGCACCGTTCATCTTTGGTCGGTACGGAGAGGAATTGTGGTGTTGGATTTTGAAGTCTCGGCATAATTCCTCCATCATCTTATTGTTGAGATTGGTCCCATTATCAGTAATGAGCCTATGAGGGATGCCGTACCGACATATAATGTTTTTCTTGATGAAGGTGGTTACCACTTTCCGGGTTACATGTGCATACGATGCTGCCTCAACCCACTTGGTGAAATAGTCGATCGCTACCAATATGAAGCGATGGCCATTAGATGCTTTGGGTTCAATGGGTCCGATGACGTCCATGCCCCACATAGAAAATGGCCATGGTGTAGCCAGGTTACTGAGAGGTGCGGGTGGCACATGAATGTTATCAGCGTATACTTGGCACTTGTGACATTTCTTGGCATATTGATGGCAATCGGCTTCCATTGTGGACCAATAGTACCCTGCCCTGAGGATTTTCTTTGCCATGACATGCCCGGGTGCGTGGGTTCCAAAAGTCCCCTTGTGGATTTCTTTTATCAATGTTTGGGCTTCTTCTTGGTCCACACACCTTAGAAGAGTGGAATCGGGGCTTTTTTTGTAGATGATTCCTTCAATCAACGTGAATCCTATGGCCCTTTTGCGAATGGTTCGCTTATCATTGTCATTGATTCCTTCGGGGTATTCGCCCTTTATGAGGTACCGCTTGATGTCATGGTACTAGGGGTTTTGATCGCGCTCGTCATTTACTGCCATGCAGAAAGCTTGTTTATCATGCAGTTTGACTTGAATGATTGGCATCTCATGTTCCTGGTCCAGGGCAAACATGGATGATAGAGTGGCGAGGGCGTCGGCAATTTGGTTGTCTTCCCGAGGGATGTACTGAAAGGTGACGCTTTCCATTCTCGAGACCAGCTCGCGGATGTACTCTAGGTATGGGATTAATTTGGAGTTCCGGGTTTCCCATTCACCTTTAAGTTGATAGATGACCAGGGATGAATCACCAAATATTTTGAGCCTAGTGACCCCATGATCTAGAGCTGCTCGGATTCCTAGTGCACATGCTTCGTATTCGGCCATGTTATTGGTGCAATCGAAATTAAGCCTGGCCGTTACAAGAATATGTTTCTTTTCGGGGGATATCAAAATAGCTCCTACCCCGTGTCCAAGCATGTTGGAAGCCCCATCGAAGAACATGGTCCACATCTCTTCTTTGGTCTCTTCGTGTTCGATGTGCATGATATGCTCATCGGGAAAATCATCTTGTAAAGATTGGTATTTATCTGTGGATCCATGAGCTAGATAATCCGCTAGGGGACTTCCTTTAATAGCTTTCTGGGTGTCATGGATAATGTCAAATTCTGAGAGGAGAACTTGCCACCTAGCTATTCTTCCAGTCAGAATGGGCTTCTCAAATAGGTACTTGATTGGATCCATTTTGGAGACCAACCATGTTGTATGTCGGGCCATATACTGTCTGAGACGTTGAGTGACCCACACTAATGCGCAGCAAGTTTTCTCGAATGGTGTATAACGGGTTTTGTAGTCCGAGAATTTCTTACTGAGATAATAAATGGCTCGCTCCTTTCTTCCGGTTCCATCATGCTGGCCGAGCACACATCCCATTGATTCTTCGGGAACCGACAAATATAGGATCAGCGGTCTTCCTTCAACGGGTGGCACCAATACTGGTGGATTGGTTAAACAAGCTTTGATTTTGTCAAATGCCTGTTGGCATTCTTCGTTCCACACCGTTGGCTGGTTTTTGCGCAACAGCTTAAAGATGGGGATACATTTATCTGTTAACTGTGCGATGAAACGGACAATGTAGTTTATCCGGCCCAGAAAACCTCTGACCTCCTTTTCTGTTTTTGGCGGAGGCATTTCCAAGATTGCCTTGGTTTTGTCGGGGTCCACCTCAATTCCTTTTTTACTGACAATGAACCCTAGGAGTTTCCCTGATCGTACTCCGAAAGTACATTTTGCCGGGTTTAGCTTAAGTTGATATTTCCGAAGTCGATCGAAAAGCTTTCGGAGATATTGAATGTGGTCCATTTCATTTCTGGACTTGGCGATCATGTCGTCCACATATACTTCTATTTCTTTGTGGATCATATCATGGAATAGTGTGACCATAGCCCTTTGGTATGTTGCCCCCGCATTTTTCAGCCCAAATGGCATTACCCGATAACAAAAGGTACCCCATGGTGTAATGAAGGAGGTTTTTTCTCTATCCTCAACGGCCAGTTTGATTTGGTTGTACCCTGCATACCCGTCCATGAAGGAATACAGCGTGTTGGTAGCAGTATGGTCTACCAGTGTATCTATGTGGGGTAGGGGAAAGTCGTCCTTTGGACTTGCTCGATTGAGGTCCCTGTAATCCACGCAGACCCTGACCTTCCCGGTCTTTTTGATGATGGGTACTATGTTGGCCAACCATTCTGGGTATTTGGAAACTACCAGGAAATTGGCATCCAACTGCCTTTGTACCTCCTCCTTTATCATTAAGGACCAGTCTGGTTTGATTCTTCTAAGTTTCTGCTTTATAGGTCGGAACCCCTCTTTCAGTGGCAATCTATGTTCCACTATGCTCGTGTCAAGCCCAGGCATGTCATGGTATGACCAGGCGAATACATCCATATATTCTTTTAGAAGCAGTATTAACCCCTTTTTCATGCTACTTTCCATTTGGGTGCCGACGTTTACTTTTTTCTCCTCATCTTCTTTTCCCAAATTGACAGTTTCTATTTCTTCCTGATGCGGTTGTATGATGTGTGTTTCTTTTTCCAGCATCCTTTGCATGTCCGGAGAAATGGTCTCCTGCTCACTGTCAGACTCAACCCATTCATCTTCCGCTTCCGGGGTCCACGGAGATTCATCAATCATAGACATGATTGTGTTTTAGGTTCTGTTTTAGTCATAGATTTTATTATTCATTTTATTTTTGAAAGAATAATAAATAGAAGAGGGAAAAGAATGAATATGACAAAATGCCTCGTATATTAATGAAGATGAAAAATGTATGTACAAGCCCTTTTAATCAAAATTCCTGCAGCCACGGGCGGGGACCGCAGGAGATATAGAGAAAAGCTTTTAAAAACGAAAAGACCGTAGCGATGATCCTCCCATTCCTCCCTCTCTGCTATTCTGGCTTCGACAGAGGTTTGTCGTCCGTGCTGGAAGCAGAGGTGTCAAAGGTAATCCACCCGGCGTCGATTAGTTCTTGGACCTTATATTTCAAGGTCAAGCAGTTGTCGATTGAATGCCCTGGTGCATCCGAGTGGTAGCTACATTTTTCATTGGGCTTGTACCACTCGGGATAGGGAGGCTCCAGCTGCTTCTTGGGAGGAACGCGGGCCAAGAGACTGGCTTCCAACAGCTAGGGCAGCAGCTTTGCATAGGAGGTGGGGATAGGCGTGAACTTCCTCTCCTTTTTTCTTGGTTGCCGCTCTGCCTGAGGCGTGGAGGGAGGGGTTGTGAAATTGATGGCGTGCACGACTTCTTCCTTCTTCTTGAAGGGCTTCTTGAATGACGTGCTGGAAGAAGAAGGTCGCGCTATTTTGCCACTCTTCAGTCCCTGCTCTACTCTTTCTCCCACAGTGACTATGTCCGAGAAGAGGTTGGAGGTACTGGCTATCGCCTTATCGTAGTATGCTCCAGTCAGTGAGTCTATGAACATAGCCACTGTTTCCTTGTCCGTCAGTGGGGGCTCTATTTGGGCAGCCAATTCCCTCCATCTCTGGGCGTACGCTTTGAAGGCCTCGTCGTCCCGTTTGCTCAAGCTTCTAAGATCTGACCTATCGGGTGTCAGATCGATGTTATAACGGTAACGACGGAGAAAAGCGTCTGCTAGCTGTTTCCAGTTCTGGACCTGCCCTCTCTCCAACTGCATGTACCAATTGAGAACTGTGTCCGCCAGACTCTCCTGAAAGCAATGGATCAGGAGTTTCTCGTTGTCAGCATGGGCGGCCATCTTACGACAATATATCGTAAGATGGTTCTTAGGGCAGGTCATCCCGGCGTACTTGGGGAAGTCCGGGATTTTAAATTTGGGAGGGAAGCGGATGTCCTTCACGAGGCACATGTCGGCCACCTCTTTGACGTCGAAGTTATGCCCTTCGACCGCCTTCAGCCTCTCCTCCAGGGCAGAGAGTTGTTGTTTGGATACTTCTGGGGTAAGGATGCGAGCAGTCTTAACATCCTTATCGCCATAGAAGTGTTCTTCCTCTTCCTCCTCCTCGTGAGGAGGAATATGCTCAGCTTGGTCTTCGCCGCCCTTGCTCTGACCCTGGCGCACGACCTCCATTAACTGGGCTACCTGCTCGCGGAGGATATTAACCTCTGCAGTGAGCTTGCGGTTTTGCTCTTCCAAATTTTCCATTGCCTTAGCCTTTTGCGCACGAGTACGAGTAGGAAGAGGACCAGCCACTTTCTAGAATGTCCGAAAAAGTTTTATTAATGCATGTTGAATGCTTATACTAAAATGCGTATGCTTATGCATGAGAGACTCTGTTTAAATGATGCTGAATGTGCTTTCATTTTTATTTTCTCTCTTGGTTTTTCTTTACTCATGTAGTATGATGTGATATGAATGAGTTTTGACTTTGTCAGAAGTTGTTTTATTTATTTTTTTTGTATTTTGATTTTGATTTATTTTTATTTTATAACCTTTTATCTCTTCTGTCAGACTGCGTGGCTACTTAGCTTACAAAGAACCTGAAACTAGGCTAGCTAAAAGGCAGACTGTCCGAGATAAAATATGGCTTTATGCGAAAGAATATTTGTCGTCCCTTATCTCTTCTGTCGGAACTGCGTGGCTACTTAGCTTGCAAAGAACCTGAAACCAGGCTAGCTAAAAGGCAGACTGTCCGAGATAAGGGTGTTTATTTGTAAAATATTTTGGTTTTTGTTTTGTTGTTTGTTTATGCTATGCAACATACAAATGCAACAAACGTATGCACACACAATTCGATCATCCCTGAACAGGCGAGATTTTCGTTTTTATTACGAGGTAGGGTTTTCCTGCAGAAAAGTGCATTGGTTAGGGTAGGTTCTAGCTGTTCTCACCAGGCTAAGGCCCCCAAGGTGCCCCCATTATAGGGTCCCCACTCTCCAGCCGTCCAACCATGCTCAGCACTAAGGCCAGAGTCGGTCTTGTTGCCAAAAGAGGAAGGTTATCACCTTGAGTGGTGGTTTCCGATCACACTGGTGGGCACAAGGCCCTAACTGCAGCGAACCGTACCTGCCACCCACTCCCTATGGTTTTCTCACTTGCCCCCGGGTATAGGGGGAACTGTTGTGTGCAAGGGATTGTGTGCAGTTTATATTTCAAACAATTTGCAAGTATAAACAATCAACGATTTATTAAAGCCAAACAATAAAACATGTTATAAATACAAGTTAAGGGCAAAAGTGTTATTTTCTTGGTTTACTTATTTTTAAGCCAGCCCATCACTAAATGGGATCAACTCTCTAGGCTTCCCCAGTGGAGTCGCCATCTGTCGCCGCCTCCCCGAAAACGGGGGCGCGGTCGGAGCGACGCGATGGTTATTTCGACCCTCTTTGATTTTTGCGTTTTTTATTGGTGGTTACAACGTCCTTAGGTTGTCCGATAACCGGGCTAACCTAGAGACGAGGTTTTCGAAAAGTGTCCTTGAGTTGTCCAATAACCGGGCTAACCCAAGGACTTATTTATTTTGGGTTCTATGGAGTCGCCACCGATGTTTTTACCGGAAACATCGGAAAAGGGGTTTTAAAAGGCATTGGTTTTCGAAAACCAACTTTGGTCGTTAGAACCAGAGTTGGGTAAGGGAGTTGGTTACGTGCAAAGGGAGTATTAGTCCCTTTACGACGCCCCTTTCGGGTTCCCTATGACAGGCCGACTTGTTTTATTGATAAACTAGAAAAATACACTTTCGCCCTTTTTTTATTCTGCAGAATTTAAAAGTATGACTACATGACCCTAATATCTATTGCATAATTTAAGATAAAAACGGTAAAGGTGAAGAGAGAGAGTTTTGAACCTTCGAAGCACGCTTTTTATATTGATTCTCTAAAAAATAGGGTGCTTTATGGCAGCCCTTCACTCTACAAGACGTCGGAAAACCTCTCGAACGCCGAAAATCACTCTTGAAAGCACTCAGAAGCTCCGGAAATGCGTCGGAGGGATTCTAGAGAGAAGTTTTTAGAGAGAAGGGAGAGCTATGTAGCTGTGGTGTGTGGAAATGAGGGGGGGAGAGCCCCTATTTATAGGTTTTCGCGCTGTCAGGTGGCGAGATCGCCGGTCTCGTCTGACAAGGTCGAGACCGCCGTCTCGTCCAACGAGACCGCCGTCTCGACCTGTCACCATGGCGAGACCGCCGTCTGGGTGAATGAGACCGCCGTCTCGTCCTTCGTAGGTGGCGAGACCGCTGTCTCGTTAAGTGAGACGGCGGTCTCGCCTCCTACGAGACGGCGGTCTGGGTTGTCCAGAAGGCGGTCTCGTCCCTTCGAAGCAAGAAAACTTATTTTTTGGCGCAGAAACTCCCTCCTATCCTAGTATGGGGCCTAATAGTCTCTCCTAATGGCTTGTTAGGCTTGTCCATCTTCAAATAGGAGGTCTTCTGGTCTTTATTTGGAGGCCGGGCAAGATTTGGGGTCTACAATCTCTATGCATTAGTTATTAAGGGTCATGTAGTCAATAATTTAAATTTTGCAAAGAATAAATAAGGGTAAAAGCGTAGTTTTAATGTTCTTATTTCTTTACAAAAATTGTCCATCATAGGGAACCTGAAAGGGGCGTCGTGGGAAAGCTAATACCTTCCCCACATGTGACTAACTCCCTTACCTAACTCTGGTTGTAATGACCAAAGTAGGTTTTTCTTGAAAACCACCGCCTTCTTTTCCTTTTCCAATATTTTTGGTAAAAATATTGGTGGCAACTCCTCGAACCTTTTCGAAAACCTCACCTTTAGGTCCAGCCCAGTTATCGAACAACCTAAAGGCGTTGAACCACAACTTTAAAAAATGTGAGTCAATCAAAACCATCGCGTCGCTCCGACCGCCTCTTTTTACGGCGACGATAGATGGTGACTCCACTGGGGAAGCTAGAGAGTTGATCCCATTTAGTGACGAACTAGTTTGAGAAATAAAAACTTGAAATTACGCTTTTACCCTTCCTTGCTTATATAACATGCTTTATTGTTTGGCTTTAATAACTGTTGTATGTTTACTTTATGCAATTATTTGAAATAAAAACTGTATACAAACCCTTGCACACAACAGTCCCCCCTATACCTGGGGGCAAGTGGGATAACCTTAAGGAGTGGGTGGCATTGTATGATTTGCCGTAGTGAGGGCCATGAGCCCACCGGTATGGTCGGAAACCACCACTGAAGGTGATAACCTTCCTCTTTTGGCCCAAAGACTGACAAGGCCTTAGTGCCATGCATGGTCTAAAGGCTGGGAGAGTGGGGACCCTACAATGGGGGCACCTTGGGGGCCTGGCCTTGGTGAGGATATTTAGAACTACCTTGAATACGCACTCTTCTGCAGGATACCCCTATCTCGTTATAAAAATGTTGTCCTACTATTCGCGGATGAGTGAATTGTGTGTGCATTTGTTTGTTGTATAGCATAATCATACAACAGAAAAATAAAAGAAAAATCTCTCAAAAATCTTTTTACAATAAACACCCTTATCTCGGACAGTCTGCATTTTAGCTAGCCTGGTTTCAGATTCTTTGTAAGCTAAGTAGCCATGCAGTCCGATAGAAGAGATAAGGGATGCTAAAATCATTCTTTGGCAATAAACCCCTTTTATCTCTGACAGTCTGCCTTTTAGCTAGCTTGATTTCAGGTTATTTGTAAGCTAAGTAGCAACACAGTCCAACAGAAGAGATAAAAGGTTATAAAAATCAAATAAATCAAGTAATTATAATAAAAATGGGACCCTGTTCATAAGCATTGAACTCATGAACATCCATATGGGTAGTTTCTTTTAAAAAAAAAATACAAAACCCAAACACTATCAGACATCATGTAGAAAATAAAACATGATAATATTTAGGAAAAACAAACACTTACATGCATGCTCGCATCAACATCATACTCATAGCATGCATTTTTGTTTCTAGAAAAATGGAGGGGTCCAGTAGACAGTTGAAGAAAGTGGACATTCCCCGATATCATGTAGAGAAGATAGAACGAATGTGTGAATTGATGCCACCTGAGGTCCACTTTGACTTCGAAAAATCTTATGGACGGATTCTCGATCTTTTGAATATCTGTGGCGACCTCATCTTCATCAGGGTTTTGATCCATTTCTAGAACTCTAGTTTGCACTACTTCAAAACAGAAAATGTCTTTTCTAGTTCCATCATCAGCTATGGGTTCGAATTTAAGCGAAATTTTAGAAAATGTATGTTATCCTGAAATTTTTGTGTCATTCCTAAATATTAAGGATAAAAAAAATTGGGTCAAAAGAAAATGTCATTTTGGAGTTTTATCGACAATTTGCTTTTGTTGGCGGAGATCCAGTATTTTCTGAATCTTTATGGAAAGAATTACAAAAAAAAAATTCAACAAAGATGTGAATTAGGGTCTCGCCACTTGCCAAAGGCGAGACCGCCATCTCATTTGGCGAGATGGCCGTCTCGCCATTTGCTAAAAGTGAGACGACGGTCCCAACCTGACAAGTGTGAATTTCTATAAAAAGGGGGGCCTTCTCCTCATTTTCAACAACTTCTACAACTTCTCTAACTGAATACTCCTCAAAATACTATTCTAGAACCCCTTTGAAGCATTTCCAGAGTCTTAGAGTTCTTAGAAAGCATTCTAAAATGCTTCGAGAGAAGAGTTAGCTGTGTTGTAGAGTGTGGGGTTTTCCAAAAAGCGCCCTTTTCAAGTATTTATAAAAAGCTTGCTTCGAAGGTTCTTTCATATCCCTTACTATATTTTATCGTTTTTATTAGTTATTATCTTTATGCATTAGTTATTAAGGGTCTTGTAGTCAATAATTTAAATTTTGCAATGAATAAATAAGGGTAAAAGCGTAGTTTTAATGTTCTTATTTCTTTATAAAAACAGTCCATCATAGGGAACCCGAAAGGAGCGTCGTGGGGAAGCTAATACATTCCCCACACATAACTAACTCCCTTACCAAACTCTAGTTGTAATGACCAAAGTTGGTTTTTCTTAAAAATCATCGCCTTCTTTTCCTTTTCCAATGTTTTTGGTAAAAATATTGGTGGCAACTCCTCGAACCTTTCCAAAAACCTCGCCTTTAGGTCCAGCCTGGTTATTGGACAACCTAAAGGCGTTGAACCATTTCTTTAAAAAATGTGAGTCATCAAAACCATCACGTTGCTCTGACCGCTTCTTTTGATAGCGGCGACACACTCCCCACGAAGACAGCGCATGAGCCAGAGCAATAAGCCACCACCACAACTTCATGACAAGGAAGGTCCCGAAGACAAAGACCTACACACAGGCAAGATCATTAGGCATGAACAAAATCAGTAAGTCGCACCAATCCAACAAAGTGGACTTCTCCACCAGACGGGGGTTCGTACTCGTCAAACCAGATGGGGGTGCATACTCATCAAGCCTTACAAAAGGGGGCTTAAACCAGACTTTACAACCGATAGGTCAGCTACCGCATCAAAGGAGCATCCCAAAGCTACAACAACCAGACAGGGGTTCATACTCGCCAAACCAGATGAGGGTGCGTACTCATCCAGTCCTACAAAGTGGGCTACAAGTTTTACAACAACTAGACGGGGGTTCGTACTCTTCAAAACCAAATGGGGTTATGTACTCATCAAGCCATACAAAAGGGGACTTAAAACCAGACTTTACAACCAAAGGGGTCAGTTATCGTGTCAAAGGAGCATCCCGGAGGATCACACTTAGCGTCCAGAAAGTCGGCTACCATGACAAGGGAACCAACCGAAGGACAACCAGGCAAGAGGGTCAACTCCTTACCCTCCAGCCGATCTTTTTGGCATATTGAGCCAACAGTCGGCTAGTTAGGTGAAGGGGGGGCAGCTATTGACCCCAAATCTTGCCCAGCCTCAAAATAAAGAGTAGAAGACTTCCGTTCAAAGATGGGCAAGGCCTTAAAGGTCCCTGGGATTCATCAATAGGCCCCATGTTAGAATAGGAAGCCTTTTTGTACATAAAAAATAAAAAATTTCACCCAATGGGTCGAGACCCCCGTCTCGTTGGGCGAGACTGCCGACTCGCCACTTGCCAAAGGCGAGATGATGGTCCCGAAAGTCGAGACGGTGGTCCCGACCTTATTAGGCGAGACGGTGGTCCTGACCTTGTTAGGCGAGACGGCGATCCCGACCTAATAAGTGTGAATTTCTATAAAAGGGGGGGGACCTTCTCGTTTTGAACAACTTCTACAACTTCTCCAACTGAAGATACCTCAAAATACTCTTCTAGGACCCCTCTGAAGCATTTCCAGAGTCTTAGAGTTCTTAGAAAGCATTCTAAAGTTCTTCGAGAGAAGAGTGAGCTGCATTGTAGAGCATGGGGTTTGCCAAAAAGCACCCTTTTCAAGAACATTTTATAAAAAGCTTGCTTCGAAGGTTCTTTCATATCCCTTACTCTATTTTATCACTTTTATTATTTACTATCTATGTGCATTAGTTATTAAGGGTCATGTAGTCAATAATTTAAATTTTGCAATGAATAAATAAGGGTAAAAGCGTGTTTTAATGTTCTTATTTCTTTACAAAAACTCTCCATCATAGGGAACCCGAAAGAGGCATTGTGAGGAAGCTAAAAATGATAATTGATTATCATAGAGTGGTTTTGATAAAAATGAATTGTCCATCCTAAGTGATGATCGATTATCACAGAGTGGTTTTGATAAAAATGAACTTTCAAAGGAAGACCTATGTGTTGGCTATCTTGGACTCTAATTTTATAGACTCAAAAAGATAAAACAAAATTATTACAAGTAAATACAAATGATTATAAGTCTTCAATACTTCAAGTTCTTTGTTCTTGAATCATCATCAAAATCTTCAAGCATCATATCCTTGTATGTTCAACAATGATCAACTAACATTTCATCTTTTAATAATTGGTTATTCTTTTCTTCAAGTAGGACCTTGTCAAAGTAGAAAATATATAGTTACTTTATGTGTCATTTACCACATGCACTACAAATTTGTGCATCTCATTCATCATACTTAAGTATCGGAAACTTGCACTATGTACATGTTAAATTAAAGTTGATATTGATTTTAGGAAAAATCTTTACACTAGTTGAGAATAATATTGCACTCATTGACTTAAACTAATAAGTATTCCAAAAATTAAGTAGGACTTTAAAGGAAAAATAGAAAAATATGAGTCAACGTGTTATTTGAGAAAAAATAGTGGCTTTGATCCTTCCAATTTGATGCACTAATCTAGGATTAAATGGCCATAGAATATATTAAAGTAATTTGTATAAAATTAATAATTACTTTAAAATACTATATTTGTTTCTAGTTTACTATAATATATAACATGAATTACATTGTTAATTAATATGTTAATAGATTATCTCTTAATTTTATATATGAATTTTATAATGTTGGTTATATTTGGCTTTTCTTTGCAGATTAGAGTATCTAAAATTGATTTCATAGTTTTTTAACATTATAGAGTTTTGTCTCATATTATACTAACAAATATATTTAATAGGGATAAACTCTTTATCTTCTTATTGCATGAGAACTTGTTAAGCACTTATTGATTATAACAATTATGTAATTTTTAACATATGTAGGATTCGCAAGTGACAGTATTAGTAGTGTCTTAAGCCTATGCATCATTGTCATATGTAACACTGTAATATTGTATATGGTGTAGCCTTATTTTTCTCAATGTTATTGACGTCTTCCCTTTGGTTCAAACATTAGTATTTTGTAAGTAATTTTTTTAGGAAAATCAATGAAGTATCTCAAAATGATAAGGAAAATGTCTCCAAAGGTATTGTCAGGTATTATCATATTATCAGAAGATTCATCAAGAACATTGATAGTTCACTACACAACACATACCTTGGGATCAAAATGATAGGGAAAATATCTTCTCAAAATTATCTAGTACTAAAAGACCAGAGCATCATAGAACACTCATTCAAGAAATGCTATCATCATGGAGTTGGTATAGACTAGAGGTCTTACAGGTCAGTATTGAGGTGCTCACAGGGATGATACCTAATGAAGGACCATCTAGGCCAAATACACTAGGCCTCAACTAAGGCCCAAGACCAAAGGGATAGAAGAGGAAGAGGCCTAAGAGAGGCATCTCCTTCAATGGAGCTTACACTACTAAGACCTCTTTTTCTATTTTTAATGGCGTTTTAAAATTCTTGTGACAATTGTGTAGGTTTTAATTTTTCTTTCTTGTAAACATTAGAACTAGAGGGGGTGCACACTCACCTTGGACTAGCCATCATGGAACATGCCACACCTTGGGCGACCTATCAAGGTCTTGGGCGAGCCACTTGAAGGCTAGGAGCACTCCTCACACTTAAAGAGCCAAGTTTCCACACTTAGTTGTAACTTTAGAGAGGTTTCATATATATATATATATATATATATATATATATATATATATAACACTTGAAGCAAGCCAAATCTAGAGGAGATGGGACTTGAAGGTGTTGTACTTAAAAAAAGAGGACAATGTTTAAGTCTTGGCTACCATAAAAAGGGAATATACCATTTTTCCTTCTCAAATTTGGCCAAAACACTCAAGGAGGTCCAAGCTTCAACTCTTAGTTGCAATATTTGAGATTTTTGGTATATAAACATATAAATGTAATGAAAAGTGGGCAACATGGGACTTGAAGCTAGAAAAATCGGTGCATAGTCGTTAGAAGCGAATTTAGTCTCACATTCCTTGGGTGAGTGAGTAAATGAAAGGGGAGCAACTATATATATGACCCCTTGTGTATCATTTTGGGTACATTTGAATAAAATCAAGCTTAGTGTGTGAAACTTGCTTAATTAGCTTGTACCTCGAATTTGGTCAAGTGTCCTTGAGAGTTCTTTCTCTTACTCGCCTAGATAAGGAGCCTTCCTTGGATGAGTTAGTGTCAAATTTTTTAAGAAACTTGGGGAAAATTTTTGATTACTCCTGGGTGTGTTTGATTACTCTACTTGGTGGAAGGAGGGAGGAAATTTTCTATCAACCCCTATAAAGAAGTATCTTAAGCAAGATATACATTACCTAATGACCTAGTTGAATCAAAGAAGATACAAAAAATGGATCCTTTTTACACTTTATGTAATGGTGAACTTTACTAAAGAGGAATACCCTCTCCTTTGTTAAAAAGCCTAGGGTAAAAGCAAGCTTAATATGTGATGGTTGAGCTACACGAGGCCATTTGTGGGGGCTTCCTTCAAGAGCAAGAAGCATGACTGCACGAATTATCCAAGTAGGGTACTATTATTCAACCTTGAGGGTCGACTCAAAGGACTTCGTCAAGAAATTCAAAATATGTCAATAATTTACCTTGTGTTTTTCCTACCCTTAGAAGAGCTACATAACATTATTTCTCCATGGCCATTTGTCATATGGGCAATAGATATACTTAGACCATTTCTTATAGCTCAGGCCTAATTAAAATCTTTTATAGTAGCAATAGATTACTTCACCAAATGGCTCTACCAATCTGAAAGTTTATTTAGAAAGATATTATTTGTCGACATGGTTTCCCATAAACCATAATAACTGATAATGGTAGACAGTTCATTGACAAAAACTTAGAGAAATCCTTGAAACAACTCTGTATAACACACCAAATGTTATTGGTAGAGCATCCAAAAAGTAAGGGATGCCTGCACACAAGTTATAAAATTTATACCTTACTTGGGGTCACACGAGTTAAACATACTTTACTTGGGGTTACATGAGTTATACATACCTTACTCGGGGTCACACAAGTTATACATACCTTACTCAGGGTCACACAAGTTATGTACCTTCCTTAGGATCACACAAGTTATGTACCTTACTTGAGATCGCATAGGTTATGCACTTTACTCGAGGTCACATGAGTTATACATTCCTTACTCAGGATCACGTGAGTTATGTATCTTACTTGGGATCACACAAGTTATGTACTTAGGGTCACGGTCACACGAGTTATACATACCTTACTCGAGGTCACACAAGTTATGTACCTTACTCAGAGTCACACAAGTTATACATACCTTACTCGGAGTTATGCGAGTTATACATACCTTACTCAGAGTCACACGAGTTATACATACATGAGTTATGTACCTTACTTGGGGTCACACAAGTTATACATATCTTACTCGAGGTCACACAAGTTGTGTACCTTACTTTAGGTCACACAAGTTATGTATTAGGATTTTAGGAGGGGTTAAGACTGTTGTTGGATTTAACTAAGGAAAGTAAGATAAACATAAAAGAGAATTTGATACCACCTTCAACCTAAAATTTAAGGCTATAAATTTGTTGGTCTTTCCCATTTATATGTTATTCAACTTCACTATTTTTACCCAATATGGGAATTCAACTCACTCTTGAATTCTAATACTCTTCCTCAAGTGTGATCTCTTATACATAAGAACACTCTCCTCCTCAAATGAAAATAATTCTAAAACATGAGTACTTTAGTTATAATCCTTGTTAGGGAATGCATCTCTTAATGGGGTCTCTTACTAGTACCAGCATTCATATCAATGGGACACGCTTTGCGTAAGCAATAAGTCTTATATTGAACTTGAATGAGCTAGTCCTAAACTAACTAGGCTTTCATACCATTGTTAGCATTTTTTTTAAAAGGTTAACCCCACTATTGTGTTAAATAAGGGTGGCAAGGTAAACATATAGGAGAATATGACACCACCTTTAATCTAAAACCTATAGATTTGTGGGTCTTCCCACTTATATGTTATTCAATTTCACTATTGCAACTTAATGTGGGACTTTAACTCATACTTGAATTTTAACATTATGTACCTTACTAGGAATCACACAAATTGTACATATCTTACTTGAGGTCACACAAGTTATGTACCTTACTTAGAGTCACACAAGTTATACATACCTTTGTTATAAGAAAAACACATTTTTTTTCTTTTAGAAAGGATGATAACTTGTCCAATAAATAAATGTAAACCCCAAATCTTGTCCGGCCTCACAATAAAGGCCAAAGATCCTCTGTTCAAAGATGGACAAGGCTTTATTGGGCTCCTAGTATTTTTCACTAGGTTCCATGTGAGGATAAGAGAGCTTTCTGGACTCAAAAAAATAAGAAAAAGGTAGGAAAATCCTGTCAGGGAGCTTGGGACGGCCATCCCACTTCCCAGATGGCTGTCCCAACCCATTTTTACACTTGGGACGGCCGTCCCACTTCCCAGATGGCCGTTCCAACTGTCCCAAATGGCCATCCCAGCCCAGACGACCATCCCGAGGTTCTAGCAGTGAAAAACTATAAATAGGAGCCTCATTTGTAGTTTTTTCACACAATTTCACTTCTCTCTACTCTCTCATGCACTTCTAGTTCTCGAATGATCTTTCTTATTTCCTATAAGGTAATAATCGGTTAAGGAAATATCTTTTGAGATATCCGACATTTGATAGTCTAAAATCCTTTTCTTGTATTCCGAAGAGGAGAGTCTTTGTAGTGCAGGAGGATAGCCAAAAACTCAGAGTTGAAGATTTGTAATAAAAGCTTGCTTCGGAGATTCTTTTCACTACTATTCTCTTTTATTTCTTTATTTATTACTTTCTCTGTGCACTAGAAAATAGGATCATGTAGATAATCACTTTAATACTGTAGAATAAAATAGGGTAATAGCGTAATTTCTCTTTATCTTTATTTTATGAATTAATTCGTCATAGGGAACCCGATAGGGGCGTTGTGGGGGTGCTAATACCTTCCCCACACGTAACTAACTCCTTTACCTAACTCTGGTTATAATGGCTAAGTTTGGTTTTTCTTAAAATCAACGCATTTTTTATCCTTTTTCAATGTTTATGGTAAAAACATTGGTGGCGACTCCATAGAACCTTATTTACGAAAACCTTGGTTTTGTTAGAGGTTTGTTCAATTGTTGAGCACCTTGGAAGCAATGATCATATTTTTACAAAAAAGTGAGTTTAATCCATCATATCGCAACCACTCGCATAAATAATCGAGATGTCCCGAGACGTCGAAACGGATGGCGGCGACAGATGGCGACTTCACTAAGGAAGCTAGAGAGTTGATCCTATTTAGTGATGGATAAATTCAAACTAAAGAAAGATTTGAAATTACACCTTCACCATTCCTTGTATTTATAACATGTTTTATTGTATGGTGTCGCCGCCGTCAAGAGAGTCGGTCAGAGCGACGTGATGGTTTTGAATGACTCACGTTTTTTGAAAGAAGTGGTTCAACACCTTTAGGTTGTCCGATAATTGGGTTGGATCTAAAGGTGAGGTTTTCGAAAAGGTTCGAAGAGTCGTCATCAGTGTTTTAACCTTAAACACTGAAAAAGGTGAAAAAAAGAAGATGGCAATGGTTTTAGAAAAAACAAACTTTGGCCATTACAACCAGAGTCGGGTAAGGGAGTTAGTTACGTGTGGGGAAGGTGTTAGCACCCACAACGCCCATTTCGGGTTCCCTATGATGGACTAGCTTAAAAAATAAATGCTTAAATAAATTATGTTTTTACTCTCTTATTCTATCTACTTGCAGAATTTAAATGTCTACATGGCCCTATTATCTAATGCACACAAAGAAAGCGATAAAGAAAGTAGTAAAAGAGAGAGAGAGAGAGAGAGAATAAGGAAGGAACCTCCGAAGCAAGCTTTATTTTAACCCTTCGAAACTTGAGGACGCTTTTTGGCATTCGCCGCACTCTACAGGCACGCTCCTCCTGCAAAAGAAAGAAAAGTCACTCTACCGAGGGCCGAACGTCTCATTAGGAGACTTCCTTAACCGATTTCTACTTTAAACAGAAATTGGAAAGCTCACTCAAACTTCGGAATAATGCTCAGAGTCACTCTAAAGTGCCAAAAGGCTTCCTAGAGAGTGGTAGGAGTGAAAAGGTGTGAATTTTCGAGGAATGGGGGCTCCTATTTATAGGGAACCAGACTAGGAAAAAGTGGATTACCGTCTGGACTTAGTGGACGGTCATCCATAGCAAAAAGTGGCCTTGGACGACCGTCCATGTAGTGTGGACAGCCGTCCATGGCCAAAAGCCATAAAGTTGGTATGGATGGTCGTCTGACTGTCCTGGATGGCCATCTGCTGTCTTCGGCAGATTTTCTGATTTTTATTGCCTCTAAAAACCCTTCCTATCTTAAACGGAACCTAAAAAAAGCTACTAGGGACTTAATAAAGTCTTGACCATCTTTGAAACGGGTGATCTCTGGCTTTATTGGAGAGTCAGGCAAGATTTGGGGTCTACATATGGCTTTGATAACTGTTGTATGATTACTTTATACAATTGTTTGAAATACAAACTGTACACAAAAACCCCTGCACACAATAGTCCCTCTATTCCCCGGGGGCAAGAGTGATTACCCATAGGGAGTGGGTGACAGATATGACCGGTTTGTTGGCACACGGGGCTACATCCGTTGTTGGAAAACCACCAACTCAAGGTGATAACTCTCTTCTTTTGGTCCAAGGATGTCGACACAGAGTTCCATGCATGATCCGAAGACTGAGAGATTGAGATGTCTCATTAATAGGGGCACCTTGGGGACCTTTGACCTTGGTGAGAACAGTTTAGAACCACCTTAACCATGCACTTTTCTTCAGGAAAACCCTACCTCGTGATTGAACATTGTAACTCTGCTCGTGGATGAGTGAATTGTGTGTGTATTTGTTTGTTGCATTTGTTTGATGCATTTGCATAAGATAATCATACAACAGTTAAAACAAAAAAATAAAAATCTCTTAAAAACCATAAAAATAAAGGAAATAATAATAAACCAACTTTATCTCGGACAGTCTTCATTTAAGCTAGCCTGATTTTAGGTTCTTTGTAAGCTAAATAGCCACGTTGACCAACAGAAGAGATAAAGAGTTATAAAAATAATCTTAAAACAATTTTGACAAAAATAATTTTTGCAAAAAAGATTTTTGACAAAATCGTGTTATTCATATCGCACCATTCAATAAGTGGTAAAACCATGAGAGAAAATAAATACATTAAGGAAAGTATGCATAAACATCATCATAATAAACTCTCTCATACATAAACACATTCATTCTAGGGTGCACTAGATATCCTTAGACAAAAGCAAAAGAGACTCAAGTGCGTTTGTAACCTTCCTAGAAGGGACAAGTGCACTAAGGTATGCTGGTAACCTTCGTAAAAAGGGAACCATCACACCAAGGTGGGTATGGTACTCCTTAAGCATAAGCTCTTAAGAAGATACCTAAGCTATCGTCTAAGATATATCTATCCCACACTAATCATTCACAATAAAAAGCTATAATAAAATATTTAAATCATTTAGAAAGTGGTTGGTCTTCTTCCTGTCCTCACTCGCGCGCAAAAGGCTAAGAGGATGGAACAGTTAAAAGACCAGAATCGCAAGCTCACCGCTGAGCTTAACTCCATGAAAGAACAAATGGTGCAGTTAATGGAGTTAATGCATCAGTAGAATTTACACAAGAAGGGTCCTCACAGTGAACATGCCTCCCACCATGAGGAAGAAGAGGAACCCATCTTTGAGCATGAACAGGGAGTTCATATTCAGTCTGACAAGAGGGCAGTACACATCGATACTCCTAAAGTTTCCAAGCAACAGATTACTACCCTCGAAGAGAGGTTAAGGGCCATGGAGGGACATAATTTCGATATTATAGAAGCGACTGACATGTGCCTCGTAAAGAATATTCAATTTCCCCCTAAGTTCAGGGTTCCAGATTTCCCAAAGTACAGGGGAATGACTTGTCCCAAGAGCCATCTTACAATGTACTACCGTAAGATGGCTCCATATGCCAATAATGAGAAACTCCTAATCCACTGCTTTCAGGAAAGCTTTCCGATTCAGCCTTGAGTTGGTATATGCAGTTGGAAGGGGGACAAGTCCAAGCCTGGAGATAGCTGGCAGATGCCTTCCTTCACTGTTACAAGTACAACATCGATCTGACTCCGGATAGGTCAGATCTACAAGCTCTGAGTAAAAGAAACAACGAACCCTTCAAGGCATATGCTCAGCGTTGGAGGGAGTTGGCCGCCCAAGTAGAGCCTTCTCTATCAAACAAGGAAACCATGTCCATGTTTATCAATTCCTTGACTAGTCTCTATTACGACAAAATGATAGTGACCACGTCAACACTCTTTGCACACGTGGTGACCATAGGAGAAAGAGTGGAACAAGGACTGAAGAGCGGAAGGATTACGCAACCTTCCTCTTCTAGCGCATCATTCAACAAGTCCTTTGGCCAGAAGAAGGAGGGAAACGTAAATGCCATCAACCTTGCTACTCCTTCTTCCTCTTTGCCACCAGCTGGGCAGTCAGGTAGACAAGAGAAGAAATTCACTCCCATTCCAACCTCTTATGGGAGTCTACTGCCAAAGATGTTAGAGGCCAAGCTCCTAACACGTATCCCTCCGAAGAAGAAAGATCCACTTACCCTGGCTGGTACAAGCTCAATGAAAAATGTGATTACCACTCGGGCGCTCTTGGGCATTCTATGGAAGATTGCATCAACTTGAAATATAGGGTTCAAGAATTGTTAAATGTCGGGTGGATCACCTTCGACGCTCCTCACCCTAAGGTGGATGTCACGCCTCTATCTCAACCGGAATGACAGGGAAGGACAGCTGATTAGGTCTCCTTATTAAAAAAATTAATCACATACATAAAAAAAAAATAATAAAAACTTTTGATGTATCTCTCGTGGTCCCTGTCCGTGGGCGCAAGATCTTTTGATTAAAAATGGCTCTGTACATATTTCTCTTTTCATCAATATAATGAGGCATTTTTCATAATATTCATATTCTTTTCATTCTTTTCTCTCTCATTCCAAAATAACCAAATAAAATCTAAACCCAAATAAGAACCATATAAACAATCATGTCTATGATTGAGGACTCTCTGTGGGATCTGAAAGCCGAACGCGAATGGATCGGGTCAGACAGTGAGAAGGGGACCATTTCCCCAGGCATGTTAAGATTGTTGGAAAAAAGAAGCTCAATACATATGGCTCTACCTAGAAGAAATCAAGGCCATGGATTTGGGATAAGGAGATGATTAGAAAGAAGTAAGTATTGATACCCAAATCAATGATAATGTCAGGGATGGGTTAAATATTAAGGGAATATATATATGGACGCATGCGCATGATCTTACCATGACATGCCAAGACATCAGAATCCAACATCATAAGTACTCTCCCTATCGACCTAAGATGAATGGTGCAGTAGAGGCAGCCAATTAGAACATCAAGAAGATCATCCAAAAGATGGTCAAAACCTGCAAAGATTGGCATGAAATATCGCCCTTTACCCTTCATGGTTATTAAACTACCGTACGGACCTCCGTAGGAGCTACTCTACGCTCCCTCATATATGACATGAAGGTCATACTTCCAAAAAAGGTCGAAATACTTTCTCTTGCGAATTATCATGGAAGCAAAACTGACAAAAAACTAAATGAGTCCAAAACCGATATGATCAGTCTAACTTCTTAAAAAAAAAGAAAAAAAAAACGGTTGGACGGCATATGCCGTGGACAAGCCTATCAAAGGAAAATAAAAAAGGCTTACAAAGAAAAAAAAAGGTCAACCCCCATATTTACCATAAGGGGGATTTAATGGTAAATAAGTTGCTTCCGGCCTAGAAGAATAAAATTAGAAAATGGGCAGCAAACTATGAAGGACTTTTTGGAACTGATATGGACGAAGAGGAACTTCGAAACCGAATCAACTCCAATGTGGTGAAGAAGTATTATGCTTGAAGACATTGCTCAAGACCCGTCAGGAATGAAAACCCGCAAAGGGCATCCCTGGGCAAAAGATAGGGTCCATATTCCTCGCTAGGATACGTCCTAGGCAAAAAGTAGAGGTAAAAAAAATTAAGAGCAATGGTTGTCTTAGCAAAAACCGAAAGGTGGTTAAGGTAACATTCTTCCAGAAGCAAGCAGTCTGCATAGTCTTCACTCTGAGCTTGGGCATCTCAACTGAAGCAATTAGGAGAACCAGGGGGGCATATATCATAGACATGACTATTTAAGCCTAAACAGTATAGCTAACCTTGACCATCCATTCTTCTAAACTCTCTTAAAATCCTTATATAAAAGAAATAAATTTTTGCTCATTTATTAATAAAATTCCCTTTCATTTCCTTTCTCTTGACCAAGTATTATGGAAATGCCTCTTTATTGATAAATTATAAATATACGCAAAGACCTTTAATCAAAGATCAAGCATGCATCTAAAAAGGGGAAGCATAAAAAAATAATAAGAAAAGAATAAATGCCTGCTAGGATATTCTTAGGTAAAAATCAAGGTAGTCTGCTAGATCGAAAACCCCAAAAGAACGATCTATGCAAAAGTTAAGGAAAAAGCCCCTTAAGATATTATAGGCAAAAATTAAGGCAGCCCACTAGATCGAAAACCCGTAAAGGGCGGTCTAAGCAAAAGATAGGGCTAAAACTAAAAAATGAATAAAAGAGGGGTCCATCAGCATGGTCATAAAAGAGCAGCCCATCGGCATATTCATGAGAATCCAACAGGAGAATACCGGTCACTTTTCTAGATCCATATAATAATATTATTTTTGGCTCAGAAGGGGTTCAAATGGATGTCCTAAAATTAATGCAGGGTTGGCTATTTGGCTCTGGTTTATATCTACTACAAAGAAAAAATGCCTTTATCATTTTCAAGTCTTGCCAATATGTAATCACATCAAAGAATCAACCAATATCAGTTATCAATCACAAAGTGTTGACACTCAATTTATATGTTTGTGGTACTCTGCTCACCTGGGTTTTGACTAGCTTCTCCAATTCAGTTAATTCCTAATTTTCCTCATCAATTCCTTTTCACTATCATACTCAATATCCCAAAATCACTTGTTATTGGAAACAATCAAAAATATTTTTCACGTTCTAGATTTGAATTAGACAATAAGCAATAATCTCATATATGGCTCTAAAACAAATTATGGGACAACAAGGGAATTCAAAATTTAAAATAAAGCAATTAAAAACATTAAATTAAAAACAAAGGAATTAAAAATATTAAAAATAAAGTAAGTTTCCTCCCTTATTTTCTTCACTTGTCATCTACTCCTTATCTTGTGCCTCAGCCTCAGCTGTAAACTTTCTCACCCCCTCCGAAAAAGTTGGACTGTCCCCAGGCCATTGAAGTAAGGCTTCAAAGTCTTGAGGAGAAGTGCACTGTATACCTGGAGCAATCTTGTAAAGAAAGAACCTAAGGAAGAAAAATGCAAAAAAAACTTAAACTGCAAAAAGGAAAAAAAACAAATTCAAAACATTAGGTTGCCTCCCATGAGCGCTTGTTTAACGTCTTCAGCTCGACACCTATTTGCTTTAGGGCTCATGCAGGTGATTGATCAAGGTGATATATATGCATTCTCCATCCCTTGACTGTCCTTGTGGGAATGAATTTATTCTTTTCATTGCGAATAACCTTACGACTATCAGAGATTGGATAAATCATATCTGCTTCAGGAGGTTTCAGTAACTCTCTTTGAATAACTTCCTTCATAGTCAGACTAAGATGTCTTTGGGGTTGTGCAACAGGCTTGTAATCTTGTTTTTCAGTTGAGATGGGTAATTCCTCCAAAGTATCTATTCTGAGGCAATCTTTCTTGTCTTTCGGTTGTTGTACAACTTCAAATAGATTGAAATTAACTTCATCATCTTCACTTCTAATTTTCAACTTGCCCATGTCAACATCTGTAATTACTTTGGCAGTCTTCATAAATGGCCTTCCCAGGATCAATGGAACTTCCTCATTTTCCTCCATGTCCATAATCACAAAATCAACAAGAAATATGAATTTATCCACTCTAACTAAAACATCTTTTGCTACTCCATAAGGAATCTTTAGAGATTTGTCAGCTAGCTGCAGTGTCATTCTTGTAGGCTTTACTTCCAAGTCTCCTATTCTTTTAAGCATAGACAAAGGCATTAGATTTATACTAGCACCCAAATCAAGTAATGCCTTACCTACTTGTAATGTCCCAATTGCGACTGGGATAGTGAAACTGCCAGGATCCTTGGACTTTTGAGGCAATGATTTATGAATTATAGCGCTGCATCCTGCTTCTAGCTTCACTGTTTCTGTAGTAAATCTTCTTTTCTTAGTTAACCACTCTTTCATGAATTTTGCATAAGTCGGCATCTGCTCCATAGCTTCCATAAATGGAATATTAATCTGTAAATGCTTGAAAATATCCATGAATATTGCAAACTGTCTTTCTTTATCTTTCTTGGAAGGATGACAAGGATATGGTAAATCCTTTAATTGCGGTATTTGACTATCATCTTTCTCCCTCTTTTTCTCACTCTTTTTATTTTTCTTTTCTTTTTCAGTATTTTTTTCTTTTTCTATACTCTCACTTTTATTTTTCTCTTTTTCTCCTTCACACTCATCTTTCTTCTTTTCATCCTCTTTTTCTTGTAGGATTTCCTTTTTTATAGCCAGTTCTCCTATAACCTTACCACTCCTTGTAGTTATTGAATTGCATTTCTCCCTGGGGTTGGTTTGTGTGTTAGCTAAAAATTGTCCTCCTTGTTGCTGCTCAGATAATTGCTTAGCCAGTTGACCTATCTAGGTCTCTATATTTCTGAATGAAGCCTCAATATTTTTCTGATTAGCCATAGTGCCTTGCATGAATTTTTCTAAAGTTGCCTCAGTATTTTTCTTATTAGTCATAGTCCCTTGCATGAATTTTTCTAAAGTATCCTCCAATTTACTTATTATGTCAGGCATTGAAGGATAATGTTGTTGTTGTTGTTGATATGGGAGTTGCTGATATGACTGTTGTTGAAATGCAGGTTGTCTAGTAGATGAGCTAACACCTTGGTTCCACCCAAAATTCTAATTCTGATTTTGATTCCCTCTCCATCCTTGTGCAAAATTATTCTAATAATTATTGGGATTAGGAAAATTACCTTGTCTGCCTTGACTACTACCTTGGGCCCCCATATAATTAGCTTCTTCTTGCTGAATGTTGCCTTGATAAGAGCATTGTTCATTTGAATGATCACCTCCACACAAATTACAACTCATCTGTTGATTAGGAATAGTTTGTACTGTGTGCATTTGTTGAGGTAATTTCTCTATTTTCTGGTTCAATGCTTCAATTTGTTGCGTTATAAGTTTATTCTGGTCTAAGATAGCATCTGAGCTGTTAAGTTCAAGAACTCCCTTCCTTTGAATTGGATGTCTATCCTATTGGGCCTGTTGGTCTGTAAAGGCTAGTACATCAATAATTCTGGTGGCATGATCAATTTCTACATCCAACATGGATCCTCCTGCTGTAGCCTCTAATAGCATCTTTGCATCATGTCGCAAGTCATTATAGAAAATATCCAACTGAGAAACGTCATCAAATCCATGATTTGGGCAACTTCTCAACAGTGACTTAAATTTCTCTCATGCTTCACAAAATTGTTCATCTGCTCCTTGTCTGAAAGAAGTGATGTCAGATTTTGCTTTGATGTAGCGGGATGGTGGGAAAAATCTATTTAGAAACTTTTCTTCTACACTACTCCAATTAGTCAAACTCTGATTAGGATGTGCTTTCAACCACTCATTTGCCCTACCTGCCAAAGAAAAAGGAAATAATCTCAAATATGCAGATTCAAGATTTGTTGTTCTAAATCCCATGATATCAATCAACTCATAAAAAGTAGACAAATGACTATAAGGGTCTTCATGATCTAATCTAGTGAATTGATGAGCACTAATCAAGCTTAAAAAAGCTGGATTCATCTGCAATGTTTGATCATCCGGTATGACAATGCTGGAAAAATGTCTTGGACCTTGCTGCATAGCACAATTTCTAAGAGTTCTTCTAGGTGGTTTTGAATTTGGATTTTGATTTTGATTTGGATTTGGATTTAGATTTGCTCCTTCTTCCGCCATATCTTCTATAATTGGGTTTGGTAAATCAAGTGTGGAAGAAGAATTAGTAGATTCTCTTGTGGCTTGTTCTTGAGTTTCCCTTCTTCTTCTACTCCAGTTCATCCGAGCTGTTTTTTTCAATCTCTGGATTAAATTCTAACTTCTCTTAAGATACATGTCCTCTTAAACACATAAATCAAAAGAGTAACTCAAGCAAATATTAGCACAAACTAAAAACTAAATAATAATAATAATGATAATAATGATAATAATGATAATAATAATAATAATAATAATAATGATAATAATGATAATAATAATAATAATAATAATAATGATAATAATGATAATAATAATGATAATAATGATAATAATAATAATAATAATGATAATAATAATAATAATAAGGATAATAATGATAATAATAATGATAATGATGATAATGATAATAATGATAATAATGATAATAATAATAATGATAATAATGATAATGATAATGATAATAATAATAATAATAATAATAATAATAATGATAATGATAATGATAATAATGATAATGATAATAATAATAATAATGATAATAATAATAATAATAATAATAATAATGATAATAATGATAATAATAATAATAATAATAATAACAGAAATAAAAGTAAAATACTCAATAAGGTAAACAAAGAATTCTCAAAGAACACCGTTCCCGACAGAACGACGCCAGAAATACTTGTTGAATTATTGGCAAGCGTACCAAAATTATCAATCGCAGTATAGTATTTCAATTAAATAAAATTAGATCCCACGAGGAACAGTTTCAATAGAAATTCCCAATTATGCTTACTAAGTAGATTAAAACAGATTGGGTTTTGCAAATAAGAGTTGAATTGAAATTAAATGACAAAGAACTGTAAATTATTGAGAAAATATCAATTAAATATACTTAGGATTGGTTTCCTTCCTTATCCCTCTTTTGTAATGGCTAAATCAATTAAGAACGTCAATTAACCTAACAATGTTGATGTCACCTACTCAAATCATCCATGTTGATTCCTCACACATGAAATTCATAAGAAAACCTAATAAATGTTGATTCCTCACACAATTAAGAGATTTTCTAGCATTAGGGTTATGGTGTTAAGCAATTGATACATTCATTCCATTCCTGGCAATTAACGTAACAAATATTCTTACCGTGATCTAGGGTTCAAGATATATTTTCCAATCATACCTCAAATGATCAAGAATAAATCATTACAAAGCATAAAGGATAAGAATAACAACATCAAAACATAGATTAATATCTCAAAATATCACCATGATACAAAAGAGTTCAAAGGAAGTGCACCAAATCCTAAGAGAATGAAGTTAGCCACTCATGTTGGCCATTACAATGCTCCAATTGATGAAGAAGTGAAGAATTGCTGAAGATTTGACAAAACCCTAACAGTAGTCGTGCCTCCTCCTCTCCAACACTGCTTGCTTTCTCAAAACACAACTTATCTTTTTATAAGAGAATTTGGGTCAGGCATCGCATCATTCATTCGCTTAAGCGTTCTTCTTTCTTTCAATTTTACTCCAATTATGCTGACAATTATGTTCCTTACTCTTGTATTAAGGTATTCTCGAATTCATCCTATATTGGGAGAAAAATATATTAGAATTAACATAAGTTAAGTGGTTTAATTACAATTCAAGGCATAATTATATCAACTTTTTACCACTTAACACCAAATCTGCCAGAATCAGCTCGAATAACCAACTTCAAGAAGTAACCGCCAAGTCAACACACCTTGAGGCCGAATGTACAAAACAAGCTCATACGATCAAGGGAATGCTGCAAGACTTCACAAGGACTCGATCTAAAATACGTCAAGGACAAGAGACTACCTAGAGACTTAATAGAAGCTTTACTGAACTGTGCTGCAAAGAAAGGACGGATTAGCTCAGTATGGCCAAGTGCTACGAGAAAGAGACCGAGCCCTTGAGAGACTCGATAATTTACAAGCATTGGTCGTCCATCAAGAGGCGAAGATCAAAGAGGCTCAGAAGTATAGTGAAGATATGAGCCAGGCGGTCCATAAGCAGACCAAAGCACTCGCTCATCATGTACGGGAAGCCGAAGAGGAATTACATAGAAATCAGAACCCGTCTGTGGGTTTCTTTAGGCTTTTCCATTTCCGTCAAAAAGTGCTTCGTAACATGGTGTAGGGGAATGTACACTTTCTATAAATAAATAAAATTTCTTTTTATTCAACAATTGTCTACTTGCATGCATTTCATTCATTTGCATATTTGATTACCCCTCCTTCACTTTTAATAAATAAGATAATTAAAAGGAAGGATTAATTGATACGTCTTCTACCAATCAAAAGGATGGAGAGAAAATCGCTCATAATCAAGCTCTCCCCAATGGTAGATTCACCACAAAAGAACAATAAGCCTCGGTCGTTGGTTATCAAAGTCAATAAGGAAGAGGGGGCAGGGACGCCTTTGCGATTATTTGTGCCTCGTCCTTTCCCCTATGACTCAAATAAAGTTGTACAGTGGAGATGCGGGGAATCTTCACCAATAAAGGAGGACATCTCCAACATAGCCGGCATTGGGGGCATGACCAGAAGCAGAAGGATATATTCCCCCAAGGAGTTACAAGAGGATGCCCCTAAGAATAAAGGAAAAAATAAACAGACCGAAGAAAGAGAAAATAAAGAATCCAAGGAGGAGACCGATGAATTACTCCAGTTCATAAGGCAGAACGAGTATTTCATCATCGACCAACTCAATCATACACCTGCAAAGATAACCTTGTTATCTCTAATTATGAGTTCAGAGCTACATAGAAACGCCCTGATGAAGGTCTTGAGCGAAGTGCACGTACCTCATATTATATCCCAAGAAAAAGTTGAGAAGATCGTCGGTCACATCACGACTAGCGATCACCTCACCTTAACAGATGAAGAACTCCCTCTAGAGGGGTCGAGCCACAACAAGTCCTTGCATATTTCCATCAAATGCAAGGAGTAATTCATTGGCAAAGTTCTTGTGGATAACGTGTCATCCTTTAACGTGATGCCCAAGTGCACACTTGACAAGTTGATTATTCAAGGAACCCGCATGCGCCCAAGTAGTGTAGACCCCAAATCTTGCCCGGTCTCACAATAAAGATCAGAAGACCTCCTTTTCGAAGATGGACGAAGCCTAAGAAGCCACTAGGAGAGACTATTAGGCGAGACGGCCGTCTCGACCTTGTCAGACGAGACGGCCGTCTCGACCTGACAGGCGCAAATCCCTATAAATAAGGTGCTCCCTCCCCTCATTTCCACACCACACACAACTTTCTCACTCTCTCTCTAGTCACATCAAGAGTTTCTCTCTCTAGAATCCCTCTGACGCATTTCCGGAGCTTCTGACTGTCTTTAGAGTGTTTTTAGAGCGTTTCGAGAGGTGTCCGACGCCGTGTAGAGTGAAGGGCTGCTGCAAAGCACCCTATTTTTAAATAATTAAATAGAAAGCTTGCTTCGAAGGTCTCTACTCTCTTTCTCTACCTTTTACCGCTTTATTTAAATTATGCAATAGACATTAGGGTCATGTAGTCATAATTTTTAAATTCCGCAAAATAAAAGGGCAAAAGCATATTTTTCTGGTTTATTTATTAACAGAATAGCTGGCCTATCATAGGGAACCCGAAAGGGGCGTCGTAAAGGAACTAACACTTCCTTTACGCGTAACTAACTCCCTTACCCAACTCTGGTTCTAACGACCAAAGTTGGTTTTTCGAAAACCAACGCCTTTTAAACTCCTTTTCCGATGTTTCCGGTAAAAACATCGGTGGCGACTCCAGAGAACCCTCAAAAACTAGCTCTTGGATTAGCCCGGTTATCGGACAATCCAAGAGCACCTTTTCGAAAACCTCGCCTTCAAGTTCAGCCCGGTTATCGGACAACCTAAAGGCGTTGTAACCACCAATAAAAAACGCGAAAATCAAGAGAGTCAGAAACCATCGCGTCGCTCCGACCGCCTCGTTTTGACGGCGGCGACAAATGGCGACTCCACTGGGGAAGCCTAGAGAGTTGATCCCATTTAGTGATGGGCCAGCTTAAAATAAATAAACCCAGAAAATTACGCTTTTACCCTGCCTTGTATTATAACATGTTTTAATGTTTGGCTTTAATAACTCTTGTTTGTTTATTTTACGCAATTGTTTGAAATACAAATTGTACACAAACCCTTGCACACAACAGTTCCCTCTATACCCGGGGGCAAGTGAGAAATCCATAGGGAGTGGGTGGCAGGTACGGTTCGCTGTAGTGATGGCCTTGTGCCCACCGGTGTGATCAGAAACCACCACTCAAGGTGATAACCTTCCTCTTTTGGCAACAAGACTGACTATGGCCTTAGTGCTAAGCATGGTCGGAAGGCTGGAGAGTGGGGACCCTATAATGGGGGCACCTTGGGGGCCTTAGCCTGGTGAGAACAGTTAGAACCTACCCTCGCCAATGCACTTTTCTGCAGGAAAACCCTACCTCGTGATAAAAACGAATTCTCGCCTGTTCGTGGATGATCGAATTGTGTGTGCATACGTTTGCTGCATTTGTTTGTTGCATAGCATAACCAAACAACAGAAGAAAAATCACAAAAAATACTTTCACAATAAACGCCCTTATCTCGGACAGTCTGCCTTTTAGCTAGCCTGGTTTCAGGTTCTTTGTAAGCTAAGTAGCCACGCAGTTCCGACAGAAGAGATAAGGGACGTTAAATATTCTTTCGCATAAAGCCATTTTTTTATCTCGGACGATCTGCCTTTTAGCTAGCCTGGTTTCGGGTTCTTTGTAAGCTAAGTAGCCACGCGGTCCGACAGAAGAGATAAAAGGCTATAAAATAAAATAAAAATAATAAATGATAAATCCAAAATAAATAAAATAATAATAACAAAATCAAAACATTTATAAAAAAAGAATTTTAACAAAGTCGTATCATTCATATCGCATCATGTCATGAGTGAAAAAACCAAGAGAGAAAATAAATGCATAAAGAAAGTATGCATACGCATCATTTTAATAAATCCCTAAAAAATGGGTCTTAGAGGCGTTTTTTGGGAAAATTACTAGGCCAAATCCCCTTTGGTTATTTGCAGTTTGATTCTTCACCTTTTTCTCTTCGTTTTGATATGTTGTGCGTCCAAATCGGACATCTCAGTCAAAAGTTATACCACTTTGAATATTTACTGCCCTTTTGTACTGGTGCATGCATAAATACATTCATTTTAGGGAGCACTAGATATCCCTAAGACAATGGCGAAAGAGGCCCCGAGCACATTTGTGACCTTTGCGACAAGGAAGGGACAAGTGTACTAAGGTGTGATATTAACCCCCATTATACTTGTCAAATCTGTGATGGGGAAGGAACCATTACACCAAGGTGGGTATGATACCCCACAAAGCGTAAGCTTTAAGGAGGATACCTAAGCCATTGTCTTAAGGAATATCCATTTCATAAATCATTTGTTTTAAACAATAAAAATCTTTTTGCATTCTAGAAAGCGGCTGGTATTCTTCATGCCCTCATCCACATACAAAAAAAAAGGACAAAATCCCAAACACTATCATACATCATGTCAGAAAATAAAACATGATAATAAACAAACACTTGCATACATGCATCCACCAAACTTCATCCTCATAACATAATAGACAGTCGAAGAAGTGGATATTCCTCAATATCATGAAAAGAGGATTAGGGCATTCGTATGCCATGCACGGGAAGTCAAAAAAAAAGAAAATAAATAGAAATCTTTACCCGCCTATGGGTTCATTTAGGCTTCTCCGCTTTTAAAAAAAAATGTACTTCGAAACATTGCATTGAGGAATGTACACTGTCTGGATGAAATAAATAAAATTGTTTGTTTTCATCATCTCTTCAAACGTCTATTGCATTCATTAATTGCATTCATTCTCACTTTAATAATAATAAGATAATAAAAAAGAAAGGATTAATTGATGTGCTTCCCATGAATCGGAATAAAATGGAGAGTAAGCCTTTCGTCATCAAGTTCTCTCCAATGGTTGATCCGCCCAAGGAGGATAACAAGCCTTAACCATTGGATATCCAAGTTAATAAGGAAGAGGGGGCAAGGATGCCGTTACATTTATTTATGTCTCGAACCAAATAAAGTTGTACCATTGAGATACGCAGAAACATCGTCCATCAACGAAGATATCTCCAACATAGCCAACATTCGGGGGCAAAATTAAAAGTGAAAGAATCTACACCCCCAGGAGCTATAAGACAATGCTCCCAAGAATAAAGGAAAAATAAAAAGACCAAAGAAAAACATAATCCAAAGAGGAAACTGAGTAGACTTTGGATTCACGACGCTAAGGCAAGTTCTCTCAACGCTCCGCCAAAGAGACAAACTCAGGGTAGGCGACAAACTAGTCACAGTTTGAGTTAGAGACGACATTCAGATCAGCAAATCGTCTGCCCTACCTTGAATGGATGCAGCGAAAATATCTTTTGCCAATATGAAAAGACTTTCCCAACAATATGAAGGTGACCCACATGATGAGAAAATATGGATATCGCCCGAACCAAGGGCTCATTAAAAACTCTCAAGGAATAAGGGAGCCACCAGATTTTAAAGACAATCCTTTGAAGTTTTACCCTACAAAGGATCAAGCTGCACGGAGAAAAGGGAAGTCTCCCCTCCGCACCTTGAATCAGATTTTCCCATTAGAGGGGTTCAAGCGTCAAAAGCGACTTTATTCATTAGGTGTTCTCCTTCTGATTCTTAGGGTTTGTAAATCCAATGACTATTAAAGATTACTCCTCGGGGCTAGCCCGACCCCCGAGCATTGTAGGGCACATATTTCCCTATTAATTACAAAGAATGTCATTCTTACTATCTTCTTCTCTTCTTGCTATTCATGTATAAACCTCATTAATAACCATGTTTAAGCAAACGTTTTCAAAATGCGTCAAAGTAATCAAACTGCGCCATTGACCAAAATAAAAGTCAAATCCATCACCATTGATTGACTAGAAGCACAAAATAAAGTTTTACCTCGTCATAAATAAATTCGTGTTTCGCCAATGTTGTGCAAAAAGAAAACAAAAATCAAAAGAAGCCCATAAAAGCTAAAGGCCAAAAAGAGAGGGCAAGATACCCGGTAGGAAACCCATTAAGGAGGCTATGCAAAAGTTAGGGTAAACCCGCTAGGAAACCCGAACAACCATAAAGGGTAGCCTAGGCAAAATTTAGGGTTACAAAATAAAGTCCGCTAGGTTTCCCAAAGCCAGAAAAAAAGAAACCTAGACAAAAGTTAGGACAAAACAAAACACAACATCCTAAGCTGAAAACCTAAAGGGCAGACTAGGGAAGTCAATCAGTCATAGAAAGCGCCATAGAATAAGACGTCACTCCATAAACAAAACGTTGTTTAAACTAACCTAAACACTCTAACCAACCTTGGCTAGCCGTGCTTACAAAAACCATTTTTTGTCAAAATAAAACAATTCTAAAACACAAGCCTTTGAATTAAATATCCTCTTCTTTCTTTTCTCTTGACCCTTACCACTACGACATTCTAGTAATTAGTAGGGAAATGTGGAGATAGTAATCAATAGGAGGATTGACATCCCCAAGGAAAGGGAGGGGCGCACTAACATGGCAAGTCGCTCTACAATTAACACAATCATTCTTCGGTCATGAAAAAATTGAGACGGCAAAATCAGTACAATCTATCCCGTCGATGAAGGCACATAACGTCAGAAGCTCATCAAAAGTAAAAGCACATTGGTTAATCCTTTTGAAAAATTAATTGAAATAGTATTATAGGATGCATATCGCAAACATTGTATGCATATGATAGGCTCCTATCTCTCAAAAAAGAGAAGAGAAAGAAAAAATGACAATAAAAAGAATAATGCCTGCTAGGAGATTCTTAGGCAAAAGTTAGGGTAGCCCGCTAGATCGAAAACCCGCAAAGGGCGGTCTAGGCAAAAGTTAGGGCATTCATAAAAAGGAAAAAGCCCGCTATGATATCCTAGGCAAAAATTAAGGCAGCCCGCTAGACCGAAAACCCCGAAAGGGCGGTCTAGGCAAAAGATAGGGCTAAACCAAAAAATGAATAAAAGAGAGGGGCCCTTCATCATAATCAGGAAATTCCAGCAGGAGAATGCCAGTCACTTTTCCAGATGCATCAATATAAAAGAATAGATTGCATTTAGGGCATCCACACACAAGTAGTCGCACAAAACGACTTTGTCAAGATAAAAAATGAAAGAAATAAAAATTACTTCAGACAAATAACAAAAAACGAAAAGCATTCATGCATATAAGGAGACTAGCTCCATGTTTGTGATTGAAAACAGGATCACTGAGACTGAGTCTCCAAATAATGCCCTCAAGAAAATGGAGCAAGTCGTCAATCAAGCGACTTAGCAGAATAAGAGCTTCTGAAAATCAAGAGCTCCAGCTACCATCCTTCTACCCAGAAAAGAAGGCACAAGAAAGTAATAAGTCTCAAAACATTGCTCTCCCTCAAGAAAGAAGAGCGAGTTGTCATAAGAAGCTTCCAGAAGCCAAAGCTCCAATCATCACCCAATAAAAGAGGGCACAATCATCAGACATCATAAAAGAAAAGCCGACAGAAAGGCTTAGTCATCCCCAAAAGGATCCCTTCCTACTCCGAAGGCAAAACAAAAACACTCCTCACGGCTCAGCATTACCACTACATGAGTCATCAAGCATACTCACCCAAAGTCTCCTCCACACTCCCCAATGGAGAATAAAGGCTTCAAGAGCCCGTCATCATCAACAATCAAAAGAGTCCAATCTCTATACCAACAAGGGCTCAACAAAAAAAGGAAAAAGGAAGAAAACTCTTGCATCCCCAGAGGATGTCCAAAAGAAAAGGCAACAACAGAGAAGGCCGAATAAAAATCCTCAAGTGGATCTCCTAAAAAGTCTACAAAAAAGAATCAGAAATTCCCATCCTCCGGTGGAATAAGAGCTTCACAAGTATAGCTCGCATCAACATCAATCAAGGAGCCAAGACTCCATTCCTAGAAAAGAAAAATCATATCCCCAGGAAATCAACTAATTCCCTGGTGGATCACTAAAGAAATAAAGCGTCATCCCTAGTGGACCCCTCCCAAAAAGAAGGAAAAAAGCCAGCGTAATAAAAAGAGACTAAAAAGTAAAAAGGCTTACGCATTATCCCCATAAAAAAGCCAGATTTCAAAATCGCGATAAAAAAGAGATAAATCGCGAAAAAAAGGCGAAATCAATCCTAACTTTTAGGCAATCAATAAAATCCCTAAGTGGGTCACCGTAGAAAAGGGAAAATCAACGAAAAAGAAAGAATCGGAAATCCCAATGAAACAAGAGTATCGGCGAAACCATCTCATACCAACATCCAACAAGGAGTCAAAACTCCATTCCCTCAAAGGGGAAATCAAAGTTAGATCCCCGAGAAGGCTACCAATTCCCCGGTGGATCAATAAAAAAGAAAGATCATCCCAATGAGCCTACTGCAAAGGCAAAACTTCATATTCAGAATGTCATTTGCCTATGCATAGGCAAGACCTAGCAAGCATGCAAGAGCCAGTATCCCCATATCAGCCTAGTCAGAGGCAAAACAAATGAAACCAAAAGTCTTCACTTCCGATGAAGCGTCTGCCTACTCAGAGGCATTACCAGAAACTGAATAGGATATCCGCCTACTCAAGAGGCGTCACTCAGATCAACAAATCCCCAGAGGATTCCTGCCTACCTAAGAGGCACTCATCAAAAATCCCCGACAACCAGCAAAGTCGAATGACCACTATCAAAAGGATCAAAACAAAGAATCCCCAGCAAACCAACAGAGCTGGATGAACACCCACAAAAACCCCGGCGCAGACCGGACGACAACATCTCCAAAGAAGACCAAAAAAAAGTACATCTCAACCGGCGCATGAGCGATTGAGCAGTAAGCCGCCACCACCACCGGTCCTACGCAGTGGACTGTACCAGCCTGATAGGGGGTTCGTACCTATCAACCAGCACACAAGGAGTGCCTGACCGGCGCATGAGCGATTGAGCAGTAAGCCGCCACCACCACCAGTCCTACGCAGTGGACTGTACCAGCCTGATAGGGGGTTCATACCTATCAACCAGCACACAAGGAGTTCCTGACCGGCGCATGGGCCACCTGAACAGTAAGCTGTCACTACCACCAGTCCCACGCAGTGGACTGTACCAGCCTGATAGGGGGTTCATACCTATCAACCTGCGCACGCAAGAGCGCCTGATTGGCGCATGGGCCACCTGAACAGTAAGCCGCCACTACCACCAGTCCTACGCAGTGGACTGTACCAGCCCGATAGGGGGTTCATACCTATCAACCTGCGCACGCGGTGCGCCTGATCTGCGCTCGAGCCGGATCAGTAAGTCGCAACTACCAGCTTGATGGGGGGTCCAGTTCGACACACAGCGAACTGCAATTACCAGCCTGATGGGGGGTTTATACCCATCAACCGAAGGATCGGCTACCGTTAGGAGTATCCTGAGGTTCTACCATGTGTTCACCGAAGGGATCGGCTACAGTCAGAAGGAGTATCCCGGAAGTGCATTAACACCAAGTTTTCCCCAAAAGATCAATCGCCGCAAGACGGGACATCCGAAGGGTAGCCGGGCAAGAAGGTCAACTCCTTTACCTTCCTGTCAATCTGTCTGGCACGAAAGGCTAGCAGTCGACTGGTCAGGTAAAGGGGGGGCAGCTGTAGACCCCAAATCTTGCCCGGTCTCACAATAAAGATCAGAAGACCTCCTTTTCGAAGATGATGAAGCCTAAGAAGCCCCATACTAGGATAGGAGGAATTTTTGGCACAAGAATAAGGATTTTCGCCTTTTGCGGTCGAGACCGCCGTCTCGGATTCGTGACCGCCGTCTCGCCTTGCACAATTGGCGAGACCGCCGTCTCGTTTGGCGAGACGGCCGTCTCGCCACTCGCGAAAGGCGAGACCGCCGTCTTGTTTGGCGAGACGGCCGTCTGGAATGTCGAGACGGCCGTCTCGACCTTGTCAGACGAGACGGCCGTCTCGACCTGACAGGCACGAATCCCTATAAATAGGGTGCTCCCTCCCCTCATTTCCACACCATACACAGCTTTCTCACTCTCTCTCTAGTCACATCAAGAGTTTCTCTCTCTAGAATCCCTCCGACGCATTTCCGGAGCTTCTGAGTGTCTTTAGAGTGTTTTTAGAGCGTTTCGAGAGGTTTCCGACGTCGTGTAGAGTGAAGGGCTGTCGCAAAGCACCCTATTTTTAAAGAATTAAATAGAAAGCTTGCTTCGAAGGTCTCTACTCTCTTTCTCTACCTTTTACCGCTTTATTTAAATTATGCAATAGACATTAGGGCCATGTAGTCATAATTTTTAAATTCCGCAAAATAAAAGGGCAAAAGCGTATTTTTCCGGTTTATTTATTAACAGAATAGCTGGCCTATCATAGGGAACCCGAAAGGGGCGTCGTAAAGGAACTAACACTTCCTTTACGCGTAACTAACTCCCTTACCCAACTCTGGTTCTAACGACCAAAGTTGGTTTTTCGAAAACCAACGCCTTTTAAACTCCTATTCCGATGTTTCTGGTAAAAACATCGGTGGCGACTCCAGAGAACCCTAAAAAACTAGCTCTTGGATTAGCCCGGTTATCGGACAATCCAAGAGAACCTTTTCGAAAACCTCGCCCTCAGGTTCAGCCCAGTTATCGGACAACCTAAAGGTGTTGTAACCACCAATAAAAAACGCGAAAATCAAGGGAGTTGGAAACAATCGCGTTGCTCCGACCACTTCGTTTTGACGGCGGCGACAAGTAGTACTATCGTTCGAGCCTTCAACGGATCCAAACGAGAAGTAGTAGGGGAAATCAATCTGCCAATCCAAGTCGGACCCACTATCTTCAACGTCGATTTCCATGTGATGGACATTACTTCAGCATATAGTTGTCTCCTTGGCAGACCTTGGATTCACAATGCCAAGGCAGTACCTTCAACGCTCCACCAGAAAGTCAAGTTCATAGTAGATGACAAACTGGTCATGGTCCAAGCAGAAGATGATATCTTGATCAATGGACCGTCTACTCAACCCTATGTGGACGCGGCTGAAGAGGCCCTTGAAATTGCCAATGTAGAAAGACTTCTCGGTAATACGAAGGTAGCTCGCATGATGATGAAGCATGGTTACCATCCTGGCCAAGGACTCGGGGCAGACTCCCAAGCAATGAAGGAACCCCCGAAATTCAAAGATAATCCTTTAAAATATGGCCTAGGATATGACCCTATTGTTGAATATAGAGAAAATAGGGTTTGGAATTAATTTCCCTTGTGTATAAATCACACATAGGGTGGTCTATTTATAGTAGAGAGATACAACTAAAAGAGTAACTGAAAGTAACAGAATAAACAGAAGATATTGTTTGATATTGTGGTTACCAATTGTCGCCGCCGTCCCTTTCCGACGTCTAAGGACGTCTTGAACGTTTATGCGAGCGGTCGCGAAAAGATGGTTTAGACTCGCGTATTTGTTTTAAAATGTATTCATTGCTTCCGAGGTGTCCGACGATTGAATTATCCTCTAATAAAAGCAAGGTTTTCGAAAGGGGGTTCTTATGGAGTCGCCACCAATATTTTGACCAGAAACATTGGAAAAGGAAAAAAAAGGCGTTGATTTAAAAAAAACCAACTTGGCCGTTATAACCAGAGTTGGGTAAGGGAGTTAGTTACGTGTGGGGAAGGTGTTAGCACCCCACAACGCCCCTTTTGGGTTCCCTATGACGGATTAATTCATTAAGTGAAGATTATGAGAAATTACGCGATTACCCTATTTTATTGCATAATATTGAAATGACTATCTACATAATTTTATATAAATAAAGCAATAAAAGAGATATTAAAATGGCTATCTACATGATTTTATTCTACATGACGTAATAAATAAAAATAAAACAGTAAATAAAGCAATAAAAGAGAAGGGAATTGAAAAGAACCTCCGTAGCAAGCTTTATATTGAGAATCTCGAACTGTGAGGATGCGTTTTGGCAACCCCTCTCTCTATACAGACTCTCCTCACCAATACAAGATCGACTCCACTAAAAATTTAAAGAAGAATCAAATGCCGGAATATAATTCCTTAACCGATTGTTACCTATTTAAGGCAATCGGAAAGATCATTCGAGAGAGAGAGAGAAGTAGACAAGTGCTCTGAGTTTTTTAAGGTATTTCAGAGCTCTCTGGAGTGTCTGTGTTCTGAAAAAGTGGCAAATGAGCCTCCTATTTATAGTTTTCGCAGCTGGCGCACTTTGGGACGGCCGTCTGGGTTGGGACGGCCGTCTGGACTGGGACGGCCGTCCCAAATGGCACTTTTACACAGAGCGGGACCACCTGGGGGTCCGGGACGGCCGTCCCACTTAAATTGGGTTTGGGACGGCCGTCCCACATTCGGGACGCGCGTCCCAACTGTAAAATGGCAGTTGGGACGGCCGTCCCAACTCTGGGACGGTGGTCTCGGCCTGTTTCGTCCAGTCTTCGCGTTCTGGGACCCCGGGAAGCTTTCCTTTCCTTTTTCAGACATAGATTGATGCCGATGTGTGTCCGTTGAAGCTTTATCTTCATATACGAAGTCTTCTTGGCCTTCATTAGGATGCCGGGCGAGCTTTGTCTTTGTGTAGGAAGTCTCTTTTGGCTTTTATTGTGTGAATGAATGAACTCCGTCTTTTGTTGTGGGAGGCCCTTCTCGTTTTGGGAAGCCGGATGAACTCCATCTTCGGGTGAAGTTCCTCTAGCTTTTATTTTGAGAGGCCGGGCAAAATTAGGGGTCTACAACAATATCTAACAATATCAAATAATATCTAAACAATATCTAACACTCCCCCTCAAGCTGGAGCATACAAATCGTATGTGCCAAGCTTGTTACAAATATAATCAATTCTAGGACCCCGTAAAGATTTAGTAAAAATATCTGCTAACTGATCACTTGAGTTAACAAACTCAGTCTTGATATCTCCAGACATAATCTTTCCTCGAATAAAATGACAGTCAATCTCAATGTGTTTGGTCCTCTCATGAAAGACAGGATTAGAACTAATATGAAGAGCAACCTGATTGTCACACACAAGTGTCATTTGAGTGACATCTCCAAATTGTGACTCTCTAAGCAATTGCTTGAGCCAAACAAGTTCACAGGAAGCCGAGGCCATAGCTCTATATTCTGCTTCGCACCGGATCTTGCCACAACACTTTGTTTCTTACTTTTCCATGAAATCAAGTTACCACCAATGGAGACACAATATCCGGATGTAGATCTTCTATCCGAAGGAGATCCTGCCCAATCGACATCTCGAGTAGCAAACAACTCTTGTATGGTTATTAGAACCATATAACAATCATTTTCCAGGAGATCCTTTAATATACTTCAAGATACGAATGATCGCATTCCAATGATCTTCACATGGTGAATTAAGAAATTGACTTACCACACTCGATCGCAAAGGAAATGTCGGGACGAGTAACTGTAAGATAATTCAATTTTCCAACCAATCTTCTATACTCGCTCAGGATTAGATATAGGCTCCCCCCGATTTGGTAGAAGTTTAGTATTGGGATCCATGGGTGTATCAACAGACTTTGAACTCATCAACCCAGTTTCCTCCAAAATATCTATGGCATACTTCCTCCGAGATATAACAATACCATCATTGGACTGTGCTACCTCAATACCCAAGAAATATCTAAGTTTGCCAAGATCTTTGGTCCGAAAATGGTGACAGAGATGTTGTTTCAACCGAGAGATGCCATGGTTGTCACTACCTGTAAGAACAATGTCATCAACATATACTATCAAGTAAACACATCCAAGCATTCGAGTGTCGATAAAAGACAGAATGATCCGATTCACACCGAGTCATACCAAATTGTTGAACAACCTTGCTAAACTTTCCAAACCAAGCCCTAGGAGACTGTTTTAGGCCATATAGGGATTTGCGAAGACGACATACCATCCCAGAAGACTCCCCCTGAGCAATAAACCCAGGAGGTTGCTCCATATATATTTCTTCTTGCAAATCACCATTGAGGAAAGCATTTTTAACATCCAGTTGATAAAGAGGCCATTGTTGAAGAGCAGCCATGGCGATAAATAAATGAACAGAAGCCATCTTTGCCACAGGGGAAAAGGTATCTCCATAATCCAACCCAAAAATTTGAGTATATCCTTTGGCCACAAGACGAGCTTTGAGGCGATCAATAGTACCATCAGGTCCAACTTTGATAGCAAACACCCACCTGCAACCAACAACAGATTTTCCAGACGGTAACGAGACCAATTCCCAAGTTTCACTATTATGAAGAGCACTTAGTTCATCTAACATGGCCTGACGCCAACCAGGATGGGCTAAAGCTTCACGGACAGTTTTTGGAATGGTCACAGAAGAAATAGAGGAAAGACATGTATAAAAAGGTAATGACAGTCGATGATAACTCAAAGCAATATAATGGGGAGAGGGATTACGTGTAGAACGAATACCTTTTCGGAGGGCAATGGGAAGGTCAGACTCATGTGTCAGATCCGGAGGAGACAGAGTAGTTGGCACTTGAGCAGAGTCACATGGTGGTGGTTGTGATTGGTTTCGAGAACTATAAATCGAAGAGGCAGTGGAGAAGAAGCTAACTACGGAGCGAGGAACTAATGGTGAAGAAGACACAGTTAGAGGGTCACAAACAACGGGAACATTAAATGTATTAGGAGTGTTGACAAGATTGGATGGAGACAGAGGTGAAGTTTGACTTTTAAAATAAAGAGACAACTCATCAAAGGTGACATCTTTTGACACAAAATAACGGTTAAGAGAAGGGGAAAAACATTTGTATCCTTTTTGTGATCTTGTAAACCCTAAGAAAACACATTTATGTGATCTAGGAGAAAGCTTGTCCGGACTGGAACTGAAATTATGAACAAAACATGTAGACTCGAAAACTTTCGGAGGTAAAGGATGAAGTGGTTCATGAGGGAATAAAATGGAATGAGGTATTTTATTATCTAAAACCGAAGAAGGCATGCGATTAATGAGATAACATGCAGTATGAAGAGCATCACCCCAAAAATGTTGAGGAACATCTCCATGAATTAAAAGTGTGCGAGTTGTTTCAATAAGATGTCTATTTTTACGTTCAGCTACACCATTTTGTTGAGGTGTATAAGCACAAGAAGTTTGATGCAAAATACCGTGAGAAGCCATGAATTGTTTAAAAGAATGAGAAAGATATTCACGGCCATTATCACTACGCAAAACTCTAATAGAAACACCGAATTGAGTTTGAATTTCATTAAAAAAAGTTTGAAAGATATGAAATAATTCAGAACGATTTTTCATCAAAAATAACCAAGTGCATCTGGAATAATCATCAATGAAAGTAACAAAGTATTGAAAACCTAAAGTAGACTCAACGCGGCTAGATCCCCAAATGTCAGAGTGAACCACGGCAAAAGGGGACGAAGCACCATGTGTGAAACTACAAGGAAAGGAAGTACGACTATGCTTGCCTAATTGACATGACTCACACGCCAAACTAGATAAGTTTGACAAGGCAGGGACAAGTTTCTGAAACTTGGCAAGACTTGGATGACCTAACTGAGCATGAATAAGAGAGGGAGACTCCATAACTGTACTAACATGTGTAGAGGGACGGAGATAATAAAGACCATGAGACTCACATCCTGTGCCAATCACCCGTTTCGAACTCCGGTCCCGTAAACACACAGAATTGTTGGTAAAAGTAACAACACAATCAAGAGAACGAGTTAGATGACTGATGGACAACAGGTTAAAAGGAGACCCAGGGACATAAAGAACATTATCAATGGTTAAAGAAGGAAAAAGTTTAACCGTTCCAACACCATGAGATGATACTCTAGAGCCATCAGCCAGATGTAACTGAAGGTAAATGATTAGGAGAGGATAAAGAGGAGAACAAAGATTTGTTACCGATAATATGATCAGTGACTCCTGAATCAAAAACCCAAGGACCAGGAGAAAATGATTGGGTCAGACCAGCAAAATATGTATTTGTATGTGTGACAGATATAGTGGAACTAGAAGACTGTTGATCCTTATACCATTCGAGAAATTTGTTGAACATAGCAGACATGTCGGATGCAACAGAAGAAGGAAGATCCCCTACAGATAAAGGTGGGGAAAGATTGGTCTGAACAACTACAGCAGACTGAGGAGGACGACCATGTAATGTATAACACTTGTTAATCTTGTGACCTAGCTTGCCACAATGTTCACACTTAGGACGCCCTTTTTCCTGTTTGCGAGGGCGAGCCCGGTCATCACGATGGGATGTCAACACAAAAGAATCGTTAACAAAATTGGAAATAGTGGAAGAAGTCATGAAGAGCGGGAGAACAAACCCTAAAACAATCCAAAGTAATCCAATTAACCCACGAAGCACAAATCCAAAATCCAAGACTAAACGGTGCAGGAGACAATGGGACGACCAACTCCGATAGTGGTCATCTCAATGGCACGGTGGTCACCTGACCGAGACAAGCTAAATCATATGTCACCGATAAAAAAATATGAAACTCCGGCGAATTCTCCGACGACGGTGGACCTGTGGATCGCTCCAGCGGCAGCGGTGGCGATAACGTGAACTAGTACACTAGGTAAGTTCCCAGGAAAGAGAGGTGGGTCACTAATGGACACACTTAAATATCAAGTCTTTCCTTGCCAGAACTTTCCTAAACATGCACTTTCACACTACCAAATAAAATTCAATGACAAAGATAATTCTTTTCTGATGTGGAGGATCAGTTTACCAGCAGCGGTGGGGCGGCTCCAACAGTGGACAAAAGGCGGAAAAAAAAATTCAAGATAACCTTAAGCTCTAGATACCATGTTGAATATAGAGAAATAGGGTTTGGAATTAATTTCCCTTGTGTATAAATCACACATAGGGTGGTCTATTTATAGTAGAGAGATACAACTAAAAGAGTAACTGAAAGTAACAGAATAAACAGAAGATATTGTTTGATATTGTGGTTACCAATATCTAACAATATCTTAACAATATCAAATAATATCTAAACAATATCTAACACCTACAAAGGGTCAAGCTGAAAGAAGAAAAGGGAAGTCTCCCCTCCACGCGCTCAAGCAGATTTTTTTAAGCAGAGGGATACAAGCGTCAAGAGCAACCCTAGTCATTAGGAGTTCTTTTTCCTTTCTTAAGGGATGTAAACCAAATTATTGTTAGAGATTATCCCCCGGACATCTTTTGGGCACATATTCCCCTACTAATTAATAAGAATACATTTCTTACCATTTGCTTCTTTGCTTGCTATTTATGACTAGACCTCGTAATAACCATGTTTAAGCAAATGTTTTCAAAAAAAAAAGTGCGTCAAAATAATCAAAACACGTCATCGCAATAATAATCAAGTTGGTTGATTAGAAACACAGAATAAGGTTTTACCTCATCATAATAAAACCATGTTTCGCTAATATTGTGTAAAAAGAAAATAAATCAAAAGAAGTCCATAGAAGCCAAAGGCCAAAAAAGAGAGGGCAAAATACCCGGTGGAAACCCACCAAGGGGGCTACACAAAAATTAGGGTCAACTCGCTAGGAAACCCGAACAAAAATAAAGGGCAGCCTAGGCAAAAGTGAGGGTTACAAATATAAGGTCCACTAGGATTCCCAAAACAAGAAAAAAGGAACCTAGACAAAAGTTAGGACCAAAACACAATATCCTAGTCTAAAAACTCAAAGGGCAGTCTAGGGAATCAATTAGCCATAGAAAGTGATAGAAATGGACTAAGACGCAAATCCTTAAAGCAAGATATTTGTTTAGCATCAGCTTAAACACTCTGACAAACCTTGGCCAACCATTCTTACAAAACCCCTTTTAAATAAAAAATCAACCATCTAAAACACAAGCCATTGAATAAATTGTCCTCTTACTTCTCTTCTCTTCACCCTTATCATAACATTCTAATAATTAATGGGGAAATATGGAGGCATATAATCAACAAGAGGATTGAAATATTTAGAGGAAGGAAAAAACGCACCGACATGGCAAGTGTGCTCCTCAACCAATAGTTATTCTTCAGTCATATTAAGTCCGGAACGGTACAAACAAGTACAGCCAGAAAACCACATCAGAAGGACCCCGTCTTAAAAGGACACACCAATTAATCCTTCTGAAAAACCAACAAAATAGCATTATAGGACACAAAACATGAAAACATTGCATGCATAGATGTTTTTGAACAAGGTCCTATATTTTCCTTAAAAAAAAAAAAACCTTCGAAAAGCGAGATCGTCGTCTCGCCTTTCGCTGAAAGCGAGACCGCTTTCTCGTTTGGCGAGACTGTCGTCTCGCCATTTGCTAAAGGTGAGATCGCCTTCTTGCTTCGTGAGACAGTCGTCTCGCCATATTGCAATTGGCGAGACCGCCGTCTCAACATTCCAAACAGCGGTCCCGAACTTCAAAAAATTGAGACCGCCGTCCCAAATCCCAGACGGTGGTCCCAACAGAAAATAAAATTTTCTATATAAAGGGGGCTTTTGGGTCAGTTTAAAGCACTCTATTCCTACATCTTCATATACATTCTCATACATCTTCGATTGTCTTTGCCCAAAAATGCAATAAGGAGAATCCTCCAGGCCCCGAAAGAGAGGTCAGGGCCCCGGCCCAAGCGCATCTTCACCCTAGGCTCCTCCAGATCCTACTCAGCTCACGTCGTAGCATCAGGCCAGGCTGAAACACATCAGGGGATACTCTTGGCACCCCATGCTGAGATTGGACCACGGTATCCTGGCCGAGTTTGGTTGGGAGGAAGATGTGCGGGGATACATCTAGAGCATCGGGTGGGACTTCCTCCTCCAGGACCCCCCGACCAGCATCTACAAGCAAGTCGTGATGGAATTCCTCGCCTCCGTCACGATGATAGATATGCCCACGATATTCCCGAGTGTCCCTCCAACGAGGATGGTCTCGTACTATATGAACGGGACCTACCGGACGATGATGTTGGACGATTTCAACATCGCCATTAGCTTCATACAGCCCACGGACACCTTGACGCCGGAATATCAAGCAGCTATCTGTGAGCGGTCGGCTGCCCTCACAACCAATGAGATATGGCAGAATCTCACCGGGTCACAGATTTTACCGGCCCTGATGAAAGGGTCAGCGCTCATCCCTCCTCTCTGCATTTGCCACAAGCTACAGGCAGGGACGATCCATGCGCGGAAGGAAAGTCAGGGGAAGATCACTTAGCCTGACCTCTTCGTGTTGCACTGCATGCTTCATGGACGCTGGTGTAACCCCGACTACTTCTTTCTGAGATCTCTGAAGGACTTCGGGAGTCGCCCCGTCGGAGCCATCCTCATGGGTCCTCTCATCACCTTGCTGGCCGAGAGGTGGGGGTGCCCTGGCGGGGAGGACATTCCCTCCATCCTCCGACCCGAGTACATCAGCGGGTCCATGCTCGTCAGCATGGGGATGCTCATCAAGGATTTGGATGCGTCGCAGAAATTTGGATGCGTCGCAAGAGATCCCGATGCCCCCAGAGTTCGAACAGTAGCAACAACAGCAGTACGGGGACGACTTTCCTGGCATGCACCGTCATATGGATGACATTTGCCAGCAGCTGGACCATATGTCCCTGAGGTAGGAGGGAATGATTCAGGGCCTCGACACGATCATCTAGAATGTGCTCGACATGATCTGAAGCTAAGAAGAGTTTTAGAGACACATGTTCCAGAAATTTCCTCCTCCTGAGCCCTCTTCAACCTCGCAATCAAGCCCACTGCCGCCTTAGGAGACATCATTGTACAAAATTTTATGATATATAAATAAAATCTTTTGGTAAATTTGTTTGCCTTTATTCTCTTTCGAAAAAGCCAGGGTAATAAAAAGAGACTAACAAGTAAAAAAGCTTACGCGCTATCCCGAAAAAGCCAAAATCCAAATCGCGAGAAAAAAGATAAACCGCGGAAAAAGGCGAGATTAATTCTAAAACATTAGCCACCATTCTTCCGACAAAGAGAAAAGAAAGGCAGACAAGCAAAAACGCCCACCTACTTAGAGGCATAACCCAAGATTACCAGAAATCTCCAACAACCAACAAAGTCGGATGACTACTACCAAAAACTCAAAACAATGAATCCCCAGCAATAAACAAGCTGGATGGCTATGAGGAAAAGCCAAAAATAAAAAAATCCCCGGCACACTAGAACACTTCACCGGAAAAATAAAAAAACATTCATCAAAACAAGATTATTCTCCATGGAATCGGCACATGAGCTAGAGCAGTAGGTCGCAACCAGTCCTACAAAGTGGACTGCACCAGCCAGATGGGGGGGGGTTCATACTCATCAATCGGCACATGAGCTAGAGCAGTAAGCCACCACCACCACCAGTCCTACAAAGTGGACTGCACCAACTGGATGAGGGTTCATACTCATCAATCGAGAGGTCGGCTACCGCAAGAAGGAGCATCCTGAGGTTCTACCACTTGTCAGCCGAGGGGTCGGCTACCATAAGGAGCATCCCAAAGCTACAAGCAACCGGATGGGGGTTCATACTCATCAACCGAGGGGTTGGCTACCGCAAGAAGGAGCATATTGAGGTTTTACCATTTGTCAACCAAAGGGGTCGGCTACCACATGAAGGAGCATCCCGGAGGCACACACATTCATCGTCTAGAGGATCGGCTACCGCAAGTGTAGACCCCAAATCTTGCCCAACCTTAAAATAAAGAGTAGAAGACCTCCAAATCGAAGATGGGCAAGGCCTAAAAAGCCACTAGGAGAGACTATTAGGCCCCATATTAGACTACGAAGGTTTTTCTATACAAAAAAGAAAGATTCCCACCTTAAGGGTCGAGACCGCTATCTCACTTTTCGGGACCACCGTCTCGCTGAATGGCAAAGTCGAGATGACCGTCTCGTTTGGCAAGACTGCCTTCCCGTTTGGCGAGACGACCCTCTCGCCATTTGGCAAATCGATACTGCCGTCTCGATTGGCAAGACAGCCCTCTCGCCATTTGTTAAAGATGAGACCGCCATCCCAAATGGCGAGACGGTCGTCTCAACCTGACAGGCGCGAATCCCTATAAAAGGGGAGCACTCTCCCCTCCATTTCACACAGTTCTTCCACATCTCTTTTTCTAGAATTTCTTAGAATTTTTCTCCTAGAACCCCTCTGAAGCATTTCTGGAGTTTTCTGAGTGTCTTTAGAGAGTTTTATAGCGCGTTTTGAGAGAGAAAATTTGACATTGTAAGATCGAAGGGCTGCCAAAACGCACCCTATCTTTTAAAGAATTAATCAAAGCTTGCTCCGGAGGTTTCTTCACTCTCTCTCTCTTTTATCGCTTTATCATTTATATGTGCATTAATTAGGGCCATTGTGTCGTTATCTTTTAATTACGCAAATAAAAGGGTAAAAGCATCATTTTTAATTTATTTACGAAATAACCGGTCTATCATATGGAACCCAAAAGGGGCATCGTAGGGAAGTTGATACCTTCCCTACACGTAACTAACTCCCTTACCCAACTCTGGTTATAATGGCCAAAGTTGGTTTTTCAAAAACCAACGCCTTCTTTTCCTTTTTAGATGTTTTCGATAAAAACATCGGTGGCGACTCCATAAGAACCCCTTCGAAAATTTGCTTTTAGGTCCAGCTCGGTTATCAGACAACCTAGAAGCTCCCTTTTGAAAACTTCGTCCCTAGGTCCAGCCCGGTTATCGGACAACCTAGAGGCGTTGTAACATGAAACGTGAAAACGGAAAGTCGGTACCATCGCGTCGCTCCGACTGCCTCTTTTAACGGCGATGACAACACCACCCATATAAAACGCAAAAATGGGAAGTCAGAACCATCACGCCGCTCCGACCGCCTCTTTTGACGGCAACGACAGCAAGAAAGAGCATCTGAAGGACAGCCGGGCAAGAGGGTTAACTTCTTCACCCTCTAGCTGATCTTTTTGGCATAACGAGCCAACAGTCGGCTAATCAGGTGAAGGGGGGGCAGTTGTAGACCCCAAATCTTGCCTGGCCTCAAAATAAAGAGTAGAAGACTTCTGTTCGAAGATGGGCAAGGCCTAAAAGGTCTCTAGGATAGATTAATAGGTCTCATTTTAGAATAGGAAGGTTTTTTTGTACGAGAAAAATAAGAAATTTCACCTAAAGGCCCAAGACCGTTGTCTCGCCATCGGTTAAGGGCGAGACCGCCGTCTCGCCACTTGCCAATGGCGAGACTGCCGTCTTGCCAATCACCAATGGCGAGACCGCCGTCCTGTTTGGCGAGACGACGGTCCCGACCTAACAAGCACGAATTTTTATAAAAGGGGGCGACCTCATCCTTTTCACCATACATAACAACTTTACCTTCTGCACTTTCTTCAAATTCTTCTCTTAGGATCCCTCCGAAGCATTTTCGGAGTTTCTTAGTGTTCTTAGCAAGTGTCTTGTAGTGTTACGAGAAAGAGCGATCAGCACTGTAGAGCATGGAGGTTTCCAAAAAGTACATTTCTTTACCAAGAATATTAATACAAAGCTTGCTCCGAAGGTTTCTACACTTATTCTCTTCTTTTACCGCTTTCTTATTACATCTATCTGTGCACTAGCTGTTAGGGCCATGTAATCAACAAATTTAAATTTCGCAAATGAATAAATAAGGGTAAAAGCGTAATTTTAGAGTTGTTTATTTATAAAATAAATGGTCCATCATAGGGAACCCGAAAGGGGCATCGTAGGGAAGCTAATACATTCCCTACACGTAACTAACTCCCTTACCCAACTCTGGTTATAATGACCAAAGTTGGTTTTTCTAAACCAACGCCTTCTTTTTCTTCTTTTTCCAATGTTTTTGGATAAAACATTGGTGGCGACTCCAGAACCCTTTTCGAAAACCTCGCCTTTAGGTCCAGCCCGGTTATCGGACAACTTAAAGGCATTGTAACATCACTTTTTAAAAACGTGAGTCGAAGCAAAACCATCGCGTCGCTCCAACCGCCTCTTTTGACAGTAGCGACAAGCATTCTGCAAACCAAAGGATCGACTACCTCACCGAAGGAGCATCTTGCACACCGAAGGAGCATCTTGCACACCGAAGGATTGGCTACCTCATCGAAGGAGCATCCTGCAAATCGAAGGATCGACTACCTCACCAAAGGAGCATCCTGCAAACCAAAGGATTGACTACCTCACCGAAGGAGCATCCTGCACACCGAAGGATTGGCTACCTCACCGAAGGAGCATCCTGCAAACTGAAGGATCGGCTACCTCACCAAAGGAGCATCCTGCAAAACGAAGGATCGGCTACCTCACCGAAGGAGTATCCTGCAAATCGAAGGATCTGTTACCTCACCGAAAGAGCATCCTACAAACCGAAGGATCGGCTACCTCATCGAAGGAGCATCCTGAGGTTTCCCACTCGTCAGCTATGGGGTCAACTACCGCATCGAAGGAGCATCCCAAAACTACAACAACCAGATGGGGGTTCATACTCATCAATCACGGGATCAGCTACCACATCAAAGGAGCATCCTAAGGGAAAATCTTCATTCACCAACCGAAGGGTCAACTACTGCATCAAAGGAGCATCCTAAAGCTTCACACATATTGTCCGATGGGTTAGCCTTTGCAACAAGGAAGCATCTTGAAGACAACATTAGACTGCATTCATCGTCTAGAGGATCGGCTACCCCAACAAAGGAGCATCCAAAGGACAGCCGAGCTAGAGGGTTAACTCCTTCACCTGCCAACCGATCTTGGAAGCATATTGAGCCAACAATCGGTTAGTCAGTTGAAGGGGAGGCAGTTATAGACCCCAAATCTTACTCGGCCCCACAATAAAGGCCAAAGATCCTCCATTCGAAGATGGACAAGGCTTCATTGGGCTCCTAGTATTGTTCACTAGGTTCCATGTGAGGATAGGAGAGCTTTCTGGACTCAAAAAAATAAGAAAAAGGTAGGAAAATCCTGTTAGGGAGCTTGGGACGGCCATCCCACTTCCCAGACGGTTGTCCCAACCCATTTTTCTCTGTGCAATAGAGAATAGGATCATGTAGATAATCATTTTAATACTATAGAATAAAATAGGGTAATAGCGTAATTTCTCTTAATCTTTATTTTATGAATTAATCCGTCATAGGGAACCCGAAAGGGGCGTTGTGGGGGTGCTAATACCTTTCTCATATGTAACTAACTCCCTTACCTAACTCTAGTTATAATGGCCAAGTTTGGTTTTTCTTAAAATCAACGCATTTTTTTATCATTTTCCAATGTTTATGGTAAAAACATTGGTGGCGACTCCATAGAACCCTATTTACGAAAACCTTACTTTTACTAGAGGTTAGTTCAATTGTTGAGCACCTCAGAAGCAATGATCGTATTTTTACAAAAAGTGAGTCTAATCATCATATCGCAACCGCTCGCATAAACGTTCAAGATGTCTCAAGACGTCAGAATGGACGACGACAACAATAAACTATTACATAACAACCACAAAAGGACAACAATCACTACACATAACTATACATAACTATATTTAACTACACATAATTAGACAATTGAAAATTCACCCAATAATTAGAGAAGATGAAAAGACTAATTTTATTAACAAAACCTCCCTTGAACTTAAACATTTTTTATTAATGTTCAATTCATAGTACAAAGCCCATAAATTTTCTTAAATTGTAGAACAAAGAAATCTTAAGAGACTTTGTAAATATTTGTGATCCATTCTTCACTTTTACAATGTTGTAGATCAACGGTACCATCATTGTTGCATTCCCTATAAAACAATACTTCACATCTATATGTTTGCTTCCACTATGTAGCACTGGGATCTTGGATAATTTAATAGATGAACTATTATTGCAGAATATTGTGGTTGCATCTAGTTGTTTGAAATTTATTTCTCCAAGAATTCTCCTTAGCCAAATGACTTGACATGCACATGTTGTAACATCAACAAATTTAGCTTCACTTCTTGATAAAGTAATAATATGTTAGATGACCATGAAACAACGCTTATTCCCAACATGAACACATGACCAGAAGTACTTCTTCTATCATTTGGATCACTTGCATAATCACTCCAATAAATTAGATTTTTTATCCCTTTTATAAAACAACCCAAAATATTTGGTTCCTTGCAAGGAATGAAGGATTATCTTTGCAACCAATAAATGCATTTTTGTAGGATTCTCCATATAGCTATTGTCATACTTACAAAAAATGTTATGTATGGTTGTCTTACAACATCAAATTGCCAACAATTTGCTTATAAAATGTGTTGACAACCTTCTTTTCTTCAATATCTTTATGAATCTTTAGACTATGCTTTATTGGAGTATTAGTCAGATTATAATTCTTCATTTAAAATATATTTAAAACATCTCTCACATATTTCTTTTGACAGATAAAGATTTCATCAACTGATTGAATTACTTTTATACTCACAAAGCAATGCATCAAGTCAATATGACTCATTTCAAATTCATCCATCATAAATTTCTTAAAGTTATCAAACATGAAATTACATTTTCCAATAAAAATAAGATCATCAACATATAACCAAACCACAAGCAGTTTACCTTTACATCTAATTTTCATAAAAAGTGTGTGCTTTAAAGGACACTTTGTGAATCCAACTTTAAGGAAATAATATTCAATGTGATTGTACCATGCTCGTAGAGCTCGTTTCAATCTGTAAAGGGCTTTCTTTAATTAATACACATTATGCTCACTTTCAGCCTTCACATAACTCGATGTTTGTTCAACAAAGACTTGCTCCTTCAAGTACCAATGTAAGAATTTTGATTTAACATCTAATTGGTAAATAGACTAAGCATTTCTAATTGCTAAGACAATCATTAATCTTATTGTATCATGTCTTGCAATTGGAGACAAAACTTTTGTATAATTGATCCCATATCGTTGCTTATAATCCTTTGTTACTAATCGTGTCTTATACTTATTAATTTCACCATTTTCTTTCAATGTTGTCTTAAACACCCATTTTACACCAATGGTGTTATATGCTTTAGGAAGATCACATAATTCCCATGTGTAGACCCCTCATCTTGCCCGACCTCAAAATAAGAGCAGAAGACCTCCTATTCGAAGATGGATGAAGCCTAAGAAGCCACTAGGAGAGACTATTAGGCTCCATATTAGAGTAGGAAGGCTTTTCTGTACAAAAAATAAAAAATAAAAATAATTTTCGCGAGAAGGCCTTCCCGAATGGCGAGAAGGCCTTCCCAAATGGTGAGGGCGAGAAGGCATTCCCGAATGGCGAGAAGGCCTTCCCGACCTAGCACCTTTTTCCTATAAATAGGAGCCTCATTCCACCCATTTTCACACACACCATTCACTCCTACCACTCTCTAGGAAGCCTTTTGGCACTTTAGAGTGACTCTGAGTATTTTTCCAGAGTTCGAGTGAGCCTTCCGATTTCCCTTATGGTAGAAATCGGTTAAGGATGTCCTCTTTTTTTGAGACATCCGGCCCTCGGTAGGGTGACACCTTTATTTTTTGATCGAGAGAGGAGTGTCTCTGTAGAGTGCGGGGACTACCAAAAAGCGTCCTCAAGTTCAACATTTATAAAAGCTCGCTTCGGAGGTTCTCCTTCATATCTCTTCTCTTTTATCGCTTTCTTTTATTGTTTTCCTTGTATGCATTAGATATTAGGATCATGTAGATAACTATTTAAATTTTGTAATAAATAAATAGGGTAGAAGCATAATTTTATTGTCTTTATTTTAAGAATAGTCCATCATAGGGAACCCGAAAGGGGCATTGTGGGGGTGCTAATACCTTCCCCACACGTAACTAACTCCCTTACCCGACTCTGGTTATAATGGCTAAAGTTGGTTTTTCGAAAACCATTGCCTTCTTTTTTTCCTTTTCCAATGTTTTCGGTAAAAATATCGGTGGCGACTCCATAAGAACCCTTCAAAGTTAGTTCTTGGGTTAGCCCGGTTATCGGACAATCCAAGAACACTTTTTCGAAAACTTTGCCCCTAGGTTTAGCCCGGTTATCGGACAACCTAAAGGTGTTGTAACCACACCCATAAAAACGCAAAAATTGGAAAGTCGGAACCATCGCGTCGCTCTGACCGCCTCGTTTTGACGGCAGCGACAGATGGCGACTCCACTGGGGAAGCTAGAGAGTTGATGGCGACTCCACTGGGGGTTAGCCCTAAAAAATGGGTCTTAGAAGCGTTTTTTGGGAAAATTACTGGGTCAAATCCCCTTCGGGTATTTATAACCTAATTCCTCACCCTTTTCCCTTCGTTTTGATATGTTGTGCGTCCAAATCGAACATCTCAGTCAAAAGTTATGCCACTTTGAACATCTACCGCCCTTTTGTATTGGTGCATGCATAAATACATTCATTCTAAGGAATATCCATCTCATAAATCATTTGTTTTAAACAATTAAAAAAAAAATTTGCATTCTAGAAAGCGGCTAGTATTCTTCATGCCCTCATGCGCATACAAAAAAAAACACAAAATCCCAAACACTATCATACATCATGTTAGAAAATAAAACATGATAATGTTTAGGAAAAAACAAACACTTGCATACATGCATTCACCAAACTTCATCCTCATAACATGCATCTAATAATAGACAATCGAAGAAGTGGACATTCCTTAAGACCATGAAAAGAGGATTAGGGCATTCGCATGCCATGCACGGGAAGTCAAAAAGAAAATAAATAGAAATTCTAACCTGCCTATGGGTTCATTTAGGCTTCTCCACTTTAAAAAAAATGTACTTCAAAACATTGCATTGAGGAATGTACACTGTCTGAATGAAATAAATAAAATTGTTTGTTTTCATCATCTCTTCAAGTGTCTATTGTATTTATAAATTGCATTCATAAATTGCATTCATTATCACTTTAATAATAATAAGATAATAAAAAGAAAGGATTAATTGATGTGCTTTCCATGAATTGGAATAAGATGAAGAGCAAACCTTTTGTCGTCAAGTTCTCTCCAACGGTTGATCCGTCTAAAGAGGATAATAAGCCTCAACCGTTGGGTATCCGAGTTAATAAGGAAGAAGGGGCAAGGATGTCGTTACATTTGTTCACCCCATACATCAAATAAGGTTGCACCATGGAGATACGCAAAAACACCGCCCTAACAAGGATATCTCCAGCATAGCTGGCATTGGGGGCAAAATTAGAAATGGAAGAATCTATTCCCCCAAGGAGTTGTAAGATGACGCTCTTACAAATAAAGAAAAAATAAAAAGACCGAAGAAAAACATAATCCAAAGAGGAAACTGAGTAGACTTTGGATTCACGACGCTATGACAGTTCTCTCAATGCTCCGCCAAAGAGACAAACTCACGGTAGGCGACAAGCTGGTCACGGTTCGAGCTAAAAATGACATTCGGATCAGCAAATCGTTTGCCCTACCTTGAATGGATGCGACTGAAAAGGACCTTTGAAATATCTTTTGCCAATATGAAAAGACTTCCCCAACGATATGAAGGTGACCCACATGGTGAGGAAATATGGATGCCGCCCAAAAACAAGGGCTCATTAGAAACTCTCAAGGAATAAGGGAGCCACCAAATTTTAAAGACAATCCTTTAAAGCATTATCCTACAAAGGATCTGCACGGAGAAAAGGGAAGTCTCCCCTCCACACCTTGAATCAGATTTTCCCAAATAGAGGAGTTCACGCGTCAAAAACGACTTTAGTCATTAGGTGTTCTCCTTCTGATTCTTAGGGTTTGTAAATCCAATGACTATTAGAGATTACTCCTCGGGGCTAGCCCGACCCCCGAGCATTGTAGGACACATATTTCCCTATTAATTACAAAGAATGTCATTCTTATTATCTGCTTCTCTTCCTACTATTCATATCTAAACCTCATTAATAACCATGTTTAAACAAACGTTTCAAAAATGCGTCAAAATGCGTCATCGTCAAAATAATCAAACCACTCATCACCACTGATTGACTAGAAACACAAAATAAAGTTTTACCTCGTCATAAATAAAGCCGTGTTTCGCCAATGTTGTGCAAAAAGAAAACAAAAATCAAAAGAAGCCCATAAAAGCTAAAAGCCAAAAAGAGAGGGCAAGAACCCGGTAGGAAACCCACAAAGGGGGCTACGCAAAATTTAGGGTAAACCCGCTAGGAAACCTGAACAACCATAAAGGGTAGCCTAGGCAAAAATTAGGGTTACAAAATAAAGTCCGCTAGGTTTCCAAAGCAACAAAAAAAGAAACCTAGACAAAACTTAGGACAAAACAAAACACAACATCCTAGACTGAGAACCCAAAGGGCGAACTAGGGAAGTCAATCAGTCATAGCAAGCGTCATAGAATAAGACGCCATGCCATAAACAAAACGTTGTTTAAACTAGCCTAAACACTCTAATCAACCTTGGCTAGCCGTGCTTACAAAAACCATTTTTGTCAAAATAAAACAATTCTAAAACACAAGCCTTTGAATTAAATATCCTCTTCTTTCTCTTCTCTTGACCCTTACCACTTCGGCATTCTAGTAAGTAGTAGGGAAATGTGGAGATAGTAATCAATAGGAGGATTGGCATCCCCGAGGAAAGGGAGGGCCGCACTGACATGGCAAGTCGCTCTACAATCAACACAATCATTCTTTGGTCATGGAAAAATCGCAACGGCAAAATCGGTACAACCTATTCTGTCAACGAAAGCACATAACATCAGAAGCTCATCAGAAGTAAAAGCACATTGGTTAATCCTTTTGAAAAATTAATTGAAATAGTATTATAGGATGCATATCGCAAACATTGCATACATGCATAGGGTCCTTTCTCTCAAAAAGAAAAGAGAAATGAGAAAAATAAAAATAAAAAATAATGCACTGCTAGGAGATTCTTAGGCAAAAGTTAGGGTAGCCCGCTAGATCGAAAACCCGCAAAGGGCGGTCTAGGCAAAAGTTAGGGCATTCATAAAAAAGGAAAAAAACCCGCTAAGATATCCTAGGCAAAAATTAAGGCAGCCGCTAGACCAGAAAACCCCAAAAAGGGCGGTCTAGGCAAAAGATAGGGCTAAACCAAAAAATGAATAAAAGAGAGGGGCCCTTCATCATAATCATAAAAAGTCCAGCAGGAGAATGCCAGTCACTTTTCCAGATGCATCAATCAAAAAGAATAGATTGCATTTAGGGCATCCACACACAAGTAGTTGCACAAAACGACTTTGTCAATGTCAAAAATGAAAGAAATAAAAATTACTTCAGACAAATAACAAAAAAACGAAAAGCATTCATGCATAGAAGGAGACTAGCTCCATGTTTGTGATTGAAAACAGGATCACTGAGACTGAGTCTCCAAATAATGCCCTCAAGAAAATGGAGCAAGTCGTCAATCAAGCGACTCAACAGAATAAGAGCTTTTGAAAATCAAGAGCTCCAACTACCATCCTTCTACCCAAAAAAGAAGGCACAAGAAAGTAGTAAGTCTCCAAACATTGCTCTCCCTCAAGAAAGAAGAGTGAGTTGTCAAAAGAAGCTTCCAGAAGCCAAAGCTCCAATCATCACCCAATAAAAGAGGGCACAATCATCAGACATCATAAAAGAAAATCCGACGGAAAGGCTTAGTCATCCCCAGAGGATGTCCAAAAGAAAAGGCAACAACAAAAAAGGCCGAATAAAAATCCTCAAGTGGATCTCCTAAAAAGTCTACAAAAAAGAATCAGAAATTCCCATTCTCCAGTGGAATAAGAGCTTCACAAGTTTAGCTCGCATCAACATCAATCAAGGAGCCAAGACTCCATCCCTAGAAAAGAAAAATCAGATCCCCAGGGAGTCAACTAATTCCCTGGTGGATCACCAAAGAAAGAAAACTTCATCCCTAATGGACCTCCCAAAAAGAAGGAAAAATCCAGCGTAATAAAAAGAGACTAAAAAGTAAAAAGGCTTAAGCATTATCCCGAAAAAGCCAAATTTCAAATCGCGAAAAAAAAGAGATAAATCGCAGAAAAAGGCGAAATCAAATGAAAATCCTTGCTCCCTAAGTGGGTCACCTCAGAAAAAGAAAAAATCAAAAAGAAGGAATTGGAAATTCCATTCCTTCAACAGCATAAGAGCACCACAAAAGCCAGCTCGCACCCACATCAATTAAGGAGCCAAGATTCCATTCCCCCAAAGGGGCTACCAAAATCTGACCCCCGGGAAGTCAAACAATTCCCCGGTGGATCAATAAAAAAGAAAGATCACCCTCAGTGAGCCTATTGCAAAGGAAAAACTTTAGATTCATCCTCAGAATGTCATTTGCCTACACATAGGCAAGACCTGACAAGCAAGAGCCAGCATCCCCATAGGGGAATATCAGCCTAGTCAGAGGCAAAACAAATGCAGCCAAAAGTCTTCACTTCCGATGAAGCATATGCCCACTCAGAGGCATTACTAGAAACTCAATGGAGTATCTGCCTGCTCGGAGGCACCATCAAAATCAACAAATTTTCAATGGATATCCGCCTACTCAAGAGGTGTCACCAAGATCAGCAAATCCCTAGAGGATTTCTGCCTACCTAAGAGGTACTCATCAAAAATCCCCGACAACCAGCAAAGTCGGATGACCACTACCAAAGGATCAAAAACAAAGAATCCCCAACAAATAACAAGTTGGATGGCTATCAGGAAAAGCCAAAAAAACAAAGAATCCCCGGCTTAAACAGAAGGGAAACAATTTAGGGTTAGGTTTTAAGAGTTGATTTGATTAGAAAACAGAAAAACATAAAAGATACCGTAGGCGCCACAAATAAGAATATTTGATAAGCCAAGAAGGATCGCCACAAGAATCGAATAATTCTTGATAAGATCAAGTGATGCAAGGAAGAACCCTAGCAGAGCAACAACTCACAAAGTAATCTGAATATTACGTCCGTTCATTCTGAATTCCCAAATGTTTAATACAACTTAAGTTTATGAGTTTGTCTCATTGTAGGAAATAAAGATAAATTAAAATCCTAATATCCCAAGCAAAGTTAGTTACTCAAATGGTTCAGTGAAGGCATTATAAGCTTTGGGTCTTGGGTTCAAATCCCCACTGTAGCAAATAAAATAATAATAAAAACTAAATCTTTTAGTTGGGCCTCCTAGCTCTCCAAACATTCTATGCATGTGATAGGTCTAGACTCCTCCATGTTTGGATCTTTTAATAGTTGGGCCTTTAGCAAATTGGTTACTTTGTATTGCAATGCCTCTTGTGCTTTTCTGAGCCTGCCTCTTGTCATAGGTCCACCTAAGTCTTGGATTGGATCTTGGTCTTGATCCTTCTCGTTATGGGCTTGGGCCTTTATGTCCACATCATTCCCTCCTTCTTGGGCAACATTTGTCCTCAAATCTATGAATTCATCTCCTACATCAAAAGGAGTCAAGTCAGCAACATTAAAAAAAGAACTTACATTATACTCTTCGGGTAGATCAATCTTATAAGCATTATCATTGATCTTCTCTAAGACTTGGAATGGCCCATCTCCTCTAGGTTGAAGTTTAGACTTTCTTTGTTCAGGAAACCTTTCCTTTCTCATGTGTACCCAAACCCAATCACCAGGTTGGAACACCACCTTTTTCCTACCCTTGTTAGCTTGCCTTGCGTAGCTCTCATTCTTCTTTTCAATTTGAGTTTTTACTTGCTCATGCAACTTCTTCACATATTCTGCTTTAGCCTATGCTTCCTTATGCTTAAACATAGAAATGTTAGGCAAAGGCAACAAATCAAGAGGAGTCAAAGGATTAAATCCATACACAATCTCAAATGGTGAACAATTAGTGGTGCTATGGATAACCCTATTATAAGCAAACTCAACATGCAATAACATGCTTCCCAAGTCTTAAGATTTTTCTTTAAAATAGTCCTAAGCAATGTGCCCAAAGTCCTGTTGACTACCTCAGTTTGACCATCAGTTTGTGGGTGACAAGTAGTAGAAAACAATAATTTAGTATCAATCTTACCCCACAAGGTCCTCCAAAAGTGACTAAGGAATTTTGAATCCCTATCACTCACAATGCTCTTCGGCAACCCATGTAGCCTTACTACTTCCTTGAAAAACAAATCAGCCACATGACAAGCATCATCTACCTTCTTGCAAGGTATGAAATGTGCCATCTTAGAAAACCTATCAACAACAACAAACACAGAATCCTTTCCATTCTTTGTTTTAGGCAGCCCTAAAATAAAGTCCATAGAAATGTCAGTCCAAGGATATTCAGGAATAGGTAAAGGAGTATACAACCCATGAGGCTTAACCTTAGATTTAGCCTTTTTACACACAATGCAGTGATCACAAAACTTATTCACATCACGTTTCATATGAGGCCAAAAGAAATGCTCTTGCAAAATTTCTAAAGTCTTTTGAATCCCAAAATGACCCATCAAACCCCCTTCATGCGATTCACTCACAAGCAACTCTCTAATGGAACACTTAGGCACACACAATTTATTTGCTTTAAACAAAAATCCATTATGCCTAAAGTAACCATTTTTAGAAAACCTTTCACATGCAGCAAAAGTTTCAGCAAAATCCACATCATTCACATACATGTCTTTCAAAGATTCAAGACCAAACAATTTAGTTTCAAGCATAGAAAGTAATGCATATCTCCTAGAAATTGCATCAGCTACTACATTCCCTTTTCCCTTTTTATGCTTGATGACATATGGAAATTGCTCCAAGAACTCAACCCATTTGACATGCCTCTTGTTTAACTTACCTTGTCCCTTTAAGTATTTCAAAGATTCATGATCACTATGAATTACAAACTCTTTTGGTAAAAGGTAATGCTGCCAAGTTTGTAAAGCACGCACTAAGGCATACAATTCCTTATCATAGGTGGGATAGTTTAGGGCACCCCCATTCAACTTCTCACTAAAATAAGCAATTGGATAACCTTCTTGTAGCAAAACAGCCCCAATACCCACATTAGATGCATCACATTCAATTTCAAAAGATTTTGCAAAATTTGGTAATGCAAGGATGGGGGCATTAGATAGTTTGTGCTTAAGTTCAGAAAATGCCTTTTCTTGCTTTTCACCCCATTTAAACCCAACATGCTTTTTGACTATTTCATTAAGAGGTGCAGCCAAAGTACTAAAATCTTTAACAAACCTCCTATAGAAACTAGCTAACCCATGAAAGCTTCTCACTTCACTCACATTCTTAGGGGTAGGCCACTCTTGGATGGCTCTAATCTTTTCCTCATCAACTTGTACCCCTTTAGAACTCACAACAAATCCCAAGAACACAACATGATCGAGTGCAAAAGGTACATTTTTCAAGATTAGCAAATAATTTTTCCTTCCTAAGTACATTCATGACAGCACGCAAATGTTCAACATGCAAATCAAAGTTAGTGCTATATATCAGAATATCATCAAAATACACCACTACACATTTGCCTAAAAACTCTTTCAAGACATGGTTCATCAATCTCATAAAAGTGCTTGGAGCATTAGTTAACCCAAAGGGCATAACTAGCCACTCATACAACCCATATTTAGTTTTAAAAGTTGTTTTCCACTCATCTCCTTCTCTAATTCTAATTTGATGATATCCACTTTTCAAGTCAATTTTAGAGAAGATACAAGCACCATACAATTCATCCAACAAGTCATCTAACCTAGGAATGGGATGTCTATACTTTACCGTGATGTTATTGATAGCCCTACAATCTGTGCACATCCTCCAAGTTCCATCTTTCTTAGGGACTAGAATGACTGGGACTGCACATGGACTCAAGCTTTCTTTAACCCACCCTTTTTGCATTAAGTCTTCAACTTGCTTTTGAATCTCCTTGGTTTCTTGGGGATTGCTTCGATAAGCTGGTCTATTAGGCAATGAAGCTCCTGGAATAAGGTCAATTTGATGCTCAATACCCCTAAGAGGGGGTAGACCTATAGGCACTTCTTTAGGAAAAACATCTTCAAAATCCTGCAACAAAGAAGAAACCTCTTTTGGAAGAGAGTTAGTAAAACATGGACTGTTTGATTTACTTTCTTTACTCAAAAGTAAAAGTATTGGCTTTCTCAATTGCATAGCTCTTTTGACTTCTTTTTCTTTTATAAACAGACTTGATTTTTTTCTCTCTTTCTCTTTTTCTTCCTTTTTTTCCTTTTTCTTTTCACTCTCTTTTTCTTTTCTCTTTTCACTCTCTTTTTCTTTTCTTTCTTCTTTTCTTTTTTTTCTCATTTCCAGTTGATCCTCACTAACTTCTCTTGGAACCAAAGGTGCAAGAGTAGTTTTGAGGTCTTTATGCATAAAAGAGAACTTATTAGTGAAACCATCATGCATAACTCTCCTATCATACTGCCATGGTCTCCCAAGAAGTAAATAACAAGCCTCCATAGGCACCACATCACACAAAACAGAATCTTCATATTTTTCTATGGAAAAACCCACTTCAACTTGCCTATTCACGGTCATCTCACCATCTTCACTAAGCCATTGAAGTTTGTAAGGTCACGGGTGTGGCTTAGTCTCCAAATTCATTTTTGAAACCAACCGTGCACTAGCCACGTTAGTGCAACTCCCACCATCAATGATCAAAGAGCACAACTTCCCTTGAATGAGGCACCTTGCGTGAAAAATATTTTCTCTTTGACAATCATCCAATTCAACTGATTGACTACCCAACATCCTTCTAATCATGAACAAATCTCCTTCTAACTCTCTTTCATCTTCATGCTCATTTTCATCACTAGATGAAGAATCTGAAGAAGATTCACTAATTATTTCTCCATCCTCCTTAAGTAACATAGTCTTCTTAGTAGGACATTGAGAAGCTATGTGACCTCTTCCCAAACATTTGAAACACTTAACCTCACTACTCCTTGTTTTCTTAAGTGCCTCATCAGACTTATTTTGATTTCTATGAGCTATAACATTGGAATTGCTTGTTGATGATCCACCCTCCTTCTTATTTTTGTCCTTCCAACTAGGAGAGTGAAAATTAGATGAACTCCTCCTCATGGCACTCTTTCTCTTCAATTGTTGTTCCACCTTGGAAGCTTGATGTACTAAATCCTCCAACTCAACATAATTTTGCAGCTCCACAACATCCCTTATATCACTATTTAGCCCATGTAGGAATCGGGCCATAGTAGCCTCCCGTGCCTCCATAACATTAGCCCTAATCATGGAAACCTCCATCTCTTTGTAATATTCATCAACACCTCTACTACCTTGTATGAGTCTTTGGAACTTGTTGTGAAGATCTCTTTGATAATGAGAAGGAACAAATCTTCTTCTCATCAACCTCTTCATTTCTTCCCAACTTTCCACCAAGGGTTCTTCATATCTCACCCTTTCCCTTTGTAATTGGTTCCACCAAATGAGAGCATAATCAGTTAATTCCATGGCTGCCACCCTCATCTTTTTATCTTCTGTGTAATTATGGCATGCAAACAGTTGCTCAATTTTTATCTCCCACTCCAAATATGCTTCTGGATCACTCTTTCCTTGAAAAGAGGGTATGTTCAGCTTTACTCCTTCAATTCCGTTATCTCTAACATCACCTTCATTATTTCTCCTTCTCCTACTTCTACCTCCACCATCATCATCATTTCCTTGATTTTCTAGTTGTTCAATTCTCCCATACAACTCCTCGGTATGTTCCGTCAACATTCTTTGCATTTGGGTCGTAATGGCATCAATCAATAATCTATTGTCACCCCCTAGAGGAGGGGTACCACCACTTGCACCTGCCATCTTTCAAGTAAAAAAGAAGAAAGGACCAAACAAATGAAGTAATAGGACCTCACCACTCTTCTCACGTGTTTGCACTCAAAGATGTACCACTCGTGTTTACTCTCAATTTGGCTTTTGTATAATATGCACTCTTGCCTTTTTCCACTCATTCTCTGACTTATGGTTCTTACAAGAATCAAACAATCTATAGTTCAAGAATCACTTTCAACTGTAGCAATCATAAGGAATAAAACAGAATTGTAGTACCAACAAAGGACAAGTAGCAAAGAACAATTTTACTACTAATAACAAGCAAGACAAATTTAAACTATGGAAAAACAAAGATTAGACAAAGACGTTTGACACTTAGGAATTTTATCAAACAGACTAATGTGCACTCGAAATTTAAAGAACAACTGCCACACACACACACATATATATATATATATATATATATATATATATATATATATAATTTTATTTTTCTTTTCTCGATTCTTTTCTTCTTTTGATTATTTTTTTTTATTCTTTTCTTTTTTTATTCTTTTCTTTTTTTGATTCTTTTTTTGATTCTTTTTTTTTTCTTTTTTTTGTTGTTCTTTTCTGCAGAAAACTAATTTCAAACACAACTTTGATATATATCTAAATGAAATTCAATATCAAAATTGCATAAACAATAATTTTTTTTTAACAAGTATACTGAACAGTTGATGAATAGTACACGTGAACAGTATAATGAACAGTACGTGAACAGTGACAATGAATAGTAACGTGAACAATGATAATGAACAGTACCCCATGAACAGTACGTGAACAGTGACAATGAACAGTACCGTGAATAGTGTCGATGAACAGTGCAATGAACAGTACCGCTCTGAATACCAAATGACGACACTCAAACAGAAGGGAAACAATTTAGGGTTAGGTTTTAAGAGTTGATTTGATTAGAAAACAGAAAAACATAAAAGATACCGTAGGCGCCACAAATAAGAATATTTGATAAGCCAAGAAGGATCGCCACAAGAATCGAATAATTCTTGATAAGATCAAGTGATGCAAGGAAGAACCCTAGTAGAGCAACAACTCACAAAGTAATCTGAATATTACGTCCGTTCATTCTGAATTCCCAAATGTTTAATACAACTTAAGTTTATGAGTTTGTCTCATTGCAGGAAATAAAGATAAATTAAAATCCTAATATCCCAAGCAAAGTTAGTTACTCAAATGGTTCAGTGAAGGCATTATAAGCTTTGGGTCTTGGGTTCAAATCCCCACTGTAGCAAATAAAATAATAATAAAAACTAAATCTTTTAGTTGGGCCTCCTAGCTCTCCAAACATTCTATGCATGTGATAGGTCTAGACTCCTCCATGTTTGGATCTTTTAATAGTTGGGCCTTTAGCAAATTGGTCACTTTGTATTGCAGTGCCTCTTGTGCTTTTTTGAGCCTGCCTCTTGTCATAGGTCCACCTAAGTCTTGGATTGGATCTTGGTCTTGATCCTTCTCGTTATGGGCTTGGGCCTTTATGTCCACATCACTGGCACACCGGAAGACTTTACCAGAAAGGTCCAAAAACATTTACCAAAACAGAAATCACTCCCCATGGAGTTAGTTGGCGCATGAGCTAGAGCAGTAAGTTGCCACAACAGCCAAAGGGTCAGTTACCGCAAGAAGGAGCATCCGGAGGCACTTCACCAGATGGGGGTGTGTACTCATCAAGCCTTACAAAAGGGGGCTTACTAGACAGGGGTTCATACTCGTAAGATACCAGATGGGGGTGTATACTCATCAGGCCCTACAAAAGGGGGTTTACCAGGCGGGGGTTCATACTCGTCAAACCAGATGGGGGTTCATACTCATCAGTCGAAGGGATCAGCTACCGTCAGAAGGAGCATCCTGGAGGCGCACAACGCACTTTTCCCCAGAAGATCAACCGCTGCAAAGACGGGACGTCTGAAGGGCAACCGGGCAAGAGGGTCAACTCCTTTACCCTCTAGTCGATCTTCTTGGTACAACAAGTCAGCAATCGACTAGTCGGGTAAAGGGGGGGCAGCTGTAGACCCCTAATCTTGCCCGACCTCAAAATAAGAGCAGAAGACTTCCTATTCGAAGATGGATGAAGCCTAAGAAGCCACTAGGAGAGACTATTAGGCCCCATATTAGAGTAGGAAGGCTTTTCTGTACAAAAAATAAAAAATAAAATAAAATAAAAATAAAAAAATAATTTTGGCGAGAAGGCCTTCCCAAATGGCGAGAAGGCCTTCCCAAATGGTGAGGGCGAGAAGGCATTCCCGAATGGCGAGAAGGCCTTCCCGAATGGCGAGAAGGCCTTCCCGACCTAGCTCCTTTTTCCTATAAATAGGAGCCTCATTCCACCCATTTTCACACACACCATTCACTCCTACCACTCTCTAGGAAGCCTTTTGGCACTTTAGAGTGACTCTGAGTATTTTTCCAGAGTTCGAGTGAGCCTTCCGATTTCCCTTAAGGTAGAAATCGGTTAAGGATGTCCTCTTTTTTTGAGACATCCGACCCTCGGTAGGGTGACACCTTTATTTTTTGATCGAGAGAGGAGTGTCTCTGTAGAGTGCGGGGACTGTCAAAAAGCGTCCTCAAGTTCAACATTTATAAAAGCTCGCTTCGGAGGTTCTCCTTCATATCTCTTCTCTTTTATCGCTTTCTTTTACTGTTTTCCTTGTATGCATTAGATATTAGGATCATGTAGATAACTATTTAAATTCTGTAATAAATAAATAGGGTAGAAGCATAATTTTATTGTCTTTATTTTAAGAATAGTCCATCATAGGGAACCCGAAAGGGGCGTTGTGGGGGTGCTAATACCTTCCCCACACGTAACTAACTCCCTTACCCGACTTTGGTTATAATGGCCAAAGTTGGTTTTTCGAAAACCATTGCCTTCTTTTTTCCTTTTCCGATGTTTTCGGTAAAAATATCGGTGGTGACTCCATAAGAACCCTTCAAAGTTAGTTCTTGGGTTAGCCCGGTTATCGGACAATCCAAGAACACTTTTTCGAAAACCTCGCCCCTAGGTTCAGCCCGGTTATCGGACAACCTAAAGGCATTGTAACCACACCCATAAAAACGCAAAAATTGGAAAGTCGGAACCATCGCGTCACTCCAACCGCCTCGTTTTGACGGCGCCGACACCATGTATCATTATATGTTGTAATATCACAATTTGCAAATAAAGTAAAATGAGTAATTGAGTTGGGAAGTCCAGTTACTTGAAAATCATCCATTCAAATTGGTCATTTTCTTATGTGAGGAGGTAATTTTTCTTCATTGTCATGATTTGTAAAGAAGTTCTAGTGATTGTTGAAATAGTTCTTTCTAATGCAGAAGGGACCAGCGTGTGTTTTTTCTCATCATTTTCATCTAGCAATACTTGGGTAGGTTGCTTCCTATTCCAATCCTAAGTTTTTTTTTCATCAAACAATTTATATGCTTTAGATTCACTTACACCAAGAAACACATATTTTTCAGATACGTCATTAAGTTTCTTTCTTTTCTGATTTAGAACATGGGCAAAGGCAATGCATCCAACATTCTAAAGTGCTCCATGTCTGGTTCTCTCCCACTCAATGCTTCTTCTAGTGTCATATTTGAACAATAAAAGTTGAACTTATATTCAAAATATGAACATATTTATGACATCTAAAACATTATACCTTAGATTTGTTATTATCATGTCCTCCACAACTTCTATTATAAAATTGATCATTATTACCTTTGAAATGTCTGTTTTCCTTATTATGTCCTTCATCTCCCGTTCCTCTTCCTCCATCTGCGCCCCTTCCTCTTGAGTCCTTGAATTGGGTATTTGAAGAAACTTTCAAAGCTTGTTCGTTTGTGGTTGAATTTTTGATCATTTTCGGCTCATGAATCAACAACAAACTTTGCAATGCATCAAGAGAAAGGGTATCTATGTGTTTTGACTCCTCAATGAAGCAAACAACATATGTATCATGGAGCGTAAACTTTTTTCTACTATAATAACATCTTCAATTTTTTCTCCACAACATCTCATTTTCTTTGCATTCTCTACGGTCTTCTCCAAGAAGCTAGTAATAGATTCTTCATCCTTCATTTACAAAATTTCAAAATCTCTCCTCAAAGTTTACTTGTGTGTGCTTCACCCTAGTAGAGCCGTAACATGTTTTCTTTATTGAATCCCAAATATCTTTAGAAATATCTTTGCAAATAATAGTTTGCAAGGTTTGATGATCAATAGCTTGAAAAGGATAATTTTTTTTCTTTTAGATCTTTGTGTTTGTGTGCCTCAAATTCTTCCTCCTGGTGGCTCTTGAATTCCAAATTTAGTAACTGTCCAAAATTATTTTGCTTGTAATTCCAAATTTAGTAATTGTCCAAAATTATTTTGCTTGTAAAAAGTTCTCCATAAGCATACTCAATGGTCATAGTGACCATCAAAACAAGAAATGACAACTTGTACAAAACTTGAATCAATAGTCATTGCTATAAAAACTAATAAAGGAGGACAAAAGAAGGTTAACTTATGTGTTTCTCTGTCTCTCTCTCTCACACACACTAGTTATAGTGTTTTATTCACTAGTCCAATAAATAGGCTACATAACAACCATAGAAGGACTACAGTTATTACGAAACTTTAGGGGCCACAATCCCCTCAATTCCCAAGAAGATTCGTTATTGTTCTTAAGATCTTAATTAAACCACTTTTAATTTTTTTTAACATTTCATTCTTGATTCCTTAACATATCAAATATTCTTGTTTACAGTGTTTTCTCTATTATTTATAAATTTAATTGTCCAATAACATTCTATAATATGAAATGATCCAATAAATGATATTTTCAACTCTTTTAGCTTTAGACACTTAGAGTAAACTTTTTATTGTTTCTAATTCGTGCTTTCTTTATTTTTTTCATCTAATCATATAATGATTATTCAAAATCTTATATAATATATATTCTTATAATGATACTCAAACAAAATCATTTTCCAATATTTTTCTTTCATTTATTTTTATTATCATTGTTGAATATAAAGAAAATATAGTTTGGAATTAATTTCTCTTGTGTATAAATCACACATAGGGTGGTCTATTTATAGTAGAGAAATACAACTAAAAGAGTAACTGAAAGTAACAGAATAAGCAGAAGATATTGTTTGATATTGTGGTTACCAATATCTAACAATATCTTAACAATATCAAATAATATATAAACAATATCTAACACTCCCCCTCAAGCTTGGAGCATACAAATCGTATGTGCCAAGCTTGTTACAAATATAATCAATTCTAGGACCCAGTAAAGATTTAGTAAAAATATCTCGCTAGCTGATCACTTGAGTTAACAAACTCGGTCTTGATATCTCCAGACATAATCTTTTCTCGAATAAAATGACAGTCAATCTCAATGTGTTTGGTCCTCTCATGAAAGACAGGATTAGAACTAATATGAAGAGCGACTGATTGTCACACACAAGTGTCATTTGAGTGACATCTCCAAATTGTAACTCTCTAAGCAATTGCTTGAGCCAAACAAGTTCACAGGAAGGCTGAGGCCATAGCTCTATATTGCAGCTACGCACTTGGATCTTGCCACAACACTTTGTTTCTTACTTTTCCATGAAATCAAGTTACCACCAATGGAGACACAATATCCGGATGTAGATCTTCTATCAGAAGGAGATCCTGCCCAATCGACATCCGAGTAGCAAACAACTCTTGTATGGTTATTAGAAGCATATAACAATCCTTTTCCAGGAGATCCTTTAATATACTTCAAGATACGAATGACTGCATTCCAATGATCTTCACATGGTGAATTAAGAAATTGACTTACCACACTGATTGCAAAGGAAATGTCGGGACGAGTAAGCTGTAAGATAATTCAATTTTCCAACCAATCTTCTATACTTGCTCGAGGATCAGATATAGGCTCCCACGATTTGGTAGAAGTTTAGTATTGGGATCCATGGGTGTATCAACAGACTTTGAACTCATCAACCCAGTTTCTTCCAAAATATCTATGGCATACTTCCTCCGAGATATAACAATACCATCATTGGATCTGTGCTACCTCAATACCCAAGAAATATCTAAGTTTGCCAAGATCTTTGGTCCGAAAATGGTGACAAAGATGTTGTTTCAACTGAGAGATGCCATGGTTGTCACTACACTGTAAGAACAATATCATCAACATATACTATCAAGTAAACACATCCAGCACTCGAGTGTCGATAAAAGACGAGAATGATCTGATTCACACAGAGTCATACCAAATTGTTGAACAACCTTGCTAAACTTTCCAAACCAAGCCCTAGGAGACTGTTTTAGGCCATATAGGGATTTGCGAAGACGATATACCATCCCGAGAAGACTCCCCCGAGCAACAAACCCAGGAGGTTGCTCCATATATATTTCTTCTTGCAAATCACCATTGAGGAAAGCATTTTTAACATCCGAGTTGATAAAGAGGCCATTGTTGAAGAGCAGCCATGGCGATAAATAAACGAACGAAGCCATCTTTGCCACGGGGGAAAAGGTATCTCCATAATCCAACCCAAAAATTTGAGTATAACCTTTGGCCACAAGACGAGCTTTGAGGCGATCAATAGTACCATCGGGTCCAACTTTGATAGCAAACACCCACCTGCAACCAACAACAGATTTCCCAGGACGGTAACGGGACCAATTCCCAAGTTCCACTATTATGAAGAGCACTTAGTTCATCTAACATGGCCTGACGCCAACCGGGATGGGCTAAAGCTTCACGAACGGTTTTTGGAATGGTCACGGAAGAAATAGAGGAAAGACATGTATAAAAAGGTAATGACGATCGATGATAACTCAAAGCAATATAATGGGGAGAGGGATTACGTGTAGAACGAATACCTTTTCGGAGGGCAATGGGAAGGTCGGACTCATGTGTCGGATCCGGAGGAGACAGAGTAGTTGGCACTTGAGTAGAGTCACATGGTGGTGGTTGTGATTGGTTTCGAGAACTATAAATACGAAGAGGCGAGTGGAGAAGAAGCTAAGCTGCGGAGCAGAAACTAATGGTGAAGAAGACACAATTAGAGGGTCACAAACAACGGGAACATTAAATGTATTAGGAGTGTTGACAAGATTGGATGGAGACGAGAGGTGAAGTTTGACTTTTAAAATAAAGAGACAACTCATCAAAGGTGACATCTTTTGACACAAAATAACGGTTAAGAGAAGGAGAAAAACATTTGTATCCTTTTTGTGATCTTGTAAACCCTAAGAAAACACATTTATGTGATCTAGGAGAAAGCTTGTCCGGACCAGAATTGAAATTATGAACAAAACATGTAGACCAGAAAACTTTCGGAGGTAAAGGATGAAGTGGTTCATGAGGGAATAAAATGGAATGAGGTATTTTATTATCTAAAACCGAAGAAGGCATGCGATTAATGAGATAACATGCGGTAAGAAGAGCATCACCCCAAAAATGTTGAGGAACATCTCCATGAATTAAAAGTGTGCGAGTTGTTTCAATAAGATGTCTATTTTTACGTTCGAGCTACACCATTTTGTTGAGGTGTATAAGCACGAGAAGTTTGATGCAAAATACCGTGAGAAGCCATGAATTGTTTAAAAGAATGAGAAAGATATTCACGGCCATTATCACTACGCAAAACTCTAATAGAAACACCGAACTGAGTTTGAATTTCATTAAAAAAAGTTTGAAAGATATGAAATAATTCGAACGATTTTTCATCAAAAATAACCAAGTGCATCCGGAATAATCATCAATGAAAGTAACAAAGTATTGAAAACCTAAAGTAGACTTAACGCGGCTAGGTCCCCAAATGTCGAGTGAACCACGGCAAAAGGGGACGAAGCACCACGTGTGAAACTACGAGGAAAGGAAGTACGACTATGCTTGCCTAATTGACATGACTCACACGCCAAACTAGATAAGTTAGACAAGGCGGGGACAAGTTTACGTAACTTGGCAAGGCTTGGATGACCTAAGCGAGCATGAAGAAGAGAGGAGACTCCATAACTGTACTAACATGTGTAGAGGGACGGAGATAATAAAGACCATGAGACTCACATCCTGTGCCAATCACCTGTTTCGAACTCAGGTCCTGTAAACACACGGAATTGTTGGTAAAAGTAACAACACAATCAAGAGAACGAGTTAGACGACGATGGACAACGGGTTAAAAGGAGACCCGGGGACATAAAGAACATTATCAATGGTTAAAGAAGGAAAGAGTTTAACCGTTCCAACACCATGAGATGATACTCTAGAGCCATCGGCCCGAGTGTAACAGAAGGTAAATGATTAGGAGAGGATAAAGAGGAGAACAAAGATTTGTTACCGGTAATATGATCGGTGGCTCTGAATCAAAAACCCAAGGACCAGGAGAAAATGATTGGGTCGGACCAGCAAAATATGTATTTGTATGTGTGACGGATATAGTGGAACTAGAAGAGCTGTTGATCCTTATACCATTCGAGAAATTTGTTGAACATAGCGAGACATGTCGGATGCAACAGAAGAAGGAAGATCCCTACGAGATAAAGGTGGGGAAAGATTGGTGCGAACAACTACAGCGATCGAGGAGAACGACCATGTAATGTATAACACTTGTTAATCTTGTGACCTAGCTTGCCACGATGTTCACACTTAGGACGCCATTTTCCTGTTTGCGAGGGCGAGCCGGTCATCACGATGGGATGTCAACACAAAAGAATCGTTAACAAAATTGGAAATAGTGGAAGAAGTCATGAAGAGCGGGAGAACAAACCACTGACCGAGACAAGCAAAATCATATGTCACCGGTAAAAAAAAATGAAACTCCGGCGAATTCTCAGATAGCGGCGGACCCGGTGGCTCGCTCCAGTGGCGGCGGTGACGGTAACGTGAACTAGTACACTAGGTAAGTTCCCGGGAAAGAGAGGTGGGTCACTAATGGACACACTTAAATACCAAGTCTTTCCTTGCGGAACTTTCCTAAACATGCACTTTCACACTACCAAATAAAATTCAATGACAAAGATAATTCTTTTCGATGTGGAGGATCGGTTTACCGGCGACGGTGGGGCGGCTCTAGCGGCGGTGGGGCGGCTCCAACGGTGGACAAAAGGCGGAAAAAAATTCAAGATAACCTTAAGCTCTAGATACCATGTTGAATATAAAGAAAATATAGTTTGGAATTAATTTCTCTTGTGTATAAATCACACATAGGGTGGTCTATTTATAGTAGAGAAATACAACTAAAAGAGTAACTGAAAGTAACAGAATAAACAGAAGATATTGTTTGATATTGTGGTTACCAATATCTAACAATATCTTAACAATATCAAATAATATATAAACAATATCTAACAATCATATTTTGTTTTCCATTTATAGTTTACCTATTTGTGGTTCTTATTCTAATTTGTGATTCTTTACCTAAATTTTAAAATTAGTATCATTATTCTTATTTTATTTTTCTATTATGATTAAAAATAAGTTTAAATTATATCTCACAAAATATTAATTTTTTTCACTGTTTAATATGTCTGAATTATAATTTAAAATATGAATATTTTTCTTGTTATCACTCCATTTCAGATTCTATAACATAAGATCTAGATAAAAAAAACGTGTATTAGATTTTTGGAATATTTTTTATCCTAGATAAATTATTATAAGAAAAATTTATATTAGCACAAAAGATTAGTTATAAAATTAATAAGTTTTTATATCTTTTATTTATTCGGTAAAGTTTAAAATCACTTATTAAATCTTATAAAATATGTGAATTTTAATTTTAATTTTGTAAAATATTGTCTTTGATTTTTATCCCATCAAATTATATACATAAAATTTTCTTTATGGATTTTAATTTTTTTAACAATATTTGTGTAGAGTTTAGGGGTTTATATATATATATATATATATATATATATATATATATATATATATATATAATTTTTCAACATCATTTTTTTTATATATAAGTAGTTAATTAATATTATATAATATTAAAGATAAAAATAATAATTATTTATTTAAAAAAAAATCCGAAAGCTAATCTTGAAACCCATTCATCCTGAAAAAAATATACTTATGACTCTTTATTTAGCTACTATTATTATAATTGCTATTTGAGAAAAGATAGAAATCCAAAAAGCTTGGATGGAACGATATCCACCTCAATCGAAGCCCATTAAACCTTTTTTATTTTTTTCTTTATTCTTTTACTTCAGTTAAAAAAATCTTCCATCATTCTAAAACATTGCAGCCAATTTACAAACCTTAAACCTTATATTAGAATGTACTTAGATGAACTTGAACTTTGATGTCCACATCAATTATCATCATGATTAATAAAACATTTCAACAAAGTGAATACAGAAGAGACAAGTGTCCTAACTTATAAAATTAATCACATTAAATTATGACCAATTAATTTCTTCCAAATCACATACCTAAAATAAATTAAATTTAGTTTCGATAAGACTATGAAGTATTATTACTAATTTTTTAACAATTTTTTAAATACTATGGAATTGGGAAAGAATATAGTCAAATGAGGAGATTAAAATCTATTTTTGTAAATGGTAATTAATATAAAAATAGGAATTCAAATCTCAGCATTTTTAGAAATCGTGATTGTTTCTTAAGCTGAAATATCTAGAAACCGAGTAAGATATGCCATGTGCCTTGTCTTGAATAAATTAAGACCTATTATTTAATTATTTATTATTAACCTTCCTAAAGTTAAATACTCGAAAACTAACCTTTGCAGTGTACGGTTGTAATAGATACCTATTCACCATAAAAAAATAAATTAAAATTAATCAATGTTAGTACTTTTATTTTCTGAGAGCAGTAACACCAACACGTGTCTCTTTGAACAGCTAGTTTCCAGTGACAGAGGCAGTGCGATTGTTCTTTCTCTTTCCATGAACCGCTACGAGCAATTCAACGGAGTGAAGGTGGTGACAGCAAAACCCACGTAGAGCAGAAAGAAAGATGGGAAGAATCTTTGTGGTGGAGCTTGAGGGCAGGTCTTATAGATGCAAATTCTGTAAAACTCACTTGGCCCTTGAAGATGATCTCATCTCCAGGGTACTTTACCTTACCTTATTATTTTATTCTGCCCACGTTTTCATTTTTCTCTCTAAATTACTGTTTATGAATGAACAATACTACCCTTTAGGACATAGTCTATTTGAGACAACAGTTAATCATTTTATGGATATTTTCATATATTGGAATATGAACACCGCTTGCCCCATTGAACTGTAACCATAGGTTATACCTTGGCTGAAGCTGGATCAGAGGATCTGAATATTATGAAAATTTTGTGTTGGTAGTTTTGTTAATGAAATTACAGATGGCTTATGTAATTTTTTAAACCAGTCAATGTCAACAATGTATTTTGAGTTGTTGGACGTTCATTGAAATTTTTTCTGTTTGGTACTTAGATTTATGATTTTGTTTCTTACTCTTATCAGCCTTCAAAGTTTGTACTTTTTCTGAAATCAGGTTTTCTAGTAGCTCTACCATATTTTTGGATCTTAGCCTTTGGTACCCTTTATGAACACTGTTTGCTATTATCTTTCCCAATGTAAGCATTCCCGTTTTGCACCTACAAAAAGGCCTATAGCATAGTTGCTCATCTATTCTTACTGGAAAAGAATTTCCATGGCTACGTTGGCAACAAATCCTAATGTAAAAAAAATGTAATTTGCTAAATGAGTCCTTCATACCATTCAATTCAATCATTGTGCTTTTCAATCCTATTTAGCAATAATTGGGGATCAAAATTATCTAATGGTAAAATAATTGGACTGTGATGACACATTGGTAGTTCTTCTGTTAATGCTGTACATTGTAAAATACACACTCAGGGAGACTAATGTGTCTCCATGATGAGTTCAGAAATTAATTGTACAAAGAATATACACTACAGCTTCAAGTACCAAGTTTCAGTGTGAACTCACTATTTGCCTTGTAATTTTTTACTTCTTTCCTGCTTGATTGCTTTTAATACCTTGTACTCATCTTATTCTATGGTGGTGTCTTTCCATGATATTCATAACTTCATGTTTCTATCAATTAAATATATATCTCAACATTTAGTGTGTGACTTGAGAAAAGATAAAAAGCTAAATGTGTTACTTCTAAAGTCATGCATAATGTCTGCAATACTGATTTGCTTGGTTATTGCCAATATAATGCTCTATGTGTAACTGCTTTGCTGGGTTGTTAAATTACTTCTCATATTAATCTTCTATCACCCTTCTGTCAGTCGTTTCATTGCCGGAGGGGAAAGGCATACCTATTCCACAACGCGTGAGTATATTTAATTTTTTCTTCGTTAATCCATTGGACGCTCATTTTTATTTTTTTATGTATTCATGTTGCTAGATGAAAATTGCATACAACAGATTCTGAATTGTTCTGCATGTTACGCTAAAGTCAAAATTCTATTGCAATTGAATTATGTAATTTACCAAGAGCACTAAATTGTTCTTACGTGTGTCTTTTATTTATTGATTTATTTACTTACAGAAATACTTAACCTTTTTTGCTATATTAACTAAATTTAAGTGTAATTCATCCACATTGTTGGAAACAATAAGTCAGAATAGTATTCAACTAGAAGGGTAGAAGAAATGGTGCTTAGCACCTTTCAGTTGAGAAAATTTCTCTTTTGAAAATACCAATTAAAATAGTAAACTACCCCTAAATTGTATTTGTTTCGGTATACTCATACGTTCTAAATTGTTTAGGACTCGAGATTAAGATATACACACCATTTTTTCTTAATATACTGAGACATAATTTAAGGATAAAATCATTATGGATTAAAGTTTCAAAACGCACAATGCTTTGAATGTGGTGATTGAAGTTAACGACATTATTATAACATATTTAAGGTCTGATGACTCTTGTTTCTACATAGAACATTGACACCTACTATGGAGTCGAAAATAGAGTTTTGATCCATTCCTTCCCTTGAGTCCTTCACTAGAGAGTTATATTCTTGATAGACTCATAAATCTCATATTGCTTAGGAATCAACACTAAGAGTAGTCTATAAACATCCTTTTCTCTTAACCCACTGATGTCCCTTTTAAACATAAAACCAACACTTTTTAAAGATAAAATCATGATGGAGTAGAGATGCAAAGTAGACAATATCTTGAATACAATTATTAATCCTAACAATATTATCATAATGGATTTGAAGTTAGAACATGCTAATTTCCAGACGAAACAATATTAAATTCAATCACAAAGGAATGAAGAAAACTGACAATATAGTTAGGCATCTCTCTTCCATGGAATTTCTCCACACTTTGACTTCCTTCCTTCATCATATTTTAGTTATCCTTATATTTTTCTTCTCCTTCACTAATTTCTCATTGTCATGTTTTACTTTGCTCTCCTTTAATGTACGTGGGTCAATCACATTTCAATTTATTGGACGACATTAATTACAATCTTAAAAGAAGAGTGTTGTTGTTAACAACTACACATTCTAACCCACTTTTCTACTGCTCTCGGTTAAAATTTATTGAAAACCACACTATGGACAATTCATTAAATAAGACGTGGAAATATACTGATTTTTAATAAGTTTAAATGAATAGAAGAGTGTGTAAAGAAAAAGAAAACAAAATGAGTAATGCTAGCATTTTGAAATAATAAATTCCAAGGCTGTAACACATATTGTTAATTTTTCACTATTTTAGATTTTTTTTTCTTTTTGAATAGAATTTGGTATTATGGAATAAGTGTTAAATTTATGTTTTGAAAGAATTTGATGATGAAATTCAAGTGAGTTTGATTCCTCATTGTATAAAAATCGGGAAGTTGAGTAACATAGGTAAGATAGACTCACAAATCTATTACCTTCTTAAGGCTTTAGATTAAAGATGATTTTATGTTCTCTTATTAGGTTGAATTGTGATCCATGGATTTCTTCCCATTGTTGTTGTTGCAAATCCTGTATTATAATTTAAAACTTAAAGTGCTTATACTTGTTATTATGCCACATGTGGAATCAAAGCCGATAGTTTGTTTAGGCAATGGACTCAAATGAGTATGATATGGAGTGAGTTGCAAATCCTAGATTTGTTGATCCCTTATTTCAAGTGTGTCCCATTATTGTAAAGAACGATATAAATAACGGTCATGACTGAGCTACTTGTGATTAACAAATATTTACACTTGAGGGGGAGTATCATACTTATAGGGGAGGTTGTTGGATTTCAAGAGTGACTTTGAGTCTCATGTTGTATAAAAACTAGAAATTTAAGTAATATAAGTAAGAAAGATGCATGAACTTATTACTTTAAGGTTTTTGGTCCAAGATAGTGTCATGTTCTTTGTGTGGTTGACTTGTAAATTTTTCCTTGTTGTTACTCCCCACGTCATTGACCAACATTCATTGGGCAACATTACCATGTATTTATATTTGCGAGGAGAGGAAGAATATCATGGGTATTTTTTTGGAAGACGATGTATACGATCTTATTGTTCATGGGGCATATGTGAGAACCTTGTGGAGAAGTTTGAATCCTTATACACTTATAAACCAAAGAACAACAAATTGCACTTATTGAAAAAATTTGTAGAATTGAAGTAGGAATGAACAACATTGCCATTGTAAATCACTTGAGTGATTTTCAAGGACACTTTGGTTATTTGTTAATAGTAGATGTAAAAGTTAATGATGATATGTTGGGACTATTCTCATTGTTAATTCTATTTAATTCTTGGGAGACATTTCACATTTCCATTATTAATGTTGTATCCTAGTGGTGATAAATGTTTTTTTTTTTTTATTTTAGAAAAAATGAGTATATACACAAGAAAGACATGTTACAAAACAAGGATTGTGATGATGATGATCATTTGTCCAATGCTACTAGAGATAATCTTGTTATTTTTCATGTCCTAATATGGAGGACCAACTTGAAAGGGAGATTGTTAAAGTTCAAGTATGAGTACAAGTCTTACATTATGTATAAATGGAATAATTGAGTAAAATATAAGTGAAAAAACCCTATAAACTTGTTTTCTTAATGATATGAAATTCACTTTATGGATCATCTTGAATTAGGTAAAGGATAAGAACAAGAACTTCACTCAAATCACGACTTGGTAGTTGAACCACGATTATCAATAAAGTATGACTCTAAATGTGACCTATCAGGAACACTATAAAGTTCTTAAACCAAGAACAAAGGGGAAGATCTCACAATGAGAACACACTTAATTTGATTAATATGTAAATTGTACTTAAAAGCTTACTCTATAGGCAAAATTATGCAACCTATGAGACTAAAGACATAAATTTTCACTAACTCCTAACATTTACTTCCCACTAACCATCATATAATGGCTCATTAAATGTTAGATATTATAATGGATTAAGAAGATTAAATACACTACAAATTGACTCAAGAAATATAAAAAATGATTGAACTTATTCTCACAAAAATAAAGAAAAAAATTACATTGAAAATTGAAAATGTGTTTTTTAATAACTATTAAACCCAATACTAATTAAACTTCAATCTATAATATTTTTTGTCTTTAGAGTTTAGACTTTTATGTAATGTTAACCCAAAATTTCCCTCCTCTTGTACAAAGCTAGTCCGTTTTAGGTTTACTAAGTGGATCTCAATCAGTTAAGGTTGAGTTAAAATGATGTTATTATTTCTTTTATGATTGGTTGTGGATCATTGGTAAATATTTTCCTAATGTTTCTTCCTTACTACAACACACTTGTCAAGGACTTGGATACTATTGGGTAAAGTATTTAAGAATTTTAATTTGTGTAAGGAATCTTCATCTAAAATATTTGTTGAATATATTGTTTAATCCATTTGCAATTTTTGTTTTTCTTCTCTTTTTAGTAGTTTTTCTTCTTCTTCTTCTTGTCCATTAACAAACAACATAATCACAATAAATAATTATTAAGAAATTATTGATTTTAATATATGCCCAAATAAATGATCCTTTTTCTTTCATATTGTGATTTTAGATTTATTTACAATTAATAATGATATATGAAATTGGATTCTTAAGTTTACAATGACCACGATCCAGAATAGTTGAATCTTTCTATGTTATTAGTACAAGTTTACTAGACGCCAATGTTATAAGGTGGAATATTATATTATGTAGCACCTACGTAAATTTTATGACTAAATTGTGTTATTCATTAATATTTTTTTTGTAAGTAAGCATATGATATACCTAGTCAAATCATTAAATTTTATATGTATGTTATTTAAAACAAGTATGTTTTTACATTTTGACATACCATTTTATTTCTTGCTTCCCTTGTTAGTTTGATGCTATTAACATATATTGAGTTAAGACACATAAAAAGTAACAAATTCTGTCTACATTGAATTTAGCTTATATCTTTTTCATACTATTTATACTAACTTTTATTCCCAAATTTTTACTTTTTTTTTTCATTCTGTCACTAACTACATAAAAATAACACAAATTGTGTTTACATTGGATTTAGTTTATGTCTTTGTCATACTTTTTATACCTATTTTTATTCTCAAATTTTTACTTCTTTTTCTTCTATCACTAGCTACATACAAAGTAGCACAAATTGCGTCTACATTGGATTTAGCTTATGTCTTTTTTATACTATTTATATTAACTTTTATTCTCAAATTTTTACTTCTTTTTCTTCTATCACTAACTCTATCACAAATTGTGTCTACATTGGATTTAACTTATGTCTTTTTCATACTATTTATACTAACTTTTATTTCCAAATTTTTTACTTCTTTTTCTTCTATCACTAACTACATACAAAGTAACAAAAATTGTGTCTATATTGGGTTTAGCTTATGTATTTTTCATACATTTTATACTGACTTTTATTCCCACAATTTTACTCCTTTTTCTTCTATCACTAACTACATAAATATATGTTAGTGAAATTGGAATTCCAACGCATTTACTAATACATTATAGTAAAATGATCATAGCTAAAAGGAAATTAAAGTTGTTTTGAAATAACTGCATATTCATGTTTTAATATTTGTAGCATCCGAAAATTAGAAGAAACAAATCATCAATACTTAGACCATGGTAATCCTTAGAAATCTCAACCTCAAATGATTATTATTGTATCCCACCAAAAACAAATAATTCATTTGATTCTTGTATCTAACCACACATAAATCATCATCAATTCCCAAAGAGATTTAGGTAATTAAAGTATCTAATATAATTAAAGTTGCTTTGAAATGACTGCATTTGATATTCATGTTTTAATATTTGTAGCATTCAAAAATTAGAAGAAACAAATCATCAATACTTAGACCATGGTAATCCTTAAAAATCTCAACCTCAAATAATTATTATTGTATCCCACCAAAAACAAACAATTCATTTGATCCTTGTATCCAACCACACATAAATCATCATCAATTCCCAAGAGATCTAGGTAATTAAAGTATCTAATATTTCTTTGTATATATGAATAAATTGAAGGAGTAAGCATGACCTTGAATTGTTTAGCTCTGACGTTGAGAGAGAACAAGAGTTAGCTTGTGTTGGAATGAAAGGGTGTTGCAAAAATTTGGGCATGCGAATTTAAAAAATAGAGGTTCATAAGTTGGTTGAGAAGTAGGGGAAGTGGGGGGTGAGGTTATCAATGAGTGTGAAAAGACGAAGAAGCAAAGGGTGGGGTATGAAAAAGTTCCATGACTCGCATAGACAAATGAAACAAAAGAATATTTTTTATAGAAGTTATGGGAGGATATGTAACAACATTATCTCAAGAGTTTATTATCTCAAGAGTTTTGTATCTTATGTAATCCTTACGACAACAATAAAAATATGTTTATCGCAAAGGAATGATGAGTTTGAACCTATTTCTCTGACTTCTACCTTACAAGATATTTTAGAATCCACAACTCCAAATAATGGTCACCATTGTTGGGAATCCAAATGAGTTGAAATTTTACATTGAGTAAAAATGAGAAAATTGAATAACTTATAAGTGAGAAAGACCTATAACTTAATGCCTTAAAGTTTTTGGTTGAAGATAATGTCATATTCTCTTATATGATTGACTCATGCTTATTCATGAAAATCTCCTGATGTTAGTCCTACTTGGAAATACTAAATAGTGGTATCAAAGCTAATGTTCGTTTGGTGACCGACTCCATTGATATTATTGGAGTAGGTGATAGATCTTGATATATGGATTCTTGTGTCGAAAATCTTCTTAATAAGGATTTCATGCAAGTTAGTCTAGTTATGTGAACAACAGAACAAATAAGGTTACTAGTGAGGTACTTGTGGTTAAGGAATACTTCTGCTTGAGGGAAAGATGTATCAATGTAGAAGGAAATAACACTTGAGAAGAAGATTATTGGAATTCAAGTATGAGTTGAAATTCCTCATTTAGTAAAAATGAGAAAGTTAATCAACATATAAGTGAAAGAGACTCACAAACCCAATGTCTTTTGGATTAAAGGTGGTGATATATTGTTTTATATATTTGGTTCATGCCCATTCAAAATATTTCCCAATGGTTAGAATCCAAGTATAAGTTAAAATCCTATATTGAGTAAAAATAAGAAAGTTGAGTCACTTATAAGTGAAAAAGACTCATAATCTAATGTCTTAAGGTTTTGAGTTAATGGAAGTGTCTTATTCTCTTATATGATTGACTCGTGTCCATTCATGAGAATCTCTTGGTGTTAGTCCCCACATAAATACCCAATAACCATATCCAACTAAACACAAACAATTATCAATTTACAATATATTTAAGTAATTGGAGTGTCTAACATTTCCCGCTACACAGGAATATCATTAAGGAGTATGCATGACCCGAACTGGCCAGTTCCCACTTCGAACACATGAAGATTGGTTTTATCTATGCAATAAATAATATCATTCATGTAACCAAGATTGAATACGTTGAGATTTTTGAAGCTCAATATATTAACATGCTTAAAACCTTGAACGGTTTCTAAATAGGTTCATGTCTAACATAAGTTGACATGATTGATGTTATTGCAATAATGATAGCTCAAAAATGAAAAAATGAAATCACGTATGGAGAAATACATTAAAACTTGTAATAGATAAGAGGTTTGCAAAACAATAGAAAAAACTAATTAACAATGTAACTATCTAAAATAAATAATTACGATTGTATAATCCAATACCCCATTTAAGATTACAAGAAAATGTTATTTAAGGTCTTGGATATGACGTTGAGAAAAAGGAGTCTTAGGTAAGGTTTTAGTAAAAACAACTACAAGTTGATGATATTTTCTGACATACCTTTGGTAACTTTATCTCTAATGAAATGGAGGTCAATTTCAAGATGTTTTGTTCTCTGATGAAAAGTTGAATTTGAGACAATACAAATGGTAGCTTTATTATCATAATATATAGAGGCAAATGTGTTGATGTGGAAGTCAATTAGAAAGTTCCTTAACCAAGTATTATCATTGGATACAAAAAATAGAACTTTGTATTCTATCTCTGCAGATGATTTATTCATTGATTTCTATCTTTTGGATTTTCAATAGATTGAAAAAATTTCTAGAAAAATGCAGAAGTTAATTGTGGACTTCCTCAATCATGACAAGATCTCTAGTACGCATCTACCTATGCATGTAATCTGGTCTTTGAATTACCTTTAAATAAGATATCTTGTCCAACAGTATGTTTGAGGTACCTAACTAACATATAGTTGCATTCATACGGTTAGTATATGGACTAGAAGCAAATTGACTAAGCTTATGCACAATGAAACATATTTTAGGCTTGATTATAGATAAGTATGGTATTTTCTAAAATCAGACAATTTTGTGCTAGATTTTGATTTTGAGTTTTAAATTTATTATAGTGCCTTTGACACATAAATATTCCATTTTTGGACTTGGATAATTCTAATCTAAGAAAATTTGAGATCTCCAAGATCAAACATATTTTAGGCTTGGATATAGTTAAGTACAGGAGTCTTCCAATAAGTCTTTCGTATCTTCTAGGATTGGATAATTTTGTGCCAGATTATGTTGAGTTTTAAATTTGATTCCAGTTTAAATTTGGTAAACCAACTCCTTGAAGTTTGTTTAAAGTCATACATAGATTTATTGAGTTTACAAATAAGAGAGCTAGAGTCGTATTTTTGGTACTATGTTTTATATCCTTGAAGATTTTGCATGAAGATTTCTTCCTTGAGATTACAATTTAAAAATGCATTATTGACATCTAGTTGAGCTAGATGCTAATGTTAAGAAGCAGCAAAGCAAAGGACAAAAGTAATATGAGTACGAAAATTCTAGCCACAAGAGAAATTTTTTTCTTAAAAGTTAAAGTCATGTTGTTAAGTGAATTTCCTTACGATAAGTATGACTTTGTTTTTGGCTACAATTCCATCAGAGTTCAATTTAAGTTTGAAGAGTCACTTGTAGATTATCGATTTATTTTCAAGAAGAGGCACCACATCCCAAGTATTATTGACTTCTATTGCTACAATTCATTAATAATAGTTTTATGCTAGAATGTGTGTTTTATGGGCTGAGCATAAATTTGTGGTTTAAAATTTTCTGAAACTTGACAAATGTAGTGTCTAGAATTAGATAGGATGGAATAGTCAAAGTAATTTTGGATAGGATAGGATATGTAGTGATAGAAGAATATGTGACATTATAATAATAATAGTTACTTAGGTATCTTGAAGGATTGGTGTCCCTCTTGGATAAGAGGAGGATGGTCCTTAATTTGAGGTTGTGAATCAATTGTGGTGGTGATTTAAGGAATAGTTGTAGTATGAGGTGCAATAGGAATATGATTATCACTTCATCTGAGATATATGAATTGGTGACATTTGGAGTAATAAAAGGATTTGTATGTTCAATATCATGAATTGTTTGATCTGATGTTTTGAATGGGAAAATATGTTCAAATAACTTTATATTTCAGGAAATGAAGATTTGTTTAGTGGAAGGTTTGTAACCTTTGTATTCCTTAGGGTAACCAAGAAAAACAACAATAATAACCTAAGTCAATTTATGTTTGGTGAATAATAAAGTAGATGCATCGAATAAGAAGCCAAACATCCTAAAACCAGTATCGTATCATACAAAGGAAACTTAGATTGCAAAACAAAACTTAAGAGTTCTATTCATGAGAAACTCAACAATTTTGACACATTCATCCCAAAACTTTATTGAAACATTAAATCGAAACATCAAGGCATTGTCGTCGCTGTTCAAAAAAGGCAGTTGGAACGATGTGATAATTTTGAATAACTTGTGTTTCTTAAAACAAGTGGTTCAACGTCTTTAGGTTGTCCGATAACTAGGTTGGACCTAAAGGCGAGGTTTTTGAAAAGGTTCGAGGAGTCGTCATCAGTGTTTTAACCTTAAACACTGAAAAAGGTGAAAAAAAGAAGAAGGCAGTGGTTTTAGAAAAAACCAACTTTGGCCATTACAACCAGAGTCGGGTAAGAGAGTTAGTTACGTGTGGGGAAGGTGTTAGCACCCCAAAACGCCCATTTCGGGTTCCCTATGATGGATTAGTTTCGAAAATAAATACTTAAAGAAACTATGTTTTTACCCTATTATTTGATCTATTGGTAGAACTTAAATGTCTACATGATCCTAATATCTCATGCATACAAGGAAAACAGTAAAAGAAAGCAGTAAAAGATAAGAGATATGAAGGAGAACCTCCGAAGTGAGCTTTTATAAATCTCGAACTTGAGGGCGCTTTTTGGCAGTCCCCGCACTCTACAAAGTCACTCCTCCCTCGAACAAAAAATAAGAGTACCACCCTACCGAGGGTCGAACGTCTCAAAAGGAGACTTCCTTAACCGAATTCTACCTTAAACAGAAATCGGAAGCTCACTCGAACTCTGGAATAATGCTCTGAGTCACTCTAAAGTGCCAAAAGGCTTCCTAGAGAGTGTAGGAGTGGAGAGGTTTGTGGAAAAGTGAGAAATGAAGGCCTATTTATAGGGAACTGCGCCAGGAAAAGTGGACGGCTGTCTAGACTTAGTGAACGGCTGTTCATGGCAAAAATTGGCCATGGATGGCCGTCCATGTAGGGTGGACGACCGTCCATAGCTAAAAGTTGCCATGGACGGTCATTTGAGCCAAGTGGATGGCCGTCCATTGCCTTAAAGTAGGCATGACAGTCGTCTGACTGTCCTAGACGACCATCTGATGTTCTGACGAAATTTTTGATTTTTATTGCCTCTATGACTCTTCCAATCTTAAATGGAACCTAGAAAAAGCTACTAGGGACTTTAAAAAAGTCTTGACCATTTTGGAAACGGGTTATCTTCAGCTTTATTGGGGAGTCGGGCAAGATTTGGGGTCTACAGCTACCTCCCCTTCACCCGACCAATTGACTATGGGCTAACGTACCATAAGGTCGATTGGCGGGTGAAAGAGTTAACTCTCTTGCTCGGTTATCCTCTAGATGCTCCTCTTGTCGTGGTGGCTGACCCTCGGGACTGTGAATGTAGTCTAGTGATGTCTTCAAGATGCTCCTTCGGTATGGTAGCTGACCCCTTGGATGGTTGTGATGCCTCAGGATGCTCCTTTGATGCGATAGCTGACCCTTTGGCTGATGTAAGTGCATGTAGAGCTTTTGACTTCAGAATACTTCCATGCTGCGGAAGCTGACCCTTTAGATGATAGATGTGTGGTTAATGGGTATGAACCCCTATCGGGTTTGAAGTCCTCTTCTGAAAGACTTGGTTGGAGCCCCCTTCTGTAAAATTAGATGAGTATAAACCCCCATCTGGTTTGAAGTCCTCTTCTGAAAGACTTGGTTGGAGCCCCCTTCTATAAGACTAGATAAGTATAAACCCTCATCCGGTTTGAAGTCTTCTTTTGAATGACTTGGTCAGAGTCCCCTTTTGTAAGACTCGATGAGTATAAACCTCCATCCGATTTGAAGTCCTCTTCTGAAAGACTTGGTCGGAGTCCCCTTCTGTAAGACTCAATGAGTAAAACCCCCATCTGGTTTGAAGTCCTCTTCTGAAAGACATGGTTTGAACTGATGTAATAGCGGCTTATTGATCTTGTTTATGCACTGACTCCATGGAGAGTAGTTTTTGTTTGAAGATTTTTGCTTGACTTTTTGTTGTAGTTATCTGGTATCTCGGGGATTATTTGCTTTTGGCTTTTTCGATAGCCATCCAGCTTCTTGACTGCTGGGTATTGGATTTTTTTGACTATTATCCAGCTCGTTTGATTGCTGGGGATTCTTGATGAATGCCTCTTAGGTAGGTAGAAATCCATTGGGGATTTATTAATTTTGACAATGCCTCTTGAGTAGGTAGATGCTTCGTTGGGGTTCTAGTAATGTCTCTAAGTAGGTAGATGCTTCATCAGAAGTGAAGACTTTTGGCTGCATTGTTTCGCCTCTGAACAGGCTGATGTTCTACTTGGGGATGTTGGCTCTTGACTGTCAGGTCTTGCCTATGCGTAGGCAAACGACTCTGAGGATGTGAGTTTTGAAGGTTGCCTTTATAGTAAGCTCACTAGGGATGTGTTTCTATTTTTTGGTGATTCACTGGGGAATTATCTATTTCCTTGGGGATTTGATTTTGGTATCCCTCTGGGGAATGAAATTTTGGCTCCTTGATTGTATTGGTGATATACTTTTGTGTAGCCTTTATTCTCCTTTGATGGTGGTGGAGAATGGGTGAATCTTCTTGATGACTCATCGTGGTGATGATGGTGAGTTGTGCGAAGATGTTTTTGTTTGCCTCTAGAGTGGGTGATGATCCACTTGGGGATTGAGCCTTTCCATCAGCTTTGTTTTGGTTTGAGAGTTGTCTTCCCTTTATTCGGTGGAAAGATGGTGGTCGGAGTTTATTTGGTTCCAGAAGCTCTTGGTTAATTTCGTCTTTTTCTGTGGTTTATTCTTTTTTCTTGCGATTTGAAATTTGGCTTCTTTGTGGGGATAATGCGTGTGTCTTTTTACTTTTTAGTTTCTTTTATGCACGCAAGTTTTTTCTTCTTTTTGATGGACCCTGGAAGTTGGACTCTTTTGACTGTTGATAATGATGGGCTCTTGAAACCTTTATTCTCCATTAGGGGATGTGGATGAGACTCTGAATGAGTGTGTTTGATGACTCATGTGGTGGCGATGCTGAGCCGTGAGGTGATTTTTTGTTTTGCCTCTGGAGTAGGCAAAGATCTGCTTAGGGATGACTAAGTCTTTCCGTCGGTTTTTCTGTTCTAATGACTATGCCTTCTCTTTATTGGGTAGAAGGATGATGGTTGGAACTTTGTCTTTGGAAGCTCTTATTTTGTTTGATTATTGACGACTTGCTCCGTTTTCTTGAGGGGAGTTTTATTTGGAGGCTTGTTTTGAGTGCTTCCTGTTTTCAAACACAAACATGGAGCTAGTCTCCTTATATGCATGAATGTTTTTCGTTTTTTGTTATTTATCTGAGGCGATTTTTATTTTTTGTTTTTCAATTTTTGACAAAGTCGTTTTGTGCGACTACTTGTGTGGATGTCTTAAATGCAATATATTTTTATTAGATGCATCTAGAAAAGTTACTGATATTCTCCTTTTGGACTTTCATGATCATGCTGATGGACTATTCTTTCATTTATTTTCTTTTTATAAAGTCCTATCTTTTGTCTAGACCGCCCTTGTGGAGTTTTCGATCTAACGGGCTGCCTTAATTTTGCCTAGGATATCTTAGCGAGTTTTTTTCCTTTTTATGAGTGTCTTAACTTTTGCCTCGCCCTTTGCGGGTTTTCAATCTAGCAGGTTGCCCTATTTTTTGCCTAAGAATCTCCTAGTAGGTATCATTCTTTTTATCTTTATTTTTCTTTTTCTTTTTCAATGCTTCCTTGTTTATGATGCATGAAAAGACATTGACAAAATGACTTTACACATATTTATGATTTATCAATATAGAGACAATTTTATAAACTAGTCAAGAGAAATGAAATGAATGAGAATTTTATTGATATGTATGAGCAAAGGTTTATTATTTTCACAAAAGGATTACAAATGGAATTTAGAAGAACGGCTGGCCCAGATTAGCTAGAATGTATGGGTTTCAACAATCATGTCTTATGATATCTGTCTCCCTAGTTCTCCTAATTGCTTTAGTTGAGATGCCCGAGTTCGGAGTAAAAACTATACAAGGCTGCTTGCTTTTGGAAGGGTGTGACCTTAGCCGTCATTCGGTTTTCGACTAAGGCAACCATTGCTCTTAAGGGATTCTTTTTTCTTTTCTTCTTCCCCTTTTCTTCTTTCTTCCTTTTTTTTGAAAAAACCTCTAAATTCTGCCTAGGACGTATCCTAGCGAGGTGAGTGGACCCTAATTTTTGTCCAGGATGCCCTTTGCAGGTTTTCATCCTGACGGGTCATGAGCAATGCCCTTCAAGCATAATACTTCTTCACCGTATCAGAGTTGTCCGAGGTGTTGAAGTTTTTTTTTATCCATGTCAGTGAGGGTAAGAGTTCTTCCCGAGAAAACTCTTTTAATCGCAATTTGCCGCCCATTTTCCTATTTTGTCTGTTTGGGTTGGAAGCAATTTGTTTATCATTAAATTCCCCCTCATGGTAAATTCGGGGGTTAACTTTGTTTTGTTGTAAGCCCTTTTATCTTTTTTGGTGGGCTTGTCCTCGACATATTGGCTTCTAACCGTTCTTCTTCGATTAGGTTTGAGTGGTTGCATCGGCTTTGGACCCACTAAGCTTTTGTTAGTTTTGCTTCCATGGTAACTAGTCAAGGAAGGTATGCCGACATCTTTTGTGAGTACGGCCTCCATACCATATGTAAGGGAGAATAAAGTAACTCTCGTGGAAGTTCGTATAGACGTTAGACCATGTTCCGGATGATCGTCTTAATGTTCTTATTGGCTGCCCCTTACTGCATTGTTCAGTTTAGGTCGATAGAGAGAGGGTTTATGGTTTTGGATTTTGAGATCTTGGCATGTCATACGCATGCGTCCACATATTCTCTTGACAATTGTACCAATCCTTCCCTGACATTATTATCGATTTGTGTATTTTCCTTCTTATTGTTTCCTTGCCCCCAAATCGATGGCCTCGGTTTCTTCCTAAATGGGCCATATAGACTGAGTTTTTTTTTTCTTTTTTAACAGTCTTTGTATGTCTGAGGAGATGGTCCCCTTCTCACTGTCTGACTCGATCCATTCATCTTCGGCTTTCAGATCCCCGAAGAGTCATCCATCACAGACATGATTATTTTTATTTGATTTTGTTTAGGTTTAGATTTTATCATCATTTATTTTGAAATAATAATGAGAGAGAAAAAAATGAAAAAAGAATATGAATGTTTATGCAAATACCTCATTGTATTGATGAAAACAAAATATTTACAAAGTTCTTTTAATCAAAGATCTCGCGACCATGAGCGGAGACCGCAAGAGCTGCAAGAAGCTTAAAAATATGAAAAGCCCTAATCAGCTGGCCTTCTCTTATCCTACCCCACTATTTAGGTTGTGATAGAGGCATGGTATCCACATTGGGAGCGTCGAAGGTGATCCATCCGGCATCAAACAACTTTTGGACCTTATACTTCAGGGTCATACAATTCTCCACGGAATGCCCAGGAGCGCCTGAGTGGTAATCACATTTTTCATTCGGCCTGTACCAATCAGGGTAGAGTGGATTCATCCTCTTCGGAGGGACACGTAGGTTGACATCTACCAGCTTTGTCAGCAGACTCCCATAGGATGTTGGAAGGGGAGTAAATTTTCTCTCTTGATTCCTCGACTGCCTAGCCGGTCGTGAAAAGGAAGAAGGAGTAACAAGGTTGATGGTATTCATGTTTCTCTCCTCCCTCTTTCTAAGGAACTTTTTGAATGGGGCATTGGATGAGGAAGGTTGTGCTATCCTCCCACTTTTCAGTCCTTGCTCGACTCTCTCGCCGATGGTTACCACATCCGTAAAAAGAGTTGACGTGCTCCCTATCATCTTATCATAATAGGGGTCCGTTAACGAATTGATGAATATGAATATGGTTTCCTTATCTAATAGCGAAGGCTCTACTTGGGCGGCCAACTCCCTCCAATGCTGAGCATATGCCTTGACGAGTTCGTCGTTTCTCTTACTCAATGCTTGTAAATCTGACCTATCTGGGGCCAGATCGATATTATATTTGTAGCAACGAAGGAAGGCGTCTGCCAGTTGTTTCCAGTTTTGGACTTGTCACCCCTCTAGTTGCATATACAAGTTCAAGGTCAAATCGGCCAAGCTCTCCTGAAAATAATGGATCAGGAGCTCCTCATTTTCGGCATATGGAGCCATCTTACGATAGTACATTGTAAGATGGCTTTTGGGGCAAGTCATTCCCATGTACTTTGGGAAATCTGGAACCTTGAATTTGGGGGGGGGGAATTGGATATTATTAACTAGGCACATGTCGGCCACTTCTTTAACATCAAAATTATGTCCCTCCATAGCCCTTAACCTCTCTTTGAGGGCAGAAATTTGTTGCTTGAAAACTTCAGGAGTTTGGATGATTACTGCCCTCACTTCGGGCTATACGTGAGCTCCCTGCTCAGGCTCAGGCTCAGAACCCCCTTCTTCCTTGTGATGTGAGGCGTGGTGACTGTGAGGGTTCTCCTTGTGTAAGTTTTGTTGACGCATTAACTCTATTAGCTGTGCCATTTGTTCTTTCATGGAGTTAAGCTCAGTAGTGATCTTGCGATTTTGCTCTTCTAATTGTTCCATCCTCATGGCTTTCCGCGCGCGAGTGAGGACAGGAAGAAGACCAACCACTTTCTAGAGTGCATAATGAATTAGGATTTTTATTAAAAACGAATGATTGGTGTCAGATAGATATGCCTTAAGACAATGACTTTGGTATCATCCTTAAAGCTTACGCTTTGCAAAGTGTCATACCCACTTCGGTATAATGGTTCCTTCCCCATCATGGATTTGATGACTATAACAAAGGTCCTCATATATCTTAGCACACTTGTCCCTTCCTTGTGGAAGATTACAAGCGCACTTGGGTCTCTTTCGTCGTTGTCTTAAGGATATCTAATGTCATCTAGCATGGATGTGTTTATGCATGCACTAGTACAAAAAAGGCAGCAAATGTTCAAAGTGAGATAGTTTTTTACTAGGATGTCGGATTTGGATGCACAACATATTAAAACGAAGAGGAAAACGTGAAGAACAGGTGACACATTCCTAAAGGGGATTTGGCCTAACAATTTTCCCAAAAAATGCTCCTAAGACCCATTTTTTGAGAGATTTATTAAGATGATGTGTATGCATACTTTCCTTATGCATTTATTTTCTCTCATGGTTTTACCTCTTATGAGATGATGCGGGTATGAATGATTGACTTTGTCAAAAATCTTTTTATAAATGTTTTCATTTTGTTATTATTTTTATTTTATTTTAACCTTTTATCTCTTTTGTCGGACTGTGTGTCTATTTAGCTTACAAAGAACCTGAAACCAGGCTAGCTAAAATACAGACTGTCCGAGATAAAGTTGATTTATTATAAAAAGAAAGGTTTTAGAATCCTTTATCTCTTCTGTTGGTTCACGTGGTTACTTAGCTTTCAAAGAACCTGAAACCAGACTAGCTAAAATGTAGACTGTCCGAGATAAGGGTGTTTATTATAAAAAGATTTTTGAGATTTTGTTTTATATATTTTTTTTGCTATTGTATGATTATGTTATGCAACAATCAAATGCAACAAACAAATGCACAAACAATTCACTCATCCGCGAATAGAGTGACATTTAATTACGAGGTAAGGGTTTCCTGCAGAAAAGTGCATTTGCAAAGATAGGTTCTAACTGTTCTCACCAAGGCCAGGCCTCCAAGGTGCCCCCATTATAGGGACCTTTTAATCTCTCAGTCTTTGACCCATGCACAGATCTTTATGTCGACGTTCTTAGACCAAAAGAAGAAGGTTATCACCTTGAGTGGTGGTTTCCGACAACGACCTGCTGGCACTAAGGCCATTACCATAGTCGGTCGTACCTGCCACCCACTCCCTATATGTATTCTCTCTTGCCCCTGGGTATAGAGGGATTGTTATGTGCAAGGGTTTGTGTACAGTTTATTTCAGACAATTACAGAAAATAAGCATACAACAATTATTAAAGTCAATCAGTAATCGATTAAAACAGTGAGAAAAATGATGTATAAGTGCTTTTAATCGATTTAAAACTTGTTTTTATCGATTAAAACAACTAGTTTTGCAAAACTAAGTAATGTTTGATGCTTCTAAAATGCCTAATTCAGTGCGGATTTTGTAAAAACGATCACGACCAAGAGGTTTTGTAAAAATATCTGCTAGTTGTTTTTCAGTTTCTATAAAGAAAATTTCACAATCACCTTTAAGCATATTGGAGAATCCGAATTGACCATTAAGCATATATCTATTGTTTCTTCATAGGCCATTTCAAGGGTTTTCCACATTTGTGTAGCAGTTTGACAATGTGCTATCCTGAAAAAATCATTTCTGTTAAGTGCAGATATGATGATATTCTTAGCAATACAATCATCTTGGATTAATTTCTTTTCACAATCATTTAAGCTAGACCATTCTTTGATAAAAACATAAGTTCCCTGTTCAATGACATTTCAAACATTTATACCAACAGATTCAATAAAGATCTTCATCTTAATCTTTTAAAAAAAATAATCTGTACCACAAAACAGTGGAGGTTTATCAATACAAACACCCTCAGAAAATTTATTTCCAGCCATTTGGATCGAAAGACTTGAATAATTCTCAAGACCCTTGCTTTGATACCAATTGTTAGAAATGTAGGCTGAGATCAAGAGGGGGGTGAATTGATCTTTGAAAGATTTTCGCAATTTACAGAGTATCTATTTCAAAGATTAAGAATTCTGACCAGTTCTTGAATCACACACAGCAAGTAATCAAAATAAAGGCAGTGACAGAATTAAATGAGAGAAAGGTTTAGCAAGATACAACCAAGATTTATACTGGTTCACCCAATCTCAGGGCTACGTCCAGTTTTCAGCCAAATTCCAGTTGGATTCTACTAGATTGAACGTTTTACAGATTACAACTTTAATCTCACACTCAATCTACCACAAGAACCAAAATTTCAGTCCCTGCACCTAAACCTTCACCAAGAACCAAATTCCAGTTCTTGAACAATCCTGCAGCCAAATTCCAGCCACAGAAACCAGTGCCCACAATTCCAAGCACCCACAATACAGTAAAGAAAGTAAAGAAACAAAGAGAAGAAACTAGAACGCTCAAACCAGATTTATTCAACTCTGCAGTATGAGTTTCTTCTCCAAAAGAATGCAAATTTTTCCTCAAGAAAGAACTCTATGCACTTCACAAAACTAGTGCGATTCTCTCTTGAAAGTAGCACTTATGATTGCTTGATTGATTGTTAAAAGATGTATTTTAAAATGTTCAAGCAACTCTGTTTATATAAAAGATTTTCAAAACTCGCTTGTTTATTTAATCTGTTAAAATAATATTTTAATCTGTTAAAAGTCTTGTTTTAATATGTTAAAACTTGTTTTAATATGTTAAAACTTCTTTTAATCTGTTAAAAATTTCTTGATTATTTTCCAGATTTGTTTTAACTGATACGACACCGTTTATATCAATTAAAACTCTTTGTAAAAAATCTTCCAAACTGTTTTAATCGATTGTTTCGTCTTTCAATCGATTAAAATACTGCAAAACATTCTTATAAACTTTTCTAAGTGATTTTAATCGATAACAATCTGTTTTAATCGATTAAAATACTTTGAAAAAAAGTTCACTTAGTTATTTTAATCGATTGAAACGCATTTTAATCGATTATAATTCTACCAAAAGATTTCATAAAACTTTCTAAGTTATTTTAACCGATAGCAAGCTTGTATTAATCGATTAAAACATTCCGGAAAAACCTCTTAGTTGTTTTAATCGATTATTTCGCATTTGTGTCGATTAAAATACTGACAAAACAACTTTCAAAACACTTTAAGTTATTTCAATCGATTATTTCGAGTTTGTATCGATTAAAATTCTGCTAGAACACTTTTCAAAATATTCTAAGTCATTTTAATCGATTATATTAATTCTATATCGGTTAAAATACTCGACGAAGGTTTTCAAAAATCCTTCTAATGAAAACAATCGATTATTTCGAAAATATATTAGTTAAAAACTTGTTACAAAAGTGTTAAGAACATTTTAGTTGATAAAACTTATATGCTATTAGTTAAAATAGCTAATTAAAAAACCTTTTATCAAAATACTTTGTTTTTAACCGTTTAAACATTTTTTAGAAGCATTTGCAAAATCTGTTAAATGAAGAAACCTCATGCAGCAGAGAGATAAAAATGATTATACCTAAGCGAGAGATGCAAACTCACTAATCCCACTACCCTTTTTCAAAATCTTTTACTTCATTTTTTACTTCATCAAATCAACAAGATCTTTGCCAAGGTAATTCAATAAGATCTTCATCATTTTCAAAACTGATGCATCAGCTTATGGAATAGGAGTTGTACTGCTGCAAAATAATCATCCAATTGCCTTTATCAGCAAAGCAATGGGTCCTAAGTTTCAACTCCTTTCTGCGTATGAGAAAGAATTCTATGTTATTCTTTTTGCTGTAAAGAAATGGCTCCACTATTTCATTGGGAATCACTTCATAATAAAAACAGACCAGAAAGCTTTGAAGCATCTCCTTGAGCAACCACCTACAACCCTCATGCAGAATTGGGGTTTAGAGAAGCTTATGGGGTTGGACTCTAGTATAGAATATAAAAAAGGGAAGGACAATGTCGTGGCAGATGTTCTATCCAGAAAATGTGTTCCAGGACGATTAGTCACCATCTCACATTTGTTAAATGAATTGGTCATTAAAGTCAAACAAACTTGGCAACAAGACCCCAAATTACAGAAGATCATTGATAGAATCAGACTGACAGGAGGCCCTCACAAACACTATAGTTATGCCAACGATTTACTCAAAAGAAAAGGGAAGTTAGTAGTAGGTGCAGATAAATAGCTAAGACAGGCAATTCTTAGCCATTTTCATGATTCCCCAATCGGAGGACATTCTGGAATTGATCAGACTTACAAAAGAATAAAACAACATTTTTACTGGAAAGGATTACAGAAAGAGGTAAGAGTATGGGTAAAGGAATGTAATACATGCCAGAGATTCAAATCATTGCCTCAACTTCCAGCAGGGTTGTTGCAACCTTTACCAATCCCTGAAAGGGTCTGGAAATCAATAACAATGGACTTCATTATAGGGCTGCCCAAGTCAAACAGATTTTCGGTAATTTTGGTGGTTATAGATAGATACACAAAATATGCACATTTCATAGCATTAAAACATCCCTTTGGTGCTGCTGTAGTTGCTACTAAATTCATGGAAACCGTGGTAAAGTTACATGGCTGGCCACAGGAAGTTATTTCCGATAGAGACCCTATCTTCTTGAGTACATTATGGAATGAATTGTTCAAATTCCACAAAGTCAAGTTGTTGAGATCTACAGCATTCCACCCTCAGATGGACAATCTGAGGCATTAAATAAAACCTTAGAGGGATATTGAAGATGCATCACAGGCGATACACCTAAACAGTGGACCACCTACCTGTCCTTTGCTGAACTTTGGTACAATACCAAGTTTCATGCAACTATTCAGATGACCCCCTTTGAGGCCTTGTATGGCTACAAACCGCCACTACCTTGTCCAACATTAATAGAAGGAAGTCTAGTGGAAGCAGTGGACTTTATTGTGAAGACTAGAAATCAGATTTCCAGGTTGTTGCGCACCAATTTGACAAAAACTCAAGAACGAATGAAGTTTTATGCCGATCAGAACAGAACTGACAAAGAATTTGCTATTGGAGACATGGTTTACTTAAAGATACAACCATTCCGACAACATTCCCTAGCTAATTCAGCCTTTCATAAGCTTGCAGCTAGATACTTTGGGCCATATAAAGTATTAGAGAGAATAAGAAAAGTGGCTTACAAACTTGAGTTACCTGTTGGAACCAAAATACATGACGTGTTCCACGTGAGTCTTTTAAAGCAACATCATGGACATCACTAGGTATTCCCTCAATTACCAGCATTTAATGAAGATGCAGAAGTCACTCTACAACCCATGGCAATTTTAGATAGACGCATGAAGAATAAGAACAATAAAGTTGTCACTGAAGTTCAAGTACAATGGGAATTTACAAATCCAGAGGATGTCACGCGGCACGAGCTTCAGGAATTACAACACTAACATCCAAGCTTTGATTGGCTTCCACGTTGACCAGACCTTGAGGACAAGATCTGCTTTCATGGGGGGGAGAACTGTCATATGTCATTTTATTATAAATTTTGTTTTATCTTTTAATAGTTAGTTCCGTAATAAAAGTGAAAATTAGATAAAATTCCTAGGGACCAGAGACTATAAATAAGTCATTCTTTGTAAAGTCAATGATCATTCAGAAATTAAAAAAAGAAGTTTGTTTCTCTTTCATCTTTATTCATCAGAGAAGAAGAGAGAGGTAGGGAAAGACAAGAATCTTTCTTTACAATTATAGAGCCAAAAAATTATCACATTGTTCCCACAAATCTATGCAGCATATGTAGGATCATCATCAATGGATTTTTGAATGGTACATCAACAAAAGAGATCTTGTTCTTCACAAAGAGATCCACCAACATAGCATGACTTCAGGTTGTGTAATTTTGGTTGTCAAGTGGTTAAGAGGTGAGAATAAGACTATCTGAATGATGAAGAAAAAGCGTATTGGTTGGATCTAGGTAGGGCCTTTGAGAATTTCTACCATGGGAGCAAGATCACATACATGAGTAAGAAAACAACAAGAATGACAGTTAAGAAAAGGAAGGATCAAGAAGCATAAGTATATTTTTCTATTACCATAATGATAGCTAAGAATGAAAAAGCGTAAGCAAATATAAAGAAATACATCAAAAACTTTATGTTGTTAGTGATAAGAGATAGCAAAGCTATGCCTTAAATATGATGAGGCTTGTTGCAGACAAGAGGTTTGCGAAACATTATGGAAAACTAATTAACCACATACATAATTGTACGAACAAAAAAGAACTAACTAAAATACATAATTACAGCAAAATTATAGTTGGATGTAGCTGTATAATCAAATACATGATAAGCTGAATGTTTTTTCACTGAGGGAAGAGCAAGAAGTTGTCTAGTACCGGGGTTGACAACAAGAGGGTCAAGATAAAAAAATAAAATGTAGCCTCTCGGTAGAAACAAAGCAAACCGTGGGCACATTGTTGCGGTTTGATAGGAGAGTGAAGATGAGTGAGATTGTGATGGAGTGAAGCGTGTTGAAATGAAAGGTTGTTGCGAGCTTGAAAATAGAAGGCCTTGTGCTCACGTGAGAAGCAAAGGAAATGATGGTTAGTTTTATGAGTGAGTGTGCGAAGACCTAATAATAGAGGGTGTCTATGAAAAAGCCTCATAACTTGCATACACTCGTGAAATGAAGGAAGGTCTTTAATGGAAATCATGAAAGGATGTGAAGCAATACCGACATGAGTCCCCTATTATGAGTTTGAACTTACTATCTAGCATTTCTATTCTTGTACGTTACTTGTAGGATGATAAAGATTGGGTAAAAGAAAAGCAAGAGTTGCTAGCACTTTAAGAGAATTATATTTGGGATATGTCATGTTAACTTTTCGCTAAAACTATGGGTTTCAAATGAGTGTACTTTATGAAGCTATTTTCAAATTGTTCTCTCAATTCTTCAAGGGTCTCTTAGCTTCTTTGGATAACAAAAAAGAATGTCATTAAAACTACCATCTCCCTTTCACCTACGAAAGATAGTATCTTCGTCAAATGGATGTGAAGAATCTTTTTTTCATGGTGACACAATAAAAGATATCTTCGTGATTCCTCTCCAAGATTGTTCTCCTTGTCAGTTGATGTGTGCAACTAAATCATTCCACCCCAAATCTTGTCCAACCTTACAATAAAGTTCAGAAATCCTTCGTTTTGAAGATAGACAAGACTTCATTAGGTCCCTAGTAATGTTTTCTATGCTCCATTTAAGAAAATGAGAGTTTTCTTAGAAAATAAAAATTAGGAATTTTGTCAGAAGTTCGACTGTCCCACCTGGTCAATTAGTTCGAGACGGCCATCTCGGATTCCAAAAGGCCGTCCCAGATTATTTTTTAGTTTGGGACGATCGTCCCAAATCTCAGACGGCCGTCACAAGGCATTTTACCAGGCAAGACTACCATCCCAAAATCTCAGACGGTCGTTCCAACTGCTAAAGTTTCGAATGACCGTCCCGGTCTTTTGGGTGAGCGTGCCTATAAATAGCACGTCATTTCTCACATTTCCACACAGTCTTTCACACCTCTAGTCACTTCTAGAGTCTGAGACATCTTTCTGATTGTTTATTTGGACAAATCGGTTAAGGAAGTCACCTTTTGAGACATCCGGCTCTCGACAGTTTAATAATTTTATTGTTCGAAGGAGGAGTGCTCGTGTAGTGGGAGGAAACTGCCAAAAAGTGTCCTCAAAGTTTAAAGATTTATAAAAGCTCGCTTCGGAGATTCTTTTCAATCCCTTACTCTTTTATTGTTTTCTTTTATCGTTTTCCTTTGTGTGCATTAGAAATTAGGGTCATGTAGATATTTAAATAAATATTGCAAATAAATCAATTAGGTAAAAGCATAATTTCTAGATCTTTATTTTATGAATTAATCTATCATAGGGAACCCGAAAGGGGTGTTGTGGGGTGTTAACACCTTCCCCATGCATAACTAACTCCCTTACCTGACTCTGGTTATAATGACCAAAGTTGATTTTTTCTACCAACATCTTCTTTTTTACCCTTTTTCAATGTTTATGGTCAAAATATTGGTAACGACTCCATAGAATCCTTTTTGCGAAAATCTCACTTTTAATGATAGTTCGGTTAACGAGCATCCTAAAAGTGATGACCACAATATTTTATTAAAACGCGAGTTTCAGTCATCGCGTCGCGATCATTCGTATGTATCGTTTCCCTCGCCTAATGGCGCGGGGGATGGCGGCGACACTTAAATTATTTGTGGCAAGCTCCTAGAGCATCTTTATGACACTGCTTATTAAATTCTCTTTTACTTGAAGTTTCAAGGACAACTCTTCATTCATTTATTTATTACATTTGTTGCCTTCCTATCCATGTTGTTGAAATGGTCATTATGAGATCAATCAAACATCCATACAATGGCATAAACTTGTTTATGCCTTCTTTCAAATGAAGGATCTTGGTTGTCTTCATTATTTCTTGGGTCTTGAGGTGCATTCTTACTCCAAGTGTGTCTTTATCAATCAGCACAAATATAATGAGATCTAATTTCTATGGCTTACCGTTGAGTCTATTGTCCTTGTGGATATTCTTCTTGAGTCGATGTCAAACATCATCAAGATTGGTGATCTTTTGCCTGATCCTTTAAAGTATTGAGTATTGGCAATTGGTGGGTTGTCTTAATTATTTGACTATTAAACATCTTGATATATTTTTTATGTTCAACAAGTTAGTCAATTTATGAACACTCCATGCCTTTTTTGTTTATTTTTTATTTGTCTCGTTTCTTCCAATACTAATGTTGATTGATCATGTTGTCCAAGTACTAGGAGATTTGTCTGTAGTAGTGACTGCATGTTTCTTGGTCTACTTTAAAGAGTAAAAAGTAGGTTAGATTCTCCAAATCATCCACTAAGTTTGAATATTGGGCTATGTCTATAGCATGATATGAGATTATTTGGCATGGTAAATTATTAGCTAAACTAAGCATTCCTCAAACCAATACAACACCTCCATATGTTAACCACACTAATGCCATTTAGTTTGCTGCTAATCATGTCACTAGTACAGAAATCACTTTTAACATCGGTCTTTCCACATCGGTTCTTTAAGAACCGATGTAAAAAGTGAATTCAAGACTTTCTACATCGATTTAGTTAGGAACCAATGTAGAAAACAGATGAACCGATGTAGAAAGTCTTTTTATAAAATTAAGAGAATTGTTACTGGCACAATTCGAACCAAGTACCTTAGAATTAAAGATCGATACTCCAACCACTAAACTACTAGGATTTTTTGATAATAACTTATAAATAAATTATATTTATATACAAATAAAAATGTATATCCATGTAAATATAAAATATATAAATATAAAATATATAAATATAAAATATATAAATACAAATAAAAATATATTTATATTTATATGTTGGATGTGAGAGCGCTCGAAAGTGAAATTGTGTGTCAAGTGGGTTTTCAAAATTTGATGTCAAATTTGTGAGCGAGTCTCTTTATATGAATTTATAATTTAATGATAGAATATAATCTTTATAATTTATTTATAATGATATAGAATATAATCTTTATAATTAATTTATATAATGATATAAAATAAAGAAAAAAATTATTTTATATCATTATATAAATAAATTATAAAGATTATATTTTGTCATTAAGTTATAATCCATATAAAGAGACTCGCTCACAAATTTGACATCAAATTTTGAAAATTCACTTGACACACACTTTCATTCTCGAGTGCGTCCTCACATCCAACATATAAATATATAAATATATTTATATTTGTATTTATATATTTTATATTTATATATTTACATAGATATATATTTTTATTTGTATATAAATATAATTTATGTATAAGTTATTATCGAGAAAATCCTAGTAGCTTAGTGGTTGGAGTATCACCTCCGACTTTAAGATATTGGGTTCGAATCCCGCAGATGATAATTCTCTTAATCTAATAATAGTTCAAATTTCTAAAAAATATAATATATAATAAAAATATAATATAAAAGGGAGAGGAGACCTCTAGATCAATAGATAGGGTAATTGGATAGAGGTTATGAATAAATAAAATAAATAAATAAAAATATTAGATTTTCTACATCGGTTCTAAAACCGATGTTAAAAGCCTATTTTCTACTAGTATGTTTTTCATGAGCATAGTAAACAAGTGGATTACCGCTCTACCCTTTAGGGTCTTCATAGTCATGGTATCATGTGAGCTTGTAGAATTCATTACCAAAGTCTTCCTACGTACAGTAATCCGATTCTACTCAACAAATTAAGGCTTTTGGATCAACTACATCTATTTGATGGAGATATTAATCATTAACCCGATTATTATTATTGTCCTTTTATTTGATGAAAAGAATCAGCTTAACAATTATGTTATTTAATTTCCCTTTTTAGCTTATACAAATTAAGAATTATATTCAATTGCCATTTAGAACTATAATTGAGGATGTGTTATTTAATAGTCAACTACATATTTGACAAAGAAGAACCACAATTTGGTATTGTTTTGCCTTGATCTTCTTTGACATGTAATTCTCTTACAACAACTTTATATCTAAGCCTCTTTCTTAGATTGTTATGATTTTAGATAACTTATAAACCTACTTGGTGTTTGAAGTAAATAAAAGTTAGGAATGTTTGGTTTGTTAGGATAAAATTAAATAATAATATAATTAATTTTAAGAGTTTATTGGAATAAAAAGATAATAAGAAGATAATTAGGAGTTTTTAGGAAATATTAGTGATATCTTGGGCAATTATTAGTTGATTTTGGGAAGATCCTAGAATTATGCATATATATACTATTGTAATACTATTTGAGATATGACAAAGAATCATTAATATACACTTTTACAGTTTCTGAAAAATTCTTTATTATTAAATTGGTATCAAGAGCTAAGGTTTTTTAGAAGAAATAGGGTTGTTTAGAAGAGTGAGAGCTAGGGTTTGAGTGTTAGGAAAAGAGTGCAAATGGTTGCTCTAAGTGTTGTTGCAATTGTGCTCTGACTGATGAAGAACGTTAGCTATGATAAATGGAGTGGTTAGATGAAGACTCTCCTCAAAGCCCAAGGCGTTTGAAAAATGGTGGAGGAAGGTTTTGAACAACTAGACATCACTTAAGAACTGGCAATCAATGAACTCAAGGACTTACAGAAGAAATGTGAGAAAGACAGTGCAACTTTGTTTTTGTTGTTTCGAATTGTAGAAGATTCTAACTTTGAAAAGATTGTTGGAGCCACATCGGCATCCAATGCGTGGGACATGTTAAAGAAGAAGCACAAGAAAGATAACTGAGTCATATAGATTCAACGTCAAACACTACGAAGCAAGATGGAGAGCATGAAGATGAAGGGGTCGAAAAAAGTTTCTGAATATGTCTTACATGTTGAAAATGTGGCAAAATAGCTTAATCAGAACAAAGAGGTATTTTCCACAAATCAGATCGTTGAGAAGATCTTAAGGTCATTAACAAAATTCTTTAACAACATGGTGTATTTCAATAAAAGAATTGGTTGGATCTCTTGAAGCCTATGAACACCGAATGGAGAAAGATAAGGAGGACGAGAACACGAGTGTAAAACTACTCCAAACCGAGGAGAAGGCGCTCTATTATCAGAATAATAGAGGAAGAGGACGTAGTGGTCGGTCCTGAGGTGGATGATCTAACCGAGGAGGTTGAGGAGGATTCAATGGCCGAGATGACGAGAAAAAAGGGGTTTAACAAAACTAGGTAGAAGATGTAGTCGGAGAGGAGGTCAGTCGACCAACCACTCAAACGTCGAGTGCTTCAAGTGTTGCAAATATTGCCATTATGCAAAGGACTAATACTTGGACAAATGTTTCAACTGGGGAAAGGAGAGGTATTTTGCAAAAGAATGTCAAAAGATGGGTGACACCCATCTCACAGAAGGGATAGAAGAACTAGTGCTCCACACAAGAAGTAGAAGTCGATTATGACATGGCAATATACTTAGGATCATATTACAACTCAGACAGTTTGACTGGTACCTAGATCCAGGGGCAAGTAATTATATGTCTGGTAACGATCGTCTTTTTAAGGAGTTAAAGAGGCAAATGTTGGTGGTGTGTCATTTGGAGATGCTTTAAGAGTCTCAGTAAAAGGTCGAGCCATGATCAACTATTTGTAAAAGGATGGATTGGTTGGAATGACCCAAGATGTGTACTTTGTTCTTGATCTCAAAAACAACATTTTGAGTATGGGACAATTAATGAAGAAAGGATACTCGGTTTTCATGAAAGATCGAGTACTATAGTTGAGGGACAAGCTTGAAAGGTTGATTGCTCGGGTTAAGATGGAGGAACAAAATATACAAGATGTAGTTGAAAAGTATTCAGGAGAAGTGTCTGGAACTTAATGTGGAGGACATGACTTTGATTTGGCATCACCGGTTTGGCCACTTAAGTTTTGGAGGGCTAGATGAGCTGTCAAATAAAAGTATGCTGCTTGGACTGCCGAGCTTGGAGAATGAAGAAAGATTCTGCAAGAATTATGTTCTCGGAAAATTGGCAAGGACCCCTTTTCCAAGGAGTGTCAAATATCGAGGAATAAACAACTTGGGCTGATTCATACCAATCTGTGTGGACCGATTATTCCTGATTCATTTAGTGATAAGAAATATTTCATGACAATAGTAGATGACTTAGCTAGAAAGATGTGAGTGGATCTACTGAAAGAAAAATCTGAAGTGTTTGAAATATTTAAGAAGTTCAAAATGATGATTAAAAATGTGATCGGGTGGCATATCAGATCGATCCAATCTGATAGAGGAGGAGAATTCATGTCGGTAGTTCTCATAAAATATTGTGGAGATGAAGGAATAAGGAGATATTTAACAGTCCCGTACTCACCACAACAATATGGTGTGCTCAAGAAAGAGGTGTATATTGAGCAACTACTTGGATATGTGAAGAAAGGCGAGGAGAAAAAAAATACTAAAATTGAAAAAGGCACTTTATGGGCTAAAGAAAGCTCCTCGGTCATGGAATGACTGGATGGATACTTACTTCAAGGAGAACGGGTTTATACAGTATCCCTATGAACATGCTTTGTATGTTAAGAAGAATAGAGGTAATGTGATGTTTGTTGCACTATATGTCGATGATCTCATTTTTATGGGAAATAATTTTGGAATGATTCAAAAATTCAAGCGTGCAATGGTAATTGAATTTGAGATGACTGATCTTGGCATGATGAAGATTTTTCTTAAGACGAGGAATCGGGGATATTCGTGTCCTAAGATGCGTATGCAAAGGAGATTCTAAGCAAGTTTAAGATCATCGATTGTAATTCGGTCTCAACCCCCATGGAACCAAGGACGATGCTTTCCAAATTTGATTAAAGAGATTGAGTTGATCCGAGTAGATATCGCAACCTAGTTAAAATTCTTCGTTACCTCACTAGTACCAAACCCGATTTATTGTTGAATGTTGGGATTGTCAGTTGGTTTATGGAAAATCCGAGCTACTCTCATTGTAAGACGTTGAAGTGAATTTTGAGGTATATCGGAGGTACATTGTCACTTGGACTGTGGTACATGAGGTCGGACAGTGATTGGTGTGGAGATGTGAATGATCGAAAAAGTACATCGGGGTATGTATTCTTCATGAGTAACGCGATGTTTACCTAGCTTCTGAAGAAGCAACCTATAGTAACATTGTCAACCTATGAAGTCAAGTACATAATAGCATCGTGGAGTGTGTGCCATGTTGTGTGCCATGTAGTGTGGCTTAGAAATTTGCTAAGCTCGGTGGATGAGAAACAACTTGGTGCAACCCTAACCCGAGTTGATAACAAGTCGACCATTGAACTACCAAAAAATTCAATCAATCATGAGAAAAGTAAGCACATTGATGTGCATTTTCACTTCATCTGATAACATGTGAAGGAAAGAAATGTGGAGCTCGTACATGTGGCGAGCCGAAATCAAGTTGTTGATATTTTTATGAAACCATTACCTACTTTATTATTTGAGAATTGCAAGAGACTGATCGAAATGAAGGATGAAAAGAACTCAGGATGCTTGGAAAGATGACAAGTCGTCTAAGTTAGGAGCTCGGGAGTTGGGAGATCGGAATCACGCTGATCTCAAGTATTTTTTATTGCAGAGAATTAATTTTACAAGAGAGTTTTTTTAAGATAAAATTAAATAATAAATAATTAGTTTTAAGAGTTTATTAGAATAAAAAGATAATTAGGAATTTTTAGAAATATTTTGATATTAGTAATATCTAGACGATTATTAATTGATTTTGGAAAGATCCTGGAGCTCTACATAAATACACTCTTGTAATTTTATTTGATATTACAAATAATTAATAATATACAATTTTATTGTTGCTAAAATTCTTTGTTATCATGGTTTGTGATTATTAGTTGAAAGTACCCCTAGACCTGAATAATCTATACTGACAAAGGGTATGTTTATGATTCGGGACTACTATTCAGAGTTAACTTCACAATTGGAGTATCAGAAGAGAGAGTGATGCTTTCAGGAATACATACTGTGGCAGATATTTTTTGCTGTTGTTGTGGTCAAATAATTGGCTGGAAATATGTAATACCCCTCTCTTACCCTCTCTTCATGTAAATCTGGAATCAATGGTACAAAATTTTTAATATATAGAGAGATAGTTTAATGACAATAATCAATGTCATTCTTTAACATTTGCCATACTCTTTCAGGAATCTGCACACGAGAAGAGTCAAAAGTATAAGGAAGGGAAGTTTGTTCTTGAAAGGTATTTATATTTATATATTTTTCCATTGGCTATTGGTTAAGACAATTTGGTTGCAATGGTGTTATTAATGTGTTTATATTAACTATGCTTATCCTGTGTGTCAATACAAAAGAGGAAGGATTGTCGATGACGTTGATTTCTCCGCTGAATTCTACATCGACAGTCGTGCCAGCATGAGTGATGGTGAAGATTCTTAAAACATGCTGCTGAACTTTTTGGATCAGAAAAAAAAAAGGAAATGCACTGCTTTCTGTATATGAGCAACAATAATTGTAACCCCTGAAAATGTTCAAAATTAACAAAGTTTATTTATTGTTTATTTATTTATAAGTGATGTGTGAAAATAAGAGTTGCCAATCGTGTGTAAATTGTGGGTAAAGAAAAAAGATGAAACATTGAAAGGGTAGTTTCAGATATGCTCAAAATATTTGGAAAGAACTTGGTGTCAGTATGTTTGAACTTCAGAACACCTTGTATTATCCTTGGACTAGAAGTGAATATATAAGAAAAAAATAAAAGTAGGAGTAGAAGAGATATATGTTTGGATAGATAGCAATAATAAGAAAAAAAAAAAACAGAAATTTTCTTTTGGGTGATTATATTAGTGAAAATATTGCTGGTGTTACTGACACTGATTGATATATATATATATATATATATATATATATATATATATATATATATATATATATATATATATATATATATATAAAGATGTAAGCATCGAGGAAAAGGTTATAATTGAGAAAATCTTTTATTTTATAATTATTTTAAAGTTAAAAATAAATTCTTTAAAAATAAGTGAAAGCTGTTTAGCAATTTTTATTAATTATTTAGTTTATAAGATCATTTTAAGTTCAAAGCTGCTTGATAGAAAAAAATATATCTTTTATTTAAAATGACTTGTCTTGTATACTAGATTTTATTTATTTTTTAAATATTGCAATAAATACTTAAATTTATTTAAGAAATTGATGTTTAAAATATCTTAAATTATTTTAATTAGTAACTATTTATTTTACTATCAAATGCAAATACTTTACTATACATTTTTAAATTAATGAAATTTACAAAAGCGCAAAAATAAATCAAGAATTTCCACGTGAGAATAAATGTAAGAATAACTAAATATTTATTTAAGTGGGGTAATTTTCATAAAATGATTTTTTTCTTATTTTTCTCATATATGAGTAAGTGAAAAGTAAAATAAAAATTGATGTTTTTTTATATTATTTTTCTTATTACTAAATAAAAAAATATCTTTTTTCAACTATTTTTAGTAGTCATTTTCTATTCTTTACAGAACATAGCTTTAATATAGAAAAATATGTTTCATTAAAAATGGAAAGAGTCCATTAGTATAAGCAGAAGTCTATTGTAAAAGATATTATTATGTATATCTAAAAAATAAAAGTAATTATTAATTTTTTTGTTTACATTTTTAACATAGCTTTAACACAGAGAATATGTGTCATTCTCCTTATTAAAATGGCAAGAGTCCATTAGTATAAGTAAAAGTCTATTGAAAAGAATATTATGTATATCTAAAAAATAAAAGTAGTTATTATTTTTCTTGATTACATTTTTGAGAATACATGCCAAGAGTATATAAAGCATAACTTAATTATGGATATATTTGTAAACTAGTTTATTTTGTTGGAGGGAGAAGTAATAACTTAATCTTCAAGTTAATTTAAAACCCGTCTTAAGTTAAAAGATTCTCAATTTTGTTCTTCACTCTACTCTTTAAATCATTAAATTTCTTTAAATGTATAAGATTTTTTTATCTTTTAAATACTTTTCTATCCATAATTAGTCCAAAACCACAAATTATATTTTAGTAATTAGGGATTTAATTTTTTTTCTATAAAGAAAAGGATTGACATTATAATTTGATTACAACGAATAAAAAACTAAATTTAAATAAAATAGTTAAGAGTCAAGGTCAAACATACATTTTTTCCCATATATATAAATGGAAAAAAATGTCATTTCATATATTCATGTCCAATCTTGAAAATTTAAATTAATATTAAATGTCCCATTTTTTTAAATAAATTTGAGAAAAATAATATATTTAAACAGAGGAAGTGTATAAATTCCTATTAAGTTATAATAATAATATTAATAATAATAATATTAATAATAATAATAATAATAATAATAATAATAATAATAATAAAATAATAATAATAATAATAATAATAATAATTGAAGTAAAAAATGAGCTTGTATTAATAACCCAATAGTGCAAATTAAAAAAAAATGTATATTTTTATTATTTTAAGTTTTTTGTGTTAATTTCAATAGGTGTGTCAACTGTAAAATATTTATTAGATTTGTTTGTTATGATCTTCTTACCTAATATTATATATATATATATATATATATATATAAAAGATTTATTTTATACTATATATATATATATTTATTTATTGAGTATTCTTTTTTTTCTTCTTCTTATTCTTCTCTTCTATTCTATAATGGTATTAGAGCTCTACTACATTACTTCAATCTTTTTAGTTTTGCTTTACCATGGTTTAAGAAGCAAAATATAATCAAGATAAGTTACCTTAACAAGAATTCTGTTACCAATCTTGTTTCTTCTATCCTTGATGAAATCAACTATCATTCATGGGTTCTATCCATGATAATTGCTCTAAGTGCAAAGAACAAATTGGATTTCATCGATGTTATCTTAAAAGAGCCTAATAAAGATGATTATTCTTACCAGTCTTGAAATCATTGTAACAATATGGTAGTTTCTTATATCATTCACTTTATTTTTGAACCTATATGGAAGAGTGTCCTATGGATAACCAAAGTTGAAGATATTTGGGATGACCTTAAATCAAGATACTTTCAAGGAAACCTCTTGAGAATTGTCGATTTGTATATTGAAGCCTTGCTACTCAAGCAAGGTGACTCCACTATCATATAGTTTTTTACCAAGTTTCACATCATTTGGGATGAGTTGGAAATTTTCTGACCTAATCCAACTTGTACTTGCACTATGGTATGCTCTTGCATCGCCCTTCCTACCTTTCGCTAGAGGAAGGACGAAGATCAAGCCATGAAATTTCTTTGTGGATTAGGCAAACAATATGTGAATATAAAGTCTCATGTCCTCTTGATGGAAACCATTCCAACAAAATATGTTTTTATGTTTCTCAACAAGAAAGGTAGATCCAAGGGAACGTTCTCATTGGTTGAATTAGGACCCAAAATCAACGTCATATCCAACTTGTTTAGTTATTGCTCTTATTATGGAAGAAATGGTTATACTGAGAACGTTTGCTAATGCAAACATGGTTAAGGTAACAAAAATCCCAAGAAGACTTGTACACACTGTGGGAAACTCATTTTACACCATTGATGTTTGCTACAAGAAGCATAGGTATCCCCTAGCCACAAATTATACAATGATAAGAGTAATATTAACAGTATTGAAGTTGTTAATGAAGTCAATCATAATCTTGATTCAAGAAATCAAGAATTTTGTCTCTCACAAGACAATACCAAGCTCTTATGACCCTCCACAACACAACTCGAATAATTTTGTAAGAAAAATTTTCTTATTCAACAAGGTCCCCAAAAGTGAAAGGAAACATTATCACTAACATAAGTTCTTCAAATTTTGAAAGATCAAATTCTTAGATTATTGATTCAGGTACAACCTATCACCTTACTTCTTCTCTTTCTAATTTTCTTTCTTATAAATCTATCAATCCTATTATTGTTTGTCTTCCTAATGGTTCAAAGGTTTATCCTACTTATACTAACACTATTAAAATTGGTGATCTCTTTCTTGAAGATGTTATTTTTATCCCTTTTTCTTTTATAATTTGAAATTTGTTTCTAAATTAACTTCTATGTTGAAATATTATGTCATTTTTTCTGATAATTGTTCTATTATTTAGGACAAGAAAACCAAATAGAAGATTGACTTAGTTAATGTTAAAGTTGGTTTATACACTCCTAACACCTCCACTGACCAATCTCAATTATTTCATTCCTCTATTGTTGATAATAAAGGTCTCTAACATGCTCGATTAGGGCATTTATCTAATGAACGTTTACTCATTATGGAACAATATTCCTATATACATTTCAATGAAAATCAACCTTGAAATGTTTACCTTTTAATCGTAACGACTCGCATAGTTCGACATTTTTCATTCTTATGCATGTTAACATTTGGGACCTTGTCCCGAGTTATGTTTGCATGGTCACAAATATTTTCTTACTGTTATTGATGATTACACTCAGTATACTTGGGTTTATCTTATATAGAATAAAGGTAAACCTATAAGTCATTTAGTCAATTTTATTACCTTTGTAGAAAATCAATTTAAATAACATGTCATGATTATTAGGTTGGACAATGGACTTGAATTTCACATGAAAAATTGTTTTGATTCCAAAGGTATCATTCATTAAACCAATTGCATTGGAACATCTTAACAAAATGTCCTTGTTGAAAGAAAACATCAACATATTTTCATTCTAAACTTTGAATTTTTGTGTTTTGTACTCAAATATGTTATTTTTTTTATCAATTATATTCCAACCCCTTATCTAGACAACAACCTACCCTACGAACGACTACACAGTAAGCTTCCTGATCTTAGCATGTAAGAATTAATGGTTGAGTTCAAGAGGGGGGGTGAATTAAACTTAGAAATCTTTTTCGAAAAACTCGCTTTCTTTGTGGAAGAATGATTAATCTTTATCCAATCTTTTATTAGGCAGATTTGGTTTTAAACAAAGCAAGAATATAAACCAGAAATGAAAAGAGATAAATGCAGAAATACAACACAAGAGTTTATACTAGTTCACTCTTCCCAAGAGCTACATCTAGTTCTTGACAAATCTGTCAAGTTCCACTAATATCAAGTGAAAATACAAACCAGTAGATACACACCAATCTACCCCAAGATCTACCTTACAACACCACAAGATAGACTCTTGAAAAATCACCCAACAACTAAACCCAGTTATTGTAACCAGTGCAGATTCAAACCCAATCTACACAATTAGAATTCGTACAAGTATATGAAAAGAATAAACCTAGACCGCATATTTTACAATATAGAAGTCCAGAAGCAATTTTTCTAACTCAGAACTTTCTCTCTTGAAGATCTTTCAACAATCTTGATCAAAACGCCTTATGATATGAAATGTGTATGAATGCTCAGAAAAACACACGAATATGAGAGCTCCAAGATTGCTTTTAATCGATTTCCAAATTGTATATTGAAAGAGAAATCAAAACTGTATTTATAGAGTAAAAGAGAAAAACTGACAGTTTCAATTGATTTAAAATGATGTTTTAATCGATTGATTTTATTTAAAACTCTTTCAATCGGTTAATTCGAGCTTTTAATGAATTGAAACAGTTATAAGAAAAATGGTAGCTCTCTGTTTCAACAGATTAAAATTTATTTCAACAGATTAAAAATCTGAGATACTTTAAAATGAAAAATGATATCTCTCTGTTTCAACAGATTAAAATTTATTTCAACATATTAAAAATATGAGATACTTTAAAATGAAAAATGGCTTAGAACATTTTAATCTATTGATTTATCAATTCAACAGATTAATCCTGCGAAACCCTTAATATGGAAAAACCATCAAGAACATTTTAATCTGTTGATTCTACGATTCAATCAATTAAAATATTGGTTGTATATATACATTTCCTATTTTAAGTGATTTTAATAGATTAAAATTACTTTTTAACAGATTAAAAAAAACAGTTTGTTCTTTCAAAGCTTAAAGATTGGTTTTTCATGAAGTATGATAAATTCTATGGAATGCAACAGTTATAGGCGCTTATCACAAGATATATTGAAATTATCAAGAGATTAAATTCCATATCCATAACCTATCTACCTACACACTCACAAAATAAACTTTATATGTCTTCATCAAATCCAACAAGTGCTTCAATCTCCCCCTATTTGATGGAGACAAATAACCACCGCAACTACATAAAAGAAACAATAACAGGACAACAGAGACATATAATTTGTGATGTGTGTGTGTAGTGACATCATAGTAAGCGAATACTTCTCCCCCTATTTGACTTCATCAAAAAGTGTTCATATACATGCCATAAGTACCATTCAGGTACCCAAAATTAAAACAAATAAAACAAACAAAACATAAGTAAAATAAATTTCACTCATCACCATCCCAGGGACCCTGATTGAATTGGAGGTCTCCAATTCTGTTGAAGATATCATCCAGTTGATTATCAATGTGCTAAAATCTGGCAATGGAGTCTTCATAAAGCTGATGCTGGCGAGCTTGCAAAGCATATGTCATCTCCATGTGCCTCCTTTGATTAGTTTGAATTTCATTCATTTGGTGCAGCATAGTCCTTTCAAACTGTGAAAGAGGTGTGCCACGGTCAGGTGGAGCCACATACGGGATCATTTTTAATGGAGACTGCTGAGCCATAACATCTTCCATGGGGTCTATTTGTCTTGCTTCAGTAGCACTTGGAGCACCAGTATTCTCATCGTCTTCCTTTTCTCCTTCTTCTTCACCTCTCCCAGCTTCCTCTTTTGAAATCCAATCACCATCAATTTTAATGAATCCCATTTTATGAAGGATGGAATTGTTAATCTCATTTGTGGGGCGAACAATTTCAGACAGTTATCCTTCTAAATCAACATCAAAATGAGTGAGAAATTTAGAAATTAAAATAGCATAGGGATACCTAAAATCACTTAGCCTTTTTGCTTTGATCATATGGTCCTTGATAACAAATACACAGTTTACTCTGATTTTGTGGTGGATACAGTACATCAGTACCAAGTCACCTTCATTAAGTACTTCATGATTGCTCCCCCTGGGAGTAAGCTGCCAGGCCACTATGAATGCAAGTAATCTTTCTTCAAGTTTAAGCTTCTCAGTGTTGAAGGAACTCACAGAGTCACGCTTATTTCTTAAACAAGAACGAAAATATTGAACTTTGTTGAACTCTTCTACATCAGAAGTGTAACCTTTAGTGACTTTTACCCCTTCATCCTTGAGTCCAGCAACATTTTTCCAGACAGTTGTAGTAATCTCAATATCCACTCATTTGACTTGAGTTTTAAGTGTAGAACCTTTAAATGACAAGTTAGTAAAGAAAACTTTGATAAGATCAGGATAGATTCTACCATTGAGCTCTAAGAACTTCTGAAGTTTTTGGTGTTGCAGCAGTTTTTGCACCCCTTTGAACCCTTCAGCGTCCAACCACAAGAATTTCAGAATCTTGGGAATATTAATTTGTTTTCTGCTCATTTCTTGAATGAATAACCCCATCTTCTCTTGGTTCCCATTGAACCAGGTTTCAATGTGCCCTCCTCCTGATGTTTCTTGAACAGCAACTGAGGATTCTCCTCTACTGAACATTCTCCTTCCAGATTTGGTGCGCTTGAACATGATGTTTGAGAGGTGAACCAAATAACGAAAAGAGAGAATATTTTTCCAAGAGTGAATACAAGGTTTTCGAACAAATAATGCATACTAAAAGGAATGTGAGAATCTTGACTCTTCATCTACTTTGAATAGTCAAATTTGTCTTGTAGTAAATTACCTCAGTTCTGTTCCCTGTGTCAGAGATAGAAAAGACAGAGAGAGAACAATAGGTACTGCAATTTACTCGATTACCTGCATCAATCAAGATTTCTTCACCTATGATTTCCAATCACAGTCTTCTAGCATGAATTTGGATAAACATTACATTTAAGAGAGTAGTTGAAGTTGTTTGCAGTTGAAAATGCACTTAACTCAACCTGCAGTAAATAATCAGAAGCAAAGCATACAATACTAGCCCTAGAAAATTAATCAATTGATTTATCATATAATCAATTAGTTTTCAATTAATGATATAGAAGTAGATTATCAAAAGTAAACTGAATCGGTTGAATCGAAGGTTGAATCGATTAATTCAAAAGGAAAACATGTAGAGCTAAAGATTTTAATGAAATAAATCGTTTAGAACTATATTTAATCGATTAATTCAAAAGACTAACATGTGGAGCTAAAAAATTTAATGAAATAAATCAATTAGAAACATATTTAATCGATTAATTTGGCAGTGGATCAGGAGCAGAGATTGAGAACCAGGAAATTAACAGATTATTTTGCAATTTTAATTGATTAAAAACACATAGTTTGAAAAATATTTCAAAATTTTTAGACAGCTAATCGATTAATCATATTATCAACCTGTTAAAAAGCACAGAACCATAATAGAGAATTAATTATACAATACTAGATAGATCCAAAATTCCTAATTCAGTTCTAAGCATATTAAGTTTATCTCTAGGCAGTGGTTTAGTGAACAGGTCAGCTAATTGTTTATTAGTATCAATGAATAAAATTTCACAATCACCCCTAGAGACATGTTCTCTAATAAAGTGATGTCTAATTTCAATATGTTTAGTTCTAGAGTGTTGAATAGGATTTTTAGTTAGATTGATTGCACTAGTATTATCATAAACCAGAGATATCGTGTTAAGAAACACCCCATAATCTTTCAATTGTTGTTTGAGGTAGATACTCTGAGCACAACAACTCCCAGCTGCAATGTATTCAGCTTCTGCAGTTGAAAGAGCCACACATGCTTGTTTTTCGTTGTGCCATGATATGAGACTGCTTCCCAGTAAATGGCATGTACCTGAGGTACTTTTCCTATCCAATCTACAACCTACAAAGTCAGAATCAGAAAATCCAACAAGTTTAAGAGAGGAACCTTCAGGATACCATAGTCCAACATTAATGGTTCCTTTAAGATACTTGAGAATCCTTTTAGCAGCAGTGAGGTGAGATTCCTTTGGATTTGCCTGGAATCTAGCACAAAGGCAAACACTGAACATAATGTCAGGCCTACTAGTAGTGAGATATAGAAGAGATCTAATCAAACCTCTATATTTAGTTTGATCAACAGATTTCCCCTTTTCATATAAATCTAGACAGCAGTTAGTAGACATGGGTGTGGAGGATTCTTTGCAATTATGCATATCAAATTTCTTCAACAACTCATTACAGTATTTAGATTGATTTAGGAAAATACCATTCCTTAATTGCTTAACCTGGAGACCAAGGAAGAAATTCAGTTCTCCCATCATAGACATCTCAAATTCACTTTGCATTTCCTTAAAAAATTTATTACACAAGGAATTATTAGTAGAACCAAAAATGATATCATCAACATAAACCTGCACCAGAATAATGTCAGATCCAGATTTCTTAATGAATAAAGTTTTATCAACTTCACCTCGTTTGTATCCTTGATCAATTAAGAAATTACTTAGCCTCTCATACCATTGTCTAGGGTCTGCTTTAATCCATAAAGAGCCTTTTTCAGCTTGTAGACATGGTCAGGATGTTTGTGATCTTCAAAACCAGGAGGCTGAGAAACATAGACTTCTTCATTGATGAGTCCATTTAGAAAGGCACTCTTGACATCCATCTGAAGCAATCTGAAACCACTAATACATGCATAAGCTAATAACAGTCTAACAACTTCAAGTCTAGCTATGGGTGCAAAGGTTTCATCAAAATCAATTCCTTCTTGTTGATTATATCCTTTGGCTACCAACCTAGCTTTATTTCTAGTAATAATGTCGTGTTCATCTAATTTGTTTTTGAATACCCACTTAGTACCAATTATATTGATATTTTTGGTTTTAGGAACTAATTCCCACACATTATTTCTTTCAAACTGATTAAGTTCATCATGCATGGCACTAACCCAATATTCATCATCTAATGCATCCTTAACAGATTTAGGTTCAATTTGTCAAATAAATGTCATATGATTGCAGAATTGATTAAGAGAATTTCTAGTGGATACTCCCTTATTGATTTGCCCAATAACATTGTCTAGAGAAAGATCTCTTGAGACAATCCATTCTTTAGGAAGCTCATCCAAGGTATCTTCTTCCTGTTCTTCAACAATTCTTTCCGGTGGGATAGCTTTTGTAGGATCAATCGATTTATCACCTTCTTCAACAGTACACTGTTCTATATTTCTGGAATGTTTTAACTAATAAAAATTATCAGATAATTTGTCATCATCTGCAGTATCTGTTGTTTTACTCTGCAACACTCGAGGAGACTCATTAAAAACAACATGTACTGATTCTTCAACAAATTTTAGTCTTAAATTATAGACTCTATATGCATGACTATTAGAAGAATAGCCAAGAAAGATCCCTTTATCAGGATTTTCATCAAACTTGCCAATATTTTCTTTCCCATTGTTTAAAACAAAACATGTACATCCAAAAACCCTAAAATAGTTTATGTTGGGTTTTCTTCCTTTATAAAGTTCATATGGGGTTTTCTTAAGAATGAGCCTAATCAAAACTCTATTTAAAACATGGCAAGCAGTGTTTACAGCATGTGCCCAAAAGTATTTAGGTAAAGAGTTTTCACAAAGCATTGTTCTAGCAAGTTCCACAATGGATCTGTTCTTCCTTTCCACAACACCATTCTGTTGAGGAGTTCTTGGAGCATAAAAGTTGTGTTTTATGCCATACTTTTCACAGAATAATTCAAACTTTTCATTTACAAATTCTCCACCATTGTCACTTTGAATAGAAGTAATGAAATATCATTTCTCATTATGTAAAACCTTGGCAAGCTTTTTAAAAGATTTCAAAGAATCTGATTTGGCTTTTAAAAAAACAGTCCATGTAAATCTGGAAAAATCATCAACAATTACCATGATATAAAGATTACCACCTAGGCTTTTGTTTCTTGAAGGACCAACCAAATCTAAGTGGAGCAGTTCCAAAGGTCTACAAGTAGAAACAATGTTTTTATTTGAAAAGAATTTTCTAGTTTGTTTACCTTTTAAACAAACATCACAAATTTTGTCTTTCAGGATTTGAAGCTTAGGTAGTCCAGAAACTAAATCTTTAGAAATTAGTTTGTCAAGATGATTAAGATGAATATGGGCAAGTCTTCTATGCCATAACCAAGATTCTTCTTCTTTAGTAAGAAGACAACTTTGAGATGAGATAGAATGCTTGATATCTAGCATGTAAATGTTGTTTAATCTCTTACCAACCAGCATTACCATGTCAGATTTTGGCTCACAGATTAGACAGATTTCTGGTTTGAAGATAACCTTGTGACCAAGATCACATAATTGACTTATACTGATTAAGTTGTGCTTAAGACCTTCAACAAGAAGAACATTGTGAATGGTCACAATCTCACCATCTCCTATGTCTCCAGAACCTAAGATTCTTCCCTTGTTGTTATCTCCATATGTCACGTGACCTCCAGTCTTCAATCTTAGTTTCTGAAATTTGGAAATATCACCTGTCATATGCCTTGAGCATCCACTGTCCAAGTACCAAAGTGATTCTTGCTGTTGTTCCTGAAAAATCAAGCATCAAGTATTTGGTACCCTTAAATACTTTGGGTCCTTAGTGGTCAAATTTTCTGTTTAACATATTTTGGAACCCATCTCATTTTACCCTGTGGCACAAGATGTTTTCTAATATGACAAAATTTTACAATATGCCCTTTTTTCATACAATAGTAACAAGATGAGAAGGGAGATGTTGTTGATTTTCTGAAAGAGAAGAAATTCAAATACTTTTTAGTTTTAACCCCAAACTTAGGCTTATAACTAATGCCAATATGATCAAAAACACAGTTTTGAGACCCAAGAAGTGTATCTAAATTTGCTTTACCTTGAGTAAGCTTAGATAAAGTTTTAATCAAATACTCAACCTTTCTCTACAGAGAGATACACTTTTCACAATCTTTGTTAACAACAACATTATCAGAAGATGAATTATTGTGGATGATTTCAAGATGTTCCATATTTGTTTTGCTTTCTAATAATTCTTCTTCCAGAACTTTAACCCTATTTTCTAACCAGTTATTTAGTCCTTTTAACCGATTATTTGTATAGGATAAATTCTTAGCTTCATCATGCATTTCATTGAAAGCGGTTAATAATGTGTTGTAATTCATTTCATTCTCTGTGGGGGTTGAACTTACATGAGATGAAGAAGATTCACAGCCAGCCATTAAGCATAGATTCACTTCTTCACTTTCAGATTCAGAACTTGAGGATGAATCATTGTCTTGCCAAGCTATGTAGTCCTTTTTCCCTTTGTACTTCATATCTTTCTTGTTTTGATTCTTGGATTTTTCTGGACATTCACTTCTTATATGTCCCTGCTTACCACAAGAATAAAAAGTATAAGTATTTTGAAGAGAATCAGTTCTTTTATCATTGTACCTTTTAATCTGGCCAGTTATGTTCTTCTTCTTAAGAAATTTCCCAAACTTCTTAACCAACAAATTAAGATTCTTAGATCCTTCTTCATCAGAATCACTACTTTCTTCAATTGTCTTGAGAACAATGTTTCTGCTTTTCTTTTCTGCATTTTCTTGTTCTTTAAACCTGTTGATCTCCAACTCGTGTTCCCTTAGCTTACCAAACAATGATGCAGTAGTCATCTCAGTTAAGTCTCTTGATTCTGATATGGCTGTCACCTTTGGTTGCCAAGATCTGTCCAAACATTTTAGGATTTTGATGTTTAACTCTTCCTTGTCAAACGTCTTGCCTAATCCAATTAGATGGTTGACTATATGCGTGAATCTTTTCTGCACATCTGCAATGGTTTCACCTTGCTGCATTTTGAACAATTCATAATCTCTAATTAATTCATGCTTCCTTGCCCTTTTCACATCAGAGGTACCTTCATGAGTGACTTCTAGAATCTCCCACATTTCTTTGGCAGAGGTGCATTGAGAAACCCTGAAAAACTCATCAAGATTTAAGGCAGAGGTAATAATGTTCTTAGCAGTATAGTCATATTGAACTTTCCTATTTTCTGCATCAGTTAAGTCAGCCCAGTCTTTTTCAACAATTTTACCATCCACTGTATGAGTTGGTTTGAAAGGACCATTAACAATTGTATCCCAAATACCCCTATCAAGAGATTCAATAAAGATTTTCATTCTAACCTTCCAGAAGGAATAATTCACACCAGCAAATAGAGGAGGCCTATTGATGGAGGCTCCTTCAGAAAAATTCATCTTTCCCTCAACCATTTAAACTTTCTTGGACCGAATTCTTCAGTAACTTACAAGAACCAGCTCTTGATACCAATTGTAAGAATTAATGGTTGAGTTCAAGAGGGGGGGGGTGAATTGAACTTAAAAATATTTTTCGAAAAACACGCTTTCTTTGTGGAAGAATGATTAATCTTTATCTAATCTTTTATTAGGCAGATTTGGTTTTAAACAAAGCAAGAATATAAACCAGAAATGAAAATAGATAAATGCAGAAATACAACACAAGAGTTTATACTGGTTCACTCTTCCCAAGAGCTACATCCAGTTCTTGACAAATCTGTCAAGTTCCACTAATACCAAGTGAAAATACAAACCAGTAGATACACACCAATCTACCCCAAGATCTACCTTACAACACCACAAGATAGACTCTTGAAAAACCACCCAGCAACTAAACTCAGTTGTTGTAACCAGTGCAGATTCAAACCCAATCTACAAAATTAGAATTCATACAAGTATATGAAAAGAATAAACCTGGACTGCAACTTTTACAACATAGAAGTCCAGAAGCAATTTTTCTAACTCAGAACTTTCTCTCTTGAAGATCTTTCAACAATCTTGATCAAAATGTCGTATGATATGAAATGTGTATGAATGCTCACAAAAACACACGAATATGAGAGCTCCAAGATTGCTTTTAATCGATTTCCAAATTGTATATTGAAAGAGAAATCAAAATTGTATTTATAGAGTAAAAGAGAAAAACTGACAGTTTTAATCGATTTAAAATGATGTTTTAATCGATTGATTTTATTTAAAACTCTTTCAATCGGTTAATTCGAGCTTTTAATGGATTGAAACAGTTAGAAGAAAAATGGTAGCTCTCTATTTCAACAGATTAAAATTTATTTCAACAGATTAAAAATCTGAGATACTTTAAAATGAAAAATAATATCTCTCTGTTTCAACAAATTAAAATTTATTTCAACAGATTAAAAATTTGAGATACTTTAAAATGAAAAATGGTTTAGAACATTTTAATCTATTGATTTATCAATTCAACAGATTAATCCTGCGAAACCCTTAATATGGAAAAACCATCAAGAACATTTTAATCTGTTGATTCTACGATTCAATCAATTAAAATATTGGTTGTATATATACATTTCCTATTTTAAGTGATTTTAACAGATTAAAACTACTTTTTAACAGATTAAAAAAAATAGTTTGTTCTTTCAAAGCTTAAAGATTGGTTTTTCATGAAGTATGATAAATTCTATGGAATGTAATAGTTATAGGCATTTATCACAAGATATACTGAAATTATCAAGAGATTAAATTTCATATCCATAACCTATCTACCTACACACTCACAAAATAAACTTTATGTCTTCATCAAATCCAACAAGTGCTTCATAGCATTCTTCGCTTTTTTTTGTTATCTTTCTTATGTTACCGCTTTGATATGACTGCCCATAGAAAAAAACTAGATAATCAGGCCAATCCAGGTATTTTCTTGGACTACATCCTAATATAAAAGGCTACATTGTTTATAATCTTAAGACCAACAATTTTGAGGTTTCTTGAAATATAAGTTTTTATGAAAATGTTTTCCCTTTCAATAAAGAAAATGAAAATGAAATTATCTCCTAACATACTATGTCTACTGGTTTAATTTTTATGATGACCACATCAATCATAATGTCACCACTCATAGTACTACTGATGGTACTCAACCTTATGACGATATCTCTGATACTAACGATGCTCAAACTTGTGGTGAAGTTTTTTTTATGATACTTAGACTTTTGATAACACTGATGTTACTGTGAGTGTTTGGTCTTCTAACAAAGCCTTTGTTACAATTAATGATGCTCGGTCTCCAACTAATGCCTCTAACACCATTGACCATAATCGATTTGTTGGCAATGCTCATACTATTGAAAATTCTTGGTCTTCTAGCGATGCTCAATTCCCCACTATTAAAAGGAAAAATAGAGTCAGACAGTTACCAAGCTATCTTAAAGACTACCATGATGTAAATATAAGTTCAAACATATGTATTTTCTATCCTATTACAAATTACATATATAATGAAAAATTATTTACTTCATTCAAAAAGTTGATCACGAACACTGAAATAAACTAACCTAACTTCTTATAAAGAAGCATGTCAAAACGAGCACTAGGTAAAAGTCATGATGGACGAAAAATTCATGCTTTTTAAACAAATCAGACTTAGACAATAACCGAACTTCCTTTGAACAAATTGGTAATAAGCTAAGTAGGTATACAAAATAAAATACAAATTTGATGGCTCCATCGACAAATACAAAGCAAGGCTTGTGGCACAAGGTTACATCCAACGAGAGGATTCAATTATAATGAAACCTTCTCCTCTGTAGTAAAAATCACCATCATTCAGATGTTCTCTCCTTAGTTGTCATCCATAAATGACATCTAAAACAATTAGATGTCAATAATACCTTCCTACATGATGATTTAGATGAGGAAGTATATACGAAAACTCCTCCCCATATCTCATACAGTGCACAAAAGATTTATGGTCTTCATAAATCTTTACAGGATAAAACAATCTGATCGTCCATTATATAAAAAACTCAACCTTTCTCATATCCAATAACTACTAACAATCATATGTCGATACTCACTATTTTAAAGATTATAGGTACTAACATAACAACTCTTCTTATTTATGTAGATATCTTAACCAAAAATAATGTTAATGAAATATTTCATATTACTAAAAATAAATAGATGAGACCTTCTAGAGAAAAACTCATTTTTAACATGATTTTTTTTTTATAATTATGTTTGAGTCTCATTTGATTAAGAAATATAAATCATTATTATTTGTATCCATGTTATATATGAGTTTAGTAAATAAAATAAATAAATTCATGTATAAAAAAAAAAATTTATCGTTACTTAAACATAAATCTCATTTTTTAATAAAATTAATTCTATAGATATTCATTTAGTAAATGAAATATGGTAGGATAACTATTTTATCATACTGTAATCAATATTTTGTTATACCAACATCATAAGATAGTGTAATTTTGTCACTTACCCTATTCAATCATTTTAATGTAATTTTTTGTCGTGTGTGATGAGATGAGATAGGTTTAATATAGTGGATAAAATCTTTCTATTTTATGTATAATCTTAACATATAAGTTTTAGTTATAATGAAAATCAACATATTAAAATTAAATTTATATTACTCAAATATTTTATTTAACATACTATCCTATATATTTATAATTATTATGATACAGAAATTTAAAATACTATTTATTAAAATATTAAAATGAAATAATTATTATTTCAATATTTTAAAAAAATTAATATAATTTTAAAATCTTATATAATTTTTATTATAAAAATTATTTATATAAATAAAATATATTTTTGTTTAATTTGGTTAAAATTATATAATTTTTATAACTTGTAAAGAAATATAAATTAAAAGTCAAATTTAGGAAAATTATGTAATTTTATAAAATCTTGACACTTAAACACAATTTAAATTAGAATAAAATAAATTCTGTATCCAGTAAAATTCTTAAAATACTAAATAATCCTTAAAAAAATCATATTATTTTTATTCTTAAAAATTTTAAACATACTTTTCATAAGAACGTAAAACACTTTTATCTTCCATATTTATTCTATCATTTAGTTTATTGTTTGATACCGTTCATTAGAACACTTTAATTAAATATTTAAAATATTTGTACAATGCTATGCAAGCTATCTTGGTAAAAATATTTAAAAAAATAACTGTATAGCACTATTACAAAATATATTTTCTACGTCGTCATTTAACGTCAGTTATAGATGAGACGACGTCACTAGTGCAAAAAGGGGCTTTTACGTCAGGTATTTAGGGCTTTTTACGTCGTATTTAAGTCCGACGTTAAAGCGGGAGACGTAAATTTACGTCGGACCCTTTTGCCCGACGTAGATTTACGTCAGTTATCAAGATCCGACGTAGATTTACACTAAACAGACGTAAAAACCTTTTCAATTTAAAAAAAAAAACAGAAAATTTACGTCGCATATGGTATACGCGACGTAAATTTACGTCGCGTATTGGTATATGCGACGTAAATTTACTATTTTTTTTTTAAAATTGGGTTTATTTATTCTGTTTTACAACTAAAACCTGCAAATATTACAACCAGACAGATCCGAGATGTTCAGTTTTCTTTAGCTAGTAAATTAAAAATATAATATTATATAATTCAAACTACATAATAAAACAATATAATACAAACATACAAACTAAAAAATCTATTACAAACTAAGCTACCTATACAAACTAAACTAAACTACATAATACACACAATATAATATGAACAAGAACTTAAAAAATAATGTACTAGAATTGTTGAACAAAAAATTTTGCCCATTGTTCTCTACTTTCCGTAATCTCGGATTCGGTAATGGAGATGGATCTTGAAATACCTGAAACATGAATTTGACTCTTGTAAGCATGCAACATGAATAAAGTTAAATAAACTTAACTAATGTTAAAAGTAATTACCTCCGTCCAAGAATCAATTAAACCCGCACAAACTATGGCTCTCATCCAATACATTACATAGTAACCACATTCAAACGAGTCAGTTTGCTTATTACACCGAAATGATGAAAAAACATAATATTATTTTCAAAATTGAAATACAAACAATAATTATGGTATTCACTTATATAAATAAGTTTCTAACCTTAGGATAAATGAACTGTAAAGTCTTTGTTCTAGGTTTTCCACTTAGAACATTAGTTCCGATACACGATTCTAAGTGAAAAAAGTCATATATTATTCAATATGTATTCACAATTTAAAAACATAATTAATGAATAAAAGATAAAGTTACCCTTGTAATAAGCTTTTCATTTCTTGACTCGGTTTCCGATGTAATGAACAAAACCACACCACGAGTGTAATCCCGGGACATGATTACAATTAACTGCCAATGGGACCTACATTGTATGACATAAAAATTAGTTACAAAAATATAAATTAAAATACAAATTAAAATACTAACCCTTCAATGTATGGAACCAAATATATATGTCTTCTTGAGTCACTCATCCATGTTTGCATATATTGTTGGATTCCAACCTTTGTATTTCCAGATTTTTGGATGGATTGAGGCTCAATAAATCCAGTATACTTCGATTTTTCTTGTTCCACAATCAAATTGTCAAGGTACCTAAAACAATTAATTATAAGTTGAATATAATTATTATAATCTTAGAAACATAAATGAAAATGACTTACATTGCCCACAATTGTATGATGGAAATGTTTAACATGCAATTTCCCCCAGCAATTTCTAAAGCATCGGGCAAGGAAATGTACAATGGAACATTGGAATTGTCAATTCCAAACACTCTAACATCTCATTGTATCTGACACGATCTCTTCCTCAACCGTGGTAATACAGCTAACAACATAGAGATGGGATCATCATCACATTCTGTCAGATCCTCATCAATAATAGGTTGTTTTTTATGCTTAGCACGACGCAGTGGATTTTCTCAGTGGATTTCTTTTGGGTCTTTCCAAACACAATATTAATATTTTTCACTTGCTCATATACTTGTTCACCATTGCGTGGTACTGATGCAACTGCATTCTCCTGACATCCATTAAATGCTTTTTTCATTTTATGATATGGATGATTAGCAACTAGAAACTTTCTATGCCTATTGTACGCAGTTTTTTGTCCATGTTTCAATTGGATATAACTTGTGTCTTCTTGACATATAGGACACGCTAAATGACCTTTCACACTATAACCGCTCAAATTACCATATGCTGGAAAATCATTTATAGTACAAAATAACATTGCACGCAACCTGAAATTCACTTCGTGATATGAATCAAATACATCCACTCCTGTTTCCCACAACATTTTCAAATCATCAATTAAAGGACTAAGATATACATCTATGTCATTTCCTGGTTGTCGAGGTCCTGAAATCATCATAGATTACATCATATATTTTCTCTTCATGCATAACCAAGGAGGCAAATTGTAAATGATCAACATAACTGGCCATGAACTATGTTTACTACTTAAATTTCCATAAGGATTCATCCCATCTGTAGCTAATCCAATTCTCAAGTTTCTTGGCTCTGCACCAAATTCTGGAAAGGTTTCATCAATCCTTTTCCATTGTGGAGAATCAGCTGGATGTCGAAGAAGATTGTCACATTTTCTACCATTTGCATGCCATGTCAAGTTTCTTGCATCTTCTTTTATGGCAAAAAATCTTTTAAACCTAGGTATAATTGGCAAATACCATAACACCTTAGCAGGGGGACCATCTACTTCTTCCTCACCACTACTTTCCTCAACTTTGTTTTTGAACCTCGACAAACCACATGTCGGACACATCTTTAATTTAGCAAAATCATTTATGTACAATATACAATCATTAGGACATGCATGTATTTTTTTGTACTCTAAACCCATTGAACATAATATCTTCTTTGCCTCATAGTTACGAATAGGTAATGTATTATCTTCAGGAAGCATCTCCTTCAACAACTCCAATAATTCGGTGAAACTTTTATCAGTCCATCCATTTCTTGCTTTTAAAGTAAACAATTTTAAAGTTGCTGATAATCTTGTAAAACTACATCCTATGTACAATTGTTGCGCAAAATCAGATTTCAAAGAATTATATAGATGTGTTTCATAAAATTTTCTTCACCAATATCACGTATCATATCCTCTAGATTATCATCCATCCCTTCATCAAAATTGTCTGTAGTTGACATAGTTGGGATGTCTAATATTTCTCCATGCCATGTCCATATTGTATAACTCTTAATAATACCATAAACAAACAAGTGATCACGTATATCCTCAAGTTTATGACGAATTTGATTCAAACAACGAACACATAGACAATATTATGTCCCTTTCATAGCTTTTCCATTTTCACTAGCAAATTTCAAAAATTCCTCAACTCCCTTTTCGTACTCTTCACTAATACGATGTGCATTCATCCAACTTCGATTCATATTATGTTATAAAGTTTCGTCACTCCTAGAGATTTAAAAATTATATGTAAAAAAAATTAATATACAAACAACAAAGCACGTTCCAACAACAATGGAGTGTGTAAACCGAATGCACTCAAACAAATAAACAAATAATTACATTCCAATAACAATCCAGTGGAGACATTCATACTATAACGTGATTGAGATCCCCAAAAACAATCACGGATTCAATGTAAACATATAGCAATGACATAGAACACTAACCTCGAGTGTAGACGAAAACTGATTTCAAACTCGAATCCAATCGGGGAGAAAGATCAAGTTCGTCAAATGACACGATAATGTAGATGCTTTTCACTATAAAACTACTCGAAAATGGTGTGCAGAGGTAGCTGTTGTCGTCGTTCTCGTCGTCGTTCTCAAAAACCCTGGTTGCGTGAGACGAGGAAGTGGGTCTGGAGGGAAATAAAATAGACTTTTTACGTTGCGCATCCCAGCACGCGACATAAAAAGCCATCTTTTACGTCGCACCTGGAGGGCGCGACGTAAAAGATGTCCTTTTACGTCGCGTGCTAGGGGGCGCGACGTAAAAGTCCATCTTTTACGTCGTGCCTCCCAGGTGCGACGTAAAAGAGGCTTTTTACGTCGCATACTGGGATGTGCGACGTAAAATTTTTGTCTCATATTTACAAAATTGTCACCGCGTTTTATTTACGTCGAATATACATGCATGCGATGACAATTGGGTGACGTAAAAGCCCTATTCTGCACTAGTGCGTAGAAAGTACTTTCCACGTCGGTTCCCAGATGAACCGACGTTGAAAGTTGAATATTAAACACATTCTACGTCGGTTTTTAGTCAACCGACGTAGAAAGTACTTTCCACGTCGGTTCCCATATGAACCGACGTGGAAAGTCTTTTTTTTTTCACCCAAAAATTCACTTAAATTTGAAAATGATCACTGGTAGGATTCGAACTCGGGATTTTAGAATTGAAAACTAATACTCTAACCACTAAACTATTATAATTTTTTGATAATAATTTACAAATAAATTATATTTATATATAAATAAATATACATATCCATGTAAATATATATTTATTTGTATATATTTTTTGGAAAGTATTTTTATTTTTTTTTTAGCCAAAAATTCATTTAAGTTAATGAATTGTCACTAACAGCATTTGAACCCAATATTTTAGAGTTGAAAGTTAATATCCCAACCACTAAACTACTATAATTTTTTGATAATAACTTACAAATAAATTATATTGGTATTTTTCGATTAAGGGTGAAAGTGGGATTGACTCTCGGTTGAGTGAAAATATGTTAAAGCTCATGGAAATTCACTCACTCAAGCCTCGCTTGAGCGAAAATTGGTATTTTTCGCTTGAGAGTGAATGACACGTTTCTCAAATTTATTTTATATCATTATATAAATAAAATTATAAAGATTATATTACGTCATTAAATTACAAACTCATATAAAGATACTTGCTCACAAATTTAGCATCAAATTTTGAAAACCCACTCGACACACATTTTCACTTTCGAGTGTGCCCTCACATCCAACATATAAATATATAACTATATAAATATATCAAAATATATAAATATATTTATATTTATATATTTACACTGGATATATATTTATTTGTATATAAATATAATTTATTTGTAAGTTATTATCGGAAAATTCTAGTAGTTTAATGGTTGGAGTATTAGCCTCCAATTTTAAGGTACTGGGTTTGAATCCTACCAATTCTTTTAAAAAATTATTAATTTAAAAAATTATACTTTCAACGTCAGTTTAGTGCAACCAATGTTAAAAATAATAATAATAAGAAGAAGAATAAAGGAAGGAAAAAGTTGATTTACCTCAAAGGGGGAACAAATGAGCAGTGTCGCTCCTTTTGCTAAAAAAGAGAGATTTACCAGTTGGGATTGTTCGGTTAACAAATAAAAAATAATAATAATAAAAAAACATCAATTTTTCATACACCCTTTTGCATCTTCTACATTTCCCTTTCCTAAATTTCCCTTCGTCTACTCACACCTCTCTTTCCTCTCCCACTCTTTCTCCCTCCCCAATTTCTTTTCCTCTTTATATTTTGAAGTTTGATTTTGCTGGTCGCTCCAATGGAGAAATCCTTCTCTTCCCTCAAGAGGAAACGTTCTAAGAAATTATCCAAGGTATTCTCATTATTCTTATTATTGTTTGAATTTTAGGGTATTCAATTTTAAGTTTCGAATATATTTCAAGGCAATCTCGTTAATTTAATTTGTAGGAAAAGTAAACTAATGTTCTGTTTCTGTTATTGCCTGCGTTTGTGCACGGAAATTTGCCAATTTGTGTGTGAATCATGTAACTGACTTAGAATGTTTTCTTTTTTCCTGGGGTGTTATAGGTTTCTTTTTTTTTATTAAATGTGTTGATTATTTATATTCGATTTGGTTGTTGAGTATTCCAACCTGAGAGTATGTAGTTTGTTGAGTGGATTGATTGTCACAACAAATGTAAATTCATCTTGATTTTATGCTAATTTTATGGTTTAGACCAAATTAAGCAGTAGAAGTAAGAAGAGTAAGAAAAATAAATTCAAGAAGGTTCGCCGTCGTGAGGTCTCTCTTTCGAGTTCTGACTATGATGATTCAAGAAGTTTGGACATATCAGCTTCTTTTAGTTCTGAAGATAACAGAAGAAAAAGGGATAGGTCTCACACAAGAAAAGATGTGAAAGGCCATAAGAGGAAAGCTCGGGGACGATCTTACAGTCGTGACAGCAGTGAGGACTCTCATTATGCTAGGAAGAAAAAAAAGGCAAAGAGGAAAAATGAGCGTGATGAGGCAAAGAAGAAACCTTCCCAGAAGAAAAAGATTAGAAGAGAAGCAAGTGTTGATTGGATGCGCAGCAGATCACAGAGTTGCTCCACATGTCAGGATGAGAGTATTAACGGTGATGACTGTCGATATAAGAATCACAGGGGAAGATCGGAAAGGAAAGAGAAAGACAGAAGATCGAGAGGAAGAAGTGGAAATAAAAGGAGTAGTAGATACAGGGCCAGAAGTTGTTCTTCGTGCAGTAGTGAAAATAGTTATGAAGCTACTGAGGAGAAATATGTAGGTGGGAAGAATTCCAGGTGGCTCCGATCAGTTATTACTGTCACAAAAGAAGTGGAAGAATATGGGGACTTGTGTAGAAATGAAACCAAGGAGGAGATTGTTGATGATCATGATTACCCTTGTAGAAGTAATGACAGTAATGATGGGGGCACAAGGAGAGAGTTGGATCATCATACACATCTTGCATCAGAAGAGAAACTGAGTGTTGACAATGAAGCAGGAGATATGAATGCTGATCTTAACTTTACAGAGGCTGAACTTAGAGATAGGAGCTGCAATGATAGCAGTAACCTTAAAGCATATGGTGCTGGGACAAGTGAGTTTACTAAGGAAACAAGCGAGTCTTCTAATGCTAATGTGAATGATGATGACTTGGAGAAAATTCTAAGACAAAGAGCACTGGAAAACTTGAAAAAATTCCGCCATGAGATGCAGTCTAGGGAAAACGCTCCTGATCTGAAAAATAAAATTGTTAGCCGGGTGAAGCAACAAATTACTGATAAGCAGGAACTGGTTCAAGGTAAGTTTGTTGTCAATAATGCAGTTGTAGGAACAAAATTTGATAAGCGAACCCCTGGAGAAGAAACGAATTTGCTTGTTGGGAGGAGAAATTTAATTGCTTGTCCAAGAAACAATGAAAGGATTTTAGACGCAGATTTGGCCTGTACACCAGAGAAGGTGATTGATTCACACAACCGTAGTGGTACAGTCACTGGATCAACGAACTACAATACAACCAATTTAGAATTGATCAAACAAACACCAAACCCATGCCTTCATTTATTTCAAACATCTGCTTTACATGAACCTACCAATGGAAAGTTACTGGTAACTGAGGGTGATGTAGAAAGCAATGCAGCTAAGATTCCTCATGCTGCAGTCCAGAGTATAAATAACAGTAGATATGATGGTTCATCAGTAAAGAACAATTCAGACAAATTGCAACTTGACTCCAACCAGGGCTCGCAGTTTGAGAAGAAAACAATGAATGTGATGCGGGGTGGTGAAATGGTACAGGTGAGTGTGTGGCAAACTTTCCAATATTCTGAATGTTACTGACTTAATGTTGGACCTCGAATATGGTACGTAATCCGTTCCTTTACCTGTCCTTTTTATTACTAGTATTTTGTGAATATGTGCAGGTTAGCTACAAGGTCTATATCCCTAATAAAGTCCCTGCTTTGGCTAGAAGACAACTCAAGCGATGATCTACACTATTTGTTCTTCTGGTGAACAAAATGTTTATAAAGTTGTGTTTACCTTGTTTGGGACATGAAAAGGCAGAAACATGTGAAAGAAAGTGTAGAAGTGAAGAGATTATCTGTGGTTCATCCGTGTATGAACTCCGAGAACTGCACCAATTTCTCTTTTAACTACGTTTCAGGCGACATTTTATTGGTAGATTATCTGAATGTGGTCAGTCAGAGTAAGATTAATGCCAGCCTTTGCAATATGAAAAGATTTATTATTTCCTTTTTGATAGAACATGAAAGACCTTGCCTAAGTTCCTTCTGGCATATGCAAACAATATATGTTCTTTTTGTTTAAAATCTTTATTTGAAGGGAACGGTCACTTATTTTTTAGAACTTATAAAATCAGCATATTTGGATGAAGTATATTGCCAAGCTGTCTTGGAATTTCCAAATCTCTCATTTAGGGGACACAACAGATTGCCCATAGACCCGCACTAACTTCAAGCATCAATAATTTCTTATCATAACAAAACTAGTACGTTTTTAATGGTTTAATTATTTATTTCGTCCAAATATTTTTATAGTTGGTTTCAATATTATAAAATAAAAAATTTAATTTGTGATTTTTTTAAATGATATTATCTTATATATATATATATATATATATATATATATATATATATATATATATTTATATTTATCAAAATAAGTATTGTGTTGTTTTAATATATTGTTTATTATTTACTATTAGAATCATTTTTTTTATTTTTTTTTGTATATATACAAATTATTATATTTATTCTAAATTATATATATATATATATATATATATATATATATATGATGTTAATTTTTTTATAAGAAAGAATTATATTATAAAATTATTAATATAAGTAAATAGAACTTTAATATCTTTTTAAAAATATCTAGACTTGTTTAATATTACTTTTAAAATTAATATTAGTATATTTATAGTAATTTGATTCATATGAATATTAAAGTATACGTAATAATAACAAAGACATAAATTAGAATATTATATACATGAGTAGGTGTTAGGATATTTTTTTGGTGTGGCCAAGTACGAGCACAACATTTGGTAAATTATGAAAGGTATATATATACGAATCGACTTAAGACGATTTTTTTTTTTAAGTTCTTATCGTTTCTAGATTTGAACACAAAATTGACTTCATAAAATGTAACCAATAATCTTCATGTTTTAGTTATCTAAATAATCTATCATAGATCTTAATGACTTTGTAAGTTACATGTAAGATTAATGTAATTCACAAAATCATATTGTGTGTGTTTATATGCTATAAGTATGTGTGGATACAATAAATGAAGCTTTCTAATACTTATTACATTCACACCATGATTTGACTAACATTATTATAAATCAAACTATTGGTCTCACCTTTGTCGAATTAACAATTTCCTCCACTAGAAATGTTGTGTTCATTTGATCGTCTTAGCTAGTTCAAGCTTCATAGGTAGGTAGAGGAAGGAGGTTTTAGACGCCCCAAAATGTCCCATTAAACCATCCTCATGAGACTCCTTGACAAGTAAAATCCTTAAGGACCCCTGAGGTATGCAAATCCTTTTTTTTTTTTTTAAAGATAGTCTTTGTGAATGTAAAAGTCCTTGTGACCCCCCTTCAGGAATTCACTATAAATCTTGGAAAAGTCGTCATCTCTAGGATATAGTTCTCGAATATGATCAAAACTTGAAAATTTTGTTTCTAAAAGGCTTAACAAAGTATGTCTCCTTGATAAAGCATCAACTACTATGTTACTCCTCCCTTGCTTGTGTTTGATCACATAGAGAAATTTCTCAATGAACTCTACCCACCTAGCATGTCTCTTGCTAAGTTTACTTTGGCCTTTCAAAAATTTAAGGGATTCATGATCATTGTGGATCACAAACTCCTTTGGAAGAAGATAATGTTGCCAAGTTTGCAAAGCCCGAACAAGAGCATACAATTTTTTATCATAGGTGGAGTGATTGAGATGACTTCCTTTTAGCTTCTCACTGAAGTAAGTTATGGGGTGGCCTTCCCGAAGCAAGAATGCCCCAATGCCTATATTTGAAACATCACACTCAACCTTAAATGACTTGGTGAAGTTGGGAAGGGTTAGAAGTGGTGCATTGATCATTTTTTCTTTAAGTGTTTGGAAAGCATTTTCATGATTCTTGTCCCATTGAAAACCCACAACCTTCTTCACTATTTCATTCAAGGGGGTCGTAATTATACTAAAATCTTTAATAAATCTTCTATAAAAACTAGTCAACCCATGAAAACTCCTCACTTCACTTACATTTGTGGGAGTTGCCAATCTCAAATTGCTGCAACTTTTTCTTCGTCCACTTGGACTCCCTTTGAACTCACTATAAACCCTAGGAAACATGATCCATGCCAAAAATGCACTTCTCCCTATTTGCATACAAGGTCTCTTTCTTAAGGGTTTCAAGTACACTCCTAAGATGATATACATGTTTTTCCTTAGACAAGTTATAGACTAATATGTCATCAAAGTATACCACTACAAACTTTCCCATAAAAGATTGGACCACGTGATGCATTAGCAGCATGAATGTACTTAGAGCATTGGTTAGACCAAAGCGCATGACCAACCATTCGTATAGTCCAAATTCGGTCTTGAAGATGACTTTCCATTCATCTCCTTCTTTGATTCTGATTGATTATATCCGCTCTTCAGATCATTTTTGGAAAACACGGAAGTTCCATGTAACAACTCATCTAGTAAGTCATCCAGCCTCGGGATTGGTATACTTAACATTTATACTATTGATTGCCCTACAGTCTGTGCATATCTGCCAACTCTCATCCTTTTTAGGGACGAGAATTACCAGTATTTCATAGGTTCAACCCTTATCTTTTAATTCCTCGACTTGTCTTTGGATCTTCTAGGTTTGCCCTATAAGCTGACAAGTTAGGAATGGATGAATCAAGTAAGAATTCTAGTTGATGTTCGATCCCCCTTAGAGGTGGAAGCCCCTTAGGAGGTTCTTGAAAAACATCCTGAAATTCATCCAATACTAACTCTAGAATCTTGGACAAACTTGGATATTGTTCATGAAATGCAGGGGAAGAACTTGGAGGAGGATATGCTAAGAGTAGGGGTTTTTGAGCTAAAATTACCTTCTTAATCCCCTTGTGGGAGATCATGATGCCCTTTGCCTAGGAGGTTGACCCCTTCTCTTTCTTTTCTCTCATTTTTTTCATTTTTTTCTTTTCTCTTTTTTTTTCATTTTTTCTTAGTCCTTACTAACTTCTTGGGAGGAAAGGGGTTTCAAAGTGATCTTGCGCCCTTGGAACTTAAAAGAAAACTTGTTGGTATAACTGTCATGAAAGGTGTTTTTATCAAATTGTCACAGTCTACCAAGTAAAATATCAGATGCTTCCATTGGCACAACATCACAAAGAACCTCATCCTTATAGATCTCAATCACAAAGCTAATGAGGACTTGTTTATTAACCTTTATCTCGCCTTCCTCACTAAGCTAAGAAAGCTTGTATGGCTTGGTATGAGGAGTAGTGGGCAAAACAAGCTTGTCTATTACCCTTGTGCTAGCAACGTTCACACAACTTCCTCCACCGATGATGAGTGAACACAATTTGTCATTAATAAGGTAGCGGGTATGAAAAATGTTTTCTCATTAAGTATCGTCAAGATCCTTTTGGACTTGACTCAACATCCACCTTACTATTAACAAATTTCCTTCACAAGGCGTGATCTCTTCATCGCTTGAAGAAGAGTGTTTAAAGGAATTCTCTTTAGATGAGGAGGAATGTTCACTCTCGACATCTTCATTTGTGCTCAAAATCATAGTCCTTTTGGTAGGATTGTTTGAAGTAATGTGTCCATACCCAAGAATTTGAAACATTTTATGAAACTAGTCCTTTGAGGTGCGGAGGTGTTAGAAGTGGTGTTCCTTGAAGAGTTGCCCTTAGGGAGCACTTCTTGGAGACCTTAAGAAGGGTTTCTCTCTGATTTTTCCTTTTCCTTGCCCTTATCTTTCCAATTTGAACTGTAATAAGCGAATAACTCCTTGTAGCCCCATATTTTCTTTTCAATTGAGCTTCGATTTTCAGGGCAAGATGTAAAACATTTTCAATTGAGGAGTATTCGTATAGTTATACTAAGTCCTGAATATCACTTCTAAGACTACTAACAAACCTAGCTACCTTAGTCTTGTTAGTTTCATCATGCATACTGATCCTAAGTACCAAAGATTCTAGCTTCTTGAATTAATCATTCACACACATATTACCCTGTTGAAGTCGGCTTCAACAGGAGCTCCCTCCTATAGTAGGAAGGAACAAATCTAGCGCGTGTTAAATGTTTAATGATCATCCAATAAGCTGCGGGTGGCCCTTGGTAATTATCATTACAAACCTTATGCCACCAAGTCATGACATATCCCTCAAATTCTACTACAACTAAATCTACATGTTCGTGGTCCCTTATTGGGTTTATATTAAAGATTTGGTCCACTTTAACCTCCTAGTCTAGGCAGACTTCTGGATCATTATCTCTGTAGAACTTAGGTATCTTGATGTTGTTCCTTCTTGGAGTGTTGGTGCACCTAGAATGCCTCCTTCCATGGTATCTCTTATCTTCTTCTTCTTGGGAACTTGGTGAGTATGAACGTCTTCTTTCTCTTTTGGACTTCTGTGCTTCTAGTCTTTGGATTATCTCCCTTAAGTATCTTTCACTTTCTTTCCAAGACAACTCCATCTCTCTAATTAATTCTACTAGAGTTTGTTCCGGGTCCTTCATTTGTCCTTCATTTGATGCACCCCTTTGCTTGCCTTCTCTGATGAAGAATTTGACATGTCTACAAAACAAGTTAAACTAACACAAAACACGAAAGATGAAAGGTTAAAAAAAAAAAATTAAATCAAGTCACTCAAGTGTTTCACTCCTCATACTAGTTTGATTGGTAGGATAACTCCACTCTTCAAGTAGAAAATTTTATAAATGTTCCAAAATTCTCTTTAAAGTCTTAAAAATTTCTCTTGAAAAATGGAAATCAAATGGAAAGATGTACGCCAACCAAAACAGTTAAGAGATCCAAGAAATAACATTACCAAACAAAAACTTAAAGAAACCTAAGACAAACAATAAAAACACAAAATCAAAGAAGATATACTAAGAGTGATTTTTTTTTTTTTTACAAAACTTTGAACAAGATTAAAGCAAGTAAAGCTAGAAAGAAATTTGAGAAACACTTAAAACATACTTTCAAAGTTTTCAGCCAAGTACATACATAAGAAAACTAAGGTTTCTACAAAGTTAGAACTAATTTACCAAATTTTAAATCATGCAACCAAGAGTTATGATAAGTCTAGAACCAAATCATGAAGTGCCAAACTTTTTTTTTAACAATTTAAACAAGTGTCTCGGCCTATAGGATCTCTTTAACCAAAGTGTAACTTCTTTTTTTTATCTCGACCAAGGACTTTCTAAAGGAAAAGTATATAATTTGTTTTGATTCTTTTGGTTCTAACTTGATTCTAGATTTTCCAAAATTTAATTAAAGTTTCTAGAAAAAAAAATTAAACACTTAGTCCCTATGTTTAGGATCCTAGATCAATTCATCATGCATGGACTTAACTAATTAATTCATCATGCAATTTCAAGTGTTGGAAGCCAATAAAAGAAAACTTCAACAAGAGATATGTTAAGTAGTAAAAGTTTATGTAATTATGTTTTTAATTGTTATTTAATCACTTAAATTATGTTGATTCTAATCTATTTTTCTCCCAATGTAGGATGGATTTGCATAATACCTTGGTACAAGAGCAAGGATCATAATTCTCAAGATAATTGAAGAAAAATTGAAAGAAGGAAGAAGATTTTTAGCCTGAGATTCACCTGAGCGAGATGGATGTTCGCTTGAGCGAAAATACGTTAAAGCTCTCTGGAAGTCACTCGCTCAAGCAAACATTGATTCACTTGAGTGAAAACACATTAAAGCTCTCAGGTATCCACTCGTTCAAGAAAACATCTCTCGCTTAAGCGAATGTTCCGCTTGAGCAAATGACGCGTAGTCCAAATTTTTCCATAAAAAGATACGCGTAGCCCAAATATTTATGCTTCTGTTGCAGCATCTAAGAAATACTTGTTGGTCTTTTGGCAAGCGTACCAATATTATCAATTGTAGTACAATATTTCAATTAAATAAAAAGGAAACAATTTAGGGTTAGGTTTTAAGAATTGATTTGATTGGAAATAGAAAATAGAAAAAATAAAAGATACCGTAGGCGCCACAAATAAGAATATTTGATAAGCCAAGAAGGATCGCCAAAAAAATAGAATAATTCTTGATAAGATCAAGTGATGCAAGGAAGAACCCTAGCAGAGCAACAACTCACAAAGTAATCTGAATATTACGTACGTTCATTCTGAATTTCCAAATGTTTAATACAACTTAAATTTATGAGTTTGTCTCATTGTAGGAAATAAAGATAAATTAAAATCCTAATCTCCCAAGTAAAGTTAAGTTGCTTAGATGGTTCAGTGAAGGCATTATAAGCTTTGGGTCTTGGGTTCAAATCCCCACTATAGCAAATATGATAATAATAATAATAATAAAAACTAAATCTTTTAGTTGCGCCTCCTAGCTCTCCAAACATTCTATGCATGTGATAGGTCTAGACTCCTCCATGTTTGGATCTTTTAATAGTTGGGCCTTTAGCAAATTAGTCACTTTGTATTGCAATGCCTCTTGTGTTTTTCTAAGTCTACCTCTTGTAATAGGTCCACCTAAGTCTTGGATTGGATCTTGGTCTTGATCCTTCTTGTTATGGGCTTGGGCCTTTATGTCCACATCATTCCCTCCTTCTTGGGCAGCATTTGTCCTCAAATCTATGAATTCATCTCCTGCATCAAAAGGAGTCAAGTCAGCAACATTAAAAGAAGAACTTACATTATACTCTTCTGGTAGATCAATCTTATAAGCATTATCATTGATCTTCTCTAAGACTTGGAATGACCCATCTCCTCTAGGTTGAAGTTTAGACTTTCTTTGTTCAGGAAACCTTTCCTTTCTCATGTGTACCCAAACCCAATCACTAGGTTGGAACACCACCTTTTTCCTACCCTTGTTAGCTTGCCTCGCGTAGCTCTCATTCTTCTTTTCAATTTGAGCTTTTACTTGCTCATGTAGCTTCTTCACATATTCTGCTTTAGCCTGTGCTTCCTTATGCGTAAACATAGAAATGTTAGGCAAATGCAACAAATCAAGAGGAGTCAAAGGATTAAATCCATACACAATCTCAAATGGTGAACAATTAGTGGTGCTATGGATAACCCGATTATAAGCAAACTCAACATGCGGTAAACATGCCTCCCAAGTCTTAAGATTTTTCTTTAAAATAGTCCTAAGCAATGTGCCTAAAGTCCTATTGACTACCTCAGTTTGACCATCAGTTTGTGGGTGACAAGTAGTAGAAAACAATAATTTAGTACCAATCTTACCCCACAAGGTTCTCCAAAAGTGACTAAGGAATTTTGAATCCCTATCACTCATAATGCTCCTCGGCAGCCCATGTAGCCTTACTACTTCCTTGAAAAACAAATCAGCCACATGACAAGCATCATCTACCTTCTTGCAAGGTATGAAATGTGCCATCTTAGAAAACATATCAAAAACAACAAACACATAATCCTTTCCATTCTTTGTTTTAGGTAGCCCTAAAATAAAGTCCATAGAAATGTCAGTCCAAGGATATTCAGGAACAGGTAAAGGAGTATATAACCCATGAGGCTTAACCTTAGATTTAGCCTTTTTACACACAATGCAGTGATCACAAAACTTATTCACATCACGTTTCATATGAGGCCAAAAGAAATGCTCTTGCAAAATTTCTAAAGTCTTTTGAACCCCAAAATGACCCATCAAACCCCCTTCATGTGATTCACGCACAAGCAACTCTCTTATAGAACACTTAGGCACACACAATTTATTTGCTTTAAACAAGAATCCATTATGCCTAAAGTAACCATTTTTAGAAAACCTTTCACATGCAGCAAAAGTTTCAGCAAAATCCACATCATTCACATACATGTCTTTCAAAGATTCAAGACCAAACAATTTAGTTTCAAGCATAGAAAGTAATGCATATCTCCTAGAAAGTGCATCAGCTACTACATTCCCTTTTCCCTTTTTATGCTTGATGACATATGGAAATTGCTCCAAGAACTCAACCCATTTGACATGCCTCTTGTTTAACTTACCTTGTCCCTTTAAGTATTTCAAAGATTCATGATCACTATGAATTACAAACTCTTTTGGTAAAAGGTAATGCTGCCAAGTTTGTAAAGCACACACTAAGACATACAATTCCTTATCATAGGTGGGATAGTTTAGGGCACCCCCATTCAACTTCTCACTAAAATAAGCAATTGGATGACCTTCTTGTAGCAAAACAACCCCAATACCCACATTAGATGCATCACATTCAATTTCAAAAGATTTTGCAAAATTTGGTAATGCAAGAATAGGGGCATTAGATAGTTTGTGCTAAAGTTCAGAAAATGCCTTTTCTTGTTTTTCACCCCATTTAAACCCAACATGCTTTTTGACTATTTCATTAAGAGGTGAAGCCAAAGTACTAAAGTCTTTAACAAATCTCCTATAGAAACTAGCTAACCCATGAAAGCTTCTCACTTCACTCACATTCTTAGGGGTAGGCCACTCTTGGATGGCTCTAATCTTTTCCTCATCAACTTGTACCCCTTTAGAACTCACAACAAATCCCAAGAACACAACATGATCAGTGCAAAAGGTACATTTTTCAAGATTAGCAAACAATTTTTCCTTTCTAAGCACATTCATGACAGCACGCAAATGTTCAACATGCAAATCAAAATTAGTGTTATATATCATAATATCATCAAAAATACACCACTACACATTTGCCTAAAAACTCTTTCAAGACATGGTTCATCAATCTCATAAAAGTGCTTGGAGCATTAGTTAACCCAAAGGGCATAACTAGCCACTCATACAACCCATATTTAGTTTTAAAAGTTGTTTTCCACTCATCTCCTTCTCTAATTCTAATTTGATGATATCCACTTTTCAAGTCAATTTTAGAGAAGATACAATCACCATACAATTCATCCAACAAGTCATCTAACCTAGGAATGGGATGTCTATACTTTACCGTGATGTTATTGATAGCTCTACAATCTGTGCACATCCTCCAAGTTCCATCTTTCTTAGGGACTAGAATGACTGGGACTGCACATGGACTCAAGCTTTCTTTAACCCACCCCTTTTGCATTAAGTCTTCAACTTGCTTTTGAATCTCCTTGGTTTCTTGGGGATTGCTTCGATAAGCTGGTCTATTAGGCAATGAAGCTCCTGAAATAAGGTCAATTTGATGCTCAATACCCCTAAGAGGGGGTAGACCTATAGGCACTTCTTTGGGAAAAACATCTTCAAAATCCTGCAACAAAGAAGAAACCTCTTTTGGAAGAGAGTTAGTAAATCATGGACTGTTTGATTTACTTTCTTTACTCAAAAGTAAAAGTATTGGCTTTCTCAATTGCATAGCTCTTTTGACTTCTATTTCTTTTATAAACAGATTTGATTTTTTTCTCTCTTTCTCTTTTTCTTCCTCTTTTTCCTTTTTCTTTTCACTCTCTTTTTCTTTTCTCTTTTCTCTCTCTTTTTCTTTTCTTTCTCATTTTCAGTTGATCCTCACTAACTTCTCTTGAAACCAAAGGTGCAAGAGTAGTTTTGCGGTCTTTATGCATAAAAGAGAACTTATTAGTGAAACCATCATGCATAACTCTCCTATCATACTGCCATGGTCTCCCAAGAAGTAAATGACAAGCCTTCATAGGCACCACATCACACAAAACAGAATCTTCATATTTCCCTATTGAAAAACCCACTTCAACTTGCCTATTCACGGTCATCTCACCATCTTCACTAAGCCATTGAAGTTTGTAAGGTCGTGGGTGTGGCTTAGTCTCCAAATTCATTTTTGAAACCAACCGTGCACTAGCCACATTAGTGCAACTCCCACCATCAATGATTAAAGAGCACAACTTCCCTTCAATGAGGCACCTTGCATGAAAAATATTTTCTCTTTGACAATCATCTAATTCAACTGATTGACTACCCAACATTCTTCTAATCATGAACAAATCTCCTTCTAACTCTCTTTCATCTTCATGCTCATTTTCATCACTAGATGGAGAATCTGAAGAAGATTCACTAATTATTTCTCCATCCTCCTTAAGTAACATAGTCTTCTTAGTGGGACATTGAGAAGCTATGTGACCTCTTCCCAAACATTTGAAGCACTTAACCTCACTACTCCTTGTTTTCTTAAGTGCCTCATCAGACTTATTTTGATTTCTATGAGCTATAACATTGGAATTTCTTGTTGATGATCCTCCCTCCTTCTTATTTTTGCCCTTCCAACTAGGAGTGTGAAAATTAGATGAACTCCTCCTCATGGCACCCTTTCTCTTTAATTGTTGTTCCACCTTGGAAGTTTGATGTACTAAATCCTCCAACTCAACATAATTTTGCAGCTCCACAACATCCCTTATATCACTATTTAGCCCATGTAGGAATCGGGCGATAGTAGCCTCCCGTGCCTCCATAACATTAGCCCTAATCATGGAAACCTCCATCTCTTTGTAATATTTATCAACACCTATACTACCTTGTATGAGTCTTTGGAGATTGTTGTGAAGATCTCTTTGATAATGAGAAGGAACAAATCTTCTTCTCATCAACCTCTTCATTTCTTCCCAACTTTCCACCAAGGGTTCTTCATATCTCACCCTTTCCCTTTGTAATTGGTTCCACCAAATGAGAGCATAATCAGTGAATTCCATGGCTGCCACCCTCATCTTTTTATCTTCTGTGTAATTATGGCATGCAAATAGTTGCTCAATTTTTATTTCCCTCTCCAAATATGCTTCTGGATCACTCTTTCCTTGAAAAGGGGGTATGTTCAGCTTTACTCCTTCAATTCTGTTATCTCTAACATCACCTTCATTATTTCTCCTTCTCCTCCTTCTACCTCCATCATCATCATCATTTCCTTGATTTTCTAGTTGTTCAATTCTCCCATACAACTCCTCGGTATGTTCTGTCAACATTCTTTGCATTTGGGTTATAATGGCATCAATCAATAATCTATTGTCACCCCCTAGAGGAGGGGTACCACCACCACCACCTGCACCTGCCATCTTTCAAGTAAAAAAGAAGAAAGGACCAAACAAATGAAGTAATAGAACATCACCACTCTTCTCACGTGTTTGCACTCAAAGATGTACCACTCGTGTTTACTCTCAATTTGGCTTTTGTATAATATGCACTCTTGCCTTTTTCCACTCGTTCTCTGACTTATGGTTCTTACAAGAATCAAACAATCTATAGTTCAAGAATCACTTTCAACTATAGCAATCACAAGGAATAAAACAGAATTGTAGTACCAACAAAGGACAAGTAGCAAAGAATAATTTTACTACTAACAACAAGCAAGACAAATCTAAACTGTATGGGAAAACAAAGATTAGACAAAGAGGCTTGACACTTAGGAATTTTAACAAACAGCTAATGTGCACTGAAATTTAAAAGAAGAACAATTGCCACATATATATATATATATATTACTTTTTTTTATTCTTTTCTTCTTTTGATTCTTTTCCTTTTTTGATTTTTTTCCTTTTTTTGATTCTTTTCTTTTTTTTTTTATTCTTTTCCTTTTTTGATTCTTTTCTTTTTTGATTCTTTTCTCGAGAAAACTAATTTCAAACACAACTTTCATGTATATATATATATATATATATATATATATATATATATATATATATATATAAATCTAAATGAAATTCAATATCAAATTTGCATAACATAGTAGTTTTTTTTAACAATAACAATGAACGATGAACGTGAACAGTGACATTGAACGAGTAATCGTGAACAGTGACAATGACCGAGTATGTGAACAGTGACAATGAACAGTACCGTGAACAGTGCCGATGAACAGTACAGCTTTTGAACCCTGCTCTGAATATCAAATGATGACACTCGAATAGAAGGGAAACAATTTAGGGTTAGGTTTTAAGAATTGATTTGATTGGAAATAGAAAACAGAAAAAATAAAAGATACCGTAGGCGCCACAAATAAGAATATTTGATAAGCCAAAAAGGATCGCCACAAGAATCGAATAATTCTTGATAAGATCAAGTGATGCAAGGAAGAACCCTAGCAGAGCAACAACTCACAAAGTAATCTGAATATTACGTACGTTCATTCTGAATTTCCAAATGTTTAACACAACTTAAGTTTATGAGTTTGCCTCATTGTAGGAAATAAAGATAAATTAAAATCTTAATATCCTAAGTAAAGTTAAGTTACTTAGATGGTTCAGTGAAGGCATTATAAGCTTTGGGTCTTGGGTTCAAATCCCCACTGTAGCAAATATAATAAAAATAAAAACTAAATCTTTTAATTGGGCCTCCTAGCTCTCTAAACATTCTATGCATGTGATAGGTCTAGACTCCTCCATGTTTGGATCTTTTAATAGTTGGGCCTTTAGCAAATTGGTCACTTTGTATTGCAATGCCTCTTGTGTTTTTCTGAGTCTGCCTCTTGTCATAGGTCCACCTAAGTCTTGGATTGGATCTTGGTCTTGATCCTTCTCGTTATGGGCTTGGGCCTTTATGTCCACATCAAAACATCTCTCGCTTAAGCGAATGTTCCGCTTGAGCAAATGACGCGTAGTCCAAATTTTTCCATAAAAAGATACGCGTAGCCCAAATATTTCTGCTCTTGCTGCAGCATCTAAGAAATACTTGTTGGTCTTTTGGCAAACGTACCAATATTATCAATTGTAGTACAATATTTCAATTAAATAAAAGTTGATCCCACGAGGAATGGTTTCACTGGAAATTCCAAGTCATATACTTATTAAGTATATTGACACAAAATTTGTTTTTCATAAATATTTTGGTTGAAAATAAATGGCAAAGAACTATTAAATATTTTTAGAAAAGATGAAATATAAGAACTTAGGATTGGATTAATTCATTCTCCCTTCTTTGTATAATGGCTAGGTCAAACTAATAACATCAATTAACCTATCAATGTTGATGTCACCTACTTAAATCATTCATATTGATTCCTCAAACATGAAATTCATAAGAAAACCTTGTAAACATAGATTCTTCATACATTTAATAAATTTTCCAGCATTAGGTTTAGGGTGTTAAGCACTTAATACATCCATTACCATTCCTAGCAATCAATGTAGCAAATATTCTTAACCTAATCAAGGATGTCAAGATATATTTTCCAATATATATGAACATCAAGGATAAAAGCAATTAAAGGCACAAATGATAAGAATAATAACATCAAGAACATAGATTAATATCTCAAAATATCATCAAGATACAAAAGAGTTCAAAGGAAGTGCACCAAATCTTAAGAGAATGAAATTAGTCACTCGTGATGTCCATTACAATAATCCAAATGAAGAAGAATTGAACATTGGACGAAAACTGGAGCAGTTGCTGCGCCTCTCTTCTCAAAACCTAAAACTAATTTCTCAAAACACATCTTATCTTTTTATGGAAAAATTTGGGCTACGCGTCATTCGCTCAAGCGAGAGATGTTCTCTTGAGCGAGTGGATACCCGAGAGCTTTAACGTGTTTTCGCTCAAGTGAATAAATGTTCGCTTGAGCGAGTGACTTCCAGAGAGCTTTAACTTATTTTCGCTCAAGCGAGATCCGTCTCGCTCAGGTGAATCTCAGGCTGAAAATCTTCTTCCTTCTTTCAATTTTTCTTCAATTATCTTAAGAATTATGATCCTTGCTCTTGTACCAAGGTATTCTGCAAATTCATCCTACATTGGGAGAAAAGTATATTAGAATCAACATAATTTAAGTGATTAAATAACAATTAAAAACATAATTACATCAACTTTTACCACTTAACAAGATACTAGACATATAACTCAAAAGCAAAGGCTAGGCACATTTAGAAAGACATTAAATTTAGAAGAATATGTAACTTAATCAAGTGCAACTTTTTTTTTGGCTAGGCATTTTATCAAACATCATACATGCCATAAAAAGAAACTTAGGTGAGTATAGTTTGGATCAACCTCACACCCAAACTTTTGAGTGTAGCACCGCAAACCAAATAGCTATAAAAGCACAAGTTAAAGCATAAAACCCAAGCTACACAAGGAATGAAATCAAAACCATAATAAAAACACCTTACTAGAAACAACATAAGCTCTAAATACCAAATGATATAAAATAAAGTAAGGTACAAAATTTTAAAAAGATAAGTTACAAAATTTTAAGCAATAAAGTAAGCAAACCCAAGGAAAATTTTCACTGAACATTAAGATAGTTGTCTATCTAGATGTGAAAGTTCATTTCCAAGGATTGTGGAGGTAGGAGGACATCATGAAATGAAACTAGAAAAGAATAAAGACAAGGGCTGGAAAAATGGATCATCCCCTTGGATAAATAAAGGGAGTGAAGAAATAAAGAAGAAAAGATGAAGAGAAGAGAAGTATGGTGGTGGTGGAGTGTTGGCACGCCACTAGGGGATGAGCCACCCTAGATAAGTGGTAGTTGCCGCCACTTGAACCAAGGTTCAAGATAAGAGACTTAAAAAGATGGAGCACTCTAAGAAACCTCATAAATTTGTCATAAATGTTCAACCTATTTACATGAGGGGAAAACTTCTTTTCCACCAAAAAGAGGTGGTATTCTTCAAAATGGAGGTGCAAAAAGTGAGTATACTAAAGGAAAGCGAAAATAAGTTAAAAACTTAGGAAAAGAAAATACTTATAAGTAAAAATACTAAGTAAATTTAAAATGGAAGGTGAGGAGAAAGTCTTCCTGCTAGTCATGCTCCTAGTAATCCTCCTAAAGATGACATCTCTCCCCTCCGAGACAACTAAGGACTCATCAATATCTTTAAAAGCACAATCATTATTGAACATTACTTGTTATTTATGTGTAATTCAACTTTGTTGTTTGTTTTCCATTTTCATATGTTAAGTGTGTGTTTTTTTATTCAGAATTAATATAAACACTTGAATCTCATTTTTGTTGCTACTATCAATGACTATGCAACTTAGGTGTTTGTTTTCCTTTTATTTTATATCCTATAATTAGGATGGCTAACTGATCCATGTAATTAGAATGGGCTACTACCTTTCAATTTTTCCACAAGTTAATAGTATTTTATTTGTCAATGTAGAATTGTTCTTGTTAAAATATTTTCATAGATGATGTGATCATGATAGTCACTAGTTTAAAGGATTTATAAAGAGAGACAAATATTTTTTTTTATACTTGTACCTCAACGAATAATTTTTTATATCTTTAAAGTATAGTTGTTGTTGTACATTACTTACTTGTTATTTATGGGTAATGTAACTTTGGTGTTTGTTTTCCTTTTATTTTACATGTTTGGTGTGCCTTCTCCTAAGAATTTATTAAAGCATTTAAATCTTATTTTTGTTGTTGATTTTCCCCTTGTTCCTTTCTTGACTAGTAAAGTTATGTGTTAAAGATATTTTACCTATTTCCTTTCCCATTTACTTGGTTACTTGCCTCTCACATTATATCACTATTATGATAGGAGGAAAAAGTTTAAAGGGAAACTCTTGGCTTGGTTTGGACATGCTACCTTTGGATGCTTAACTGATCGAGACAATAGGACTGATCTACTACTTTTTTTATTTGTCCATTTGAAATGGTTCAGTTAAAACATTTTTATTGGATTATTATGTGATCATGATAATTTCTAGTTGAATGGATTAATAAAAAGTGATAAGTTGTATTTGATTTCTTGATACTTGTACCTTAATGAACATTTTTTGCACGTCTTTGAAAGCATGATTATTGTTGTATATTACTTGTTATTTATTAAGTTTTATTTTTGTTTGGTGCATGATTTTTTCCAATTCTATTCCCTGGAGATTATTCCTTAGAGAAACAAAGTTAGAAATAAAATTTTCATTATTTGATTTCAATTTTAGATGAAAACATGTTAAAGTTTAGGACTTAATTTCTATTGATCGATACCAAACTTTCAAAAGGAGATTTACATCTTGCTAAGAGACTCTAGGCCTATTAGATGAAGAATTTTTAGAAAAAGATTGAAAACTAATATTTTGGATATTTGTTTGGTCTTGTAAAATATTTTTTCTTATTTACTTGAACTTTGAATATATTATTCAAGATAGCTTTTCTTTTTTATATAATACTATTGACAAAAAATTTCAACAAATACATTCATTGGTAATTAATTAACTATTGACATATTTTTTTATTTGTAAATAAATCATTTATCGATGCATAATATTTATTGATAATTATCAATATTTTATATTACTGAATTATTATCAAATTAAGAGAATTGACATTAGTAGGATATTTATTATTTATAGTATATTTTTTTAGAGATTCCCTCCTATTTATATTTTTGAATTATTAATATCAAATTAAGAGAATTGACATTGATAAGATTCAAACTCAGTACCTTAGAGTTGAAAACTAATACTTCAACCACTAAGTTACTATAATTTTTTGATAATAATTTACAAATAAATTATATTTATATACAAATAAATGTATATCCATGTAAATATATAAATACAAATATATTTGTATATTTATATATTTTGATATATTTATATATAATTAAACATTTATTTTTTAAAATTATTTAATTTAATAAATTATTATAAATTAATCTAATTATGATTAACTTAAATTATTAAATAAAAAATATTTAATTTTTTTAATTAGGTGAATAATTAATTTATTAGATATATTAAGAAATTATTATATAATTTTACCGACGGATATATCACGCAGTAACTAATTGTTAATTTGTCGATGGTAAATAATTGTTAATTTACTAACGAGATATATCCGTCGGTAATTAATTGTTAATTTATCGATAGATCTATTTATTATTTTACCGACGGATATATCCGTCGGTAAGACCAAATTCCACAAATGCTTTATATCCGTCGGTAATAACTCATTTTTCGATGGCTATAAATCCATCGGTAAAAATCCGTCGGAAATATGTGATTTTCTTGTAGTGCAAACTTTGATACCATTTAATATCTTCGTTGATAATATTGATAACCAAACCATAACAATCTCAAACATTGTCATAGTCTTAGTACATTTTATCTCTTTCCATTAGGGAGGAATAGTTGTAACATTTCTCCCTTTCAAAAAATTGTTAAAATAGTAATTATTATAGTACCCTTTAAAACTCTATTGACTATTACCAAACTCACGATTGACATTGCATTCTTTCCTATGAGAATTTATGTCATGTCGATGCCCATGACTATTGTCTTCTGGGAGAAGTCCATGTTGAGGAGGTTTGCTTTCTATGCGTCTAAAGTGAAAACACTAAAGAACAAAATTCGAGAAGGTTTGATGGTTTAACCTTTAAGGGTAGGGTGATCTTAAGACTCATGAAAATGCATTTCTCAACTTCTCGCTCATAAATAATATCATTCAATAGTTAGACTTTGTTCCAAGTAACAATGGTGGTCATCGTAGGAAACTTTGTGATTGTCCGCAGTGACATTGGAGGAGACACAATGGTTGCATATGATGTTGAAGAGGTTGAGAGAGAGTATGGGGAAATTTATGAAACAAAAGTGAAAAAGTTCAAAGAGAATGATGTGTGTTGGTTATGGAGAGTTTTAAGGAATACTAAAGTTATCAACAAGAACTACATGTTAATATATGCTTTCTTTTATTCTCTTTACAAAATATAATAGTAAAAATTATATCTTATTTGATTAGGATTATTATTTTAAAATATTTTAGTTTCCTAATAACCTAATTAGGCACTCGTCACCGCCGTCTCAAAAGAGAGACGCAGTCGGAGCGACGCGATGGTTTCGACCCTCTTGTTTTCGCGTTTTTTTATGGGTGGTTACAACGCCTTTAGGTTGTCCGATAATCGGGCTAACCTAGGGGCGAGGTTTTCGAAAGGTCGTCCTTGGGTTGTCCGATAACCGGGCTAACCCAAGGACTAATTTTGAGGGGTTCTGTGGAGTCGCCACCTATGTTTTTACCGGAAACATCGGAAAAGGGGTTTTTAAAAGGCGTTGGTTTTCAAAAACCAACTTTGGTCATTAGAACCAGAGTTGGGTAAGGGAGTTAGTTACGTGTAAAGGAAGTATTAGTTCCTTTACTACGCCCCTTTTGGGTTCCCTATGATAGGCCAGCTATCTAAAAATATTTAAACTGGTGAAAATAACGTTTTTGCCCTTTTATTATGCGGAATTTAAATTTATGACTACATGGCCCTAATAGCTATTTGCACAATTTATGTAAAGCGGTAAATAGACAAAGAGGAAGAGAAAACCTTCGTAGCAAGCTTTTCTATTTTATTTCTTTTAAAGGAAAATGGGTGCTTTTTGGCAGCCCTTCACTCTACACGACGCTGGAAACTCTTCTAGACGTCAAAAAAACGCTCAAGAAAGCACTCTGAAGCTCCGGAAATGCGTCGGAGGGATTCTAGAGAGAAGTTTTAGAGAGAAGGGAGAGCTAAAAGTTGTGTGTTGTGTGGAAATGAGGGGGGGAGGACCCCTATTTATAGGTTTTCGCGCCTGGCAGTGGCGAGACCGCCGTTCTCGTCTGACAGGGTTGAGACCGCCGTCTCGTCCTGTGCAAGTGGCGAGACCGCCGTCTCGCGAAACGAGACCGTCGTCTCGCGAAACGAGATCGTCGTCTCGCGAAACGAGACCGTCGTCTCGCGAAACGAGACCGCCGTCTCGCCAAACGAGACCGTCGTCTCGTCCTTCGCAGGTGGCGAGACCGCCGTCTCGTCAAACGAGACAGCGATCTCGCCACTTGCCTGAGGCGAGACGGCGGTCTCGATTTCGAGACGGCGGTCTCGTCCCAAAAAGGCGAGAAAACTTATTTTTGGTGCCGAAAATCCTTCCTATCCTAGTATGGGGCCTAATAGTCTCTCCTAGTGGCTTGTTAGGCTTCGTCCATCTTCGAATAGGAAGTCTTTTACTCTTTATTTGGAGGCCGGGCAAGATTTGGGGTCTACAGCTGCCCCCCCTTTACCTGACTAGTCGATTGTTGGCCTGTTGTGCCAGACAGATTGACAGGAAGGTAAAGGAGTTGACCCTTTTGCCCGGTTACCCTTCGGATGCTCCGTCTTGCGGCGACTGATCTTCTGGGGAAAATGTTGGTGTTCGTGCATTTCCGGGATACTCCTTCTGACGGTAGCCGATCCCTTCGGTGGACACGTGGTAGAACCTCAGGATACTCCTTCTGACGGTAGCCGATCCTTCGGTTGATGGGTATAAACCCCCCATCAGGCTGGTAGTTGCAGTTCGTTGTGTGGGACTGGATGGTTATGAACCCCCCATCAGGCTGGTAGTTGCAGTCCGTTGCATGGGACTGGATGGGTATGAGCCCCCCATCAGGGTGGTAGTGCGACTTACTGATCCGGCTCGAGCGCAGATCAGGCGCAGCGCGTGCGCAGGTTGATAGGTATAAACCCCCTATCAGGCTGGTATAGTCCACTGCGTAGGACTGGTGGTAGTGGCGGCTTACTGTTCAGGTGGCCCATGCGCCGATTGGGCACTCCTTATGTGCTGGTTGATAGGTATGAACCCCCTATCTGGCTGGTACAGTCCACTGCGTAGGACTGGTGGTAGTGGCGGCTTACTGTTCAGGTGGCCCATGCGCCGGTGTTGAGATGTGCTTTTTTTTGTCTTTGTCCTTTTTGAGATTTGGTCGTCTGGTCTGTGCCAGGGATCCTTTGTCTTGATCTTTTGGTATTTGTCATCCGACTTTGCTGGTTGTCGGGGATTTTTTTTTATGAGTGCCTCTTAGGTAGGCAGGAATCCTCTGGGGATTTATTGATCTTGGTGACGCCTCTTGAGTAGGTAGATATCCATTGAGTTTCTGGTAATGCCTCTGAGTAGGCAGATGCTTCAGCGGAAGTGAAGACTTTTGGTTGCATTTGTTTTGCCTCTGACTAGGCAGATATTTCCTTATGGGGATGCTGGCTCTTGTTTGTCAGGTCTTGCCTATGCATAGGCAAATGACATTCTGATGAATATGAAGTTTTGCCTTTGCAGTAGGCTTACTGGGGATGATCTTTCTCTTTTTGGTGATCCACCGGGGAATTGATTGCCTTCCCGGGGATGATCTTTCTCTTTTTGGTGATTCACCGAGGAATTGATTGTCTTCCCGGGGATCTAATTTTGATTTCCCCCTTGAGGGAATGGAGTTTTGACTCCTTGTTGGATTTTATTGGTATGAGATGACTTTGTCAATACTCTTGTTTCATTGGGATTTCTGATCCTTTCTTTTTCGCTAATTTTCCCTTTTCTGCGGTGACCCACTTAGGGATTTTATTGATTGCCTAAAAGTTAGGATTGATTTCGCCTTTTTTTTCACGATTTATCTCTTTTTTATTGCGATTTTGAAATCTGGCTTTTTTATGGGGATAATACGTAAGCCTTTTTACTTTTTAGTCTCTTTTTATTACGCTGGCTTTTTCCCTTCTTTTTGGGGGGGTCCACTAGGGATGACGTTTTATTTTTTTAGTGATCCACCAGGGAATTAGTTGACTTCCTGGGGATCTGATTTTTCTTTTCTAGGAATGGAGTATTGGCTCCTTGATTGATGTTGATGCGAGTTATACTTGTGAAGCTCTTAGTCCACTGGGGGATGGGAATTTCTGATTCCTTTTTGTAGAATTTTTGGGATATCCACTTGAGGATTTTTATTCGGCCCTCTCTGTTATGGCCTTTTGGACATCCGCTAGGGATGCAAGGGTTTTTTTTTTCTTTTCTTCTTTCTTTTTGTTGAGCCCTTGATGGTATGGAGATTGAACTCTTTTGATTGCTGATGATGATGGGCTCTTGAAGTCTTTATTCTCCATTGGGGAGTGTGGAGGAGACTTTGGGTGAGTGTGCTCGATGACTCATGTAGTGGTAATGCTGAGCCATGAGGAGTGTTTTTGTTTTGCCTTCGGAGTAGGAAGGGATTCTCTTGGGGATGACTAAGTCTTTCCGTCGGCTTTTCTTTTATGATGTCTTGATGATTGTGCCCTCTTTTATTGGGTGATGATTGGAGCTTTGGCTTCTGGAAGCTTCTTATGACAACTCGCTCTTCTTTCTTGAGGGAGAGCAATGTTTAGAGATTTATTACTTTCTTGTGCCTTCTTTTCTAGGTAGAAGGATGGTAGCTGAAGCTCTTGATTTTCAGAAGCTCTTATTCCGCTGAGTCGCTTGATTGACGACTTGCTTCGTTTTCTTGAGGGCATTATTTGGAGACTCAGTCTCAGTGATCCTGTTTTCAAACATGGAGCTAGTCTCTTTATATGCATGAATGCTTTTCGTTTTTTGTTATTTGTCTGAAGTAATTTTTATTTCTTTCATTTTTGACATTGACAAAGTCGTTTTGTGCGACTACTTGTGTGTGGATGCCCTAAATGCAATCTATTCTTTTTTATTGATGCATCTGGAAAAGTGACTGGCATTCTCCTGCTGGAATTTTTATGATTATGATGAAGGGCCCCTCTTTTTTATTCATTTTTTGGTTTAGCCCTATCTTTTGCCTAGAATGCCCTTTTTGGGGTTTTCGGTCTAGCGGGCTGCCATAATTTTTGCATAGGATATCTTAGCGAACTTTTTTCCTTTTTTATGAATGCCCTAACTTTTGCCTAGACCGCCCTTTGCGGGTTTTCGATCTAGCAGGCTACCCTAACTTTTGCCTAAGAATCTCCTAGCAGACATTATTCTTTTTATTGTCATTTTTTCTTTCTCTTCTCTTTTTTGAGAGATGGGAGCCTATCATATGCATGCAATGTTTGCGATATGCATCCTATAATACTATTTCAATTAATTTTTCAAAAGGATTAACCAATGTGCTTTTACTTCTGATGAGCTTCTGACGTTATGCGCTTTCGTTGACAGAATAGGCTGTATCGATTTCGCCGTCTTGACTTTGTCGTGACCGAAGAATGATTGTGTTAATTGTAGAGCGACTTGCCATGTTAGTGCGCCCCTCCCTTTCCTTGGGGATGTCAATCCTCCTATTGATTACTATCTCCACATTTCCCTACTAATTACTAGAATGTTGTAGTAGTAAGGGTCAAGAGAAGAGAAAGAAGAGGATATTTAATTCAAAGGTTTATGTTTTAGAATTGTTTTACTTTGACAAAAATGGTTTTTGTAAGGATGACTAGCCAAGGTTGGTTAGAGTGTTTAGACTAGTTTAAACAAACGTTTTTTTTTATGAAGTGGCGTCTTGTTCTATGGCGCTTTGCTATGACTGATTGACTTCCCTAGTCTGCCCTTTGGGTTTTCAGCTTAGGATGTTGTGTTTTGTTTTGTCCTAACTTTTGTCTAGGTTTCTTTTTTCTTGCTTTGGAAACCTAGCGGACTTTATTTTGTAACCCTAATTTTTGCCTAGGCTACCCTTTATGGTTGTTCAGGTTTCCTAGCGGGTTTACCCTAACTTTTGCGTAGCCCCCTTTGGTGGGTTTCCTACCGGGTATCTTGCCCTCTCTTTTTGGCCTTTAGCTTTTATGGGCTTCTTTTGATTTTTGTTTTCTTTTTGCACAACATTGGTGAAACACGACTTTACTTATGACGAGGTAAAACTTTATTTTGTGCTTCTAGTCAATCAGTTGGTGATGGATTTGACTTTTATTTTGGTCGATGGCGCATTTTGATTACTTTGACGCACTTTTGAAAACGATTGCTTAAACATGGTTATTAATGAGGTTTAGACATTAATAGCAAGAAGAGAAGCAGATAGTAAGAATGACATTCTTTGTAATTAATAGAGAAATGTGTGCCCTACAATGATCGGGGGTCGGGCTAGCCCCGAGGAGTAATCTCTAATAGTCATTGGATTTACAAACCCTAAGAATCAAAAGGAAAACACCTAATGACTAAAGTCGTTTTTGACGCTTGAACCCCTCTATATGGGAAAATCTGATTCAAGGTGCGGAGGGGAGACTTCCCTTGATCCTTTGTAGGATAAAGCTTAAAAGGATTATCTTTAAAATCTGGTGGCTCTCTTATTCCTTGAGAGTTTCTAATGAGCCCTTGGTTTGGGCGATATCCATATTTTCTCATCATGTGGGTCACCTTCATATTGTTGGGAAAGTCTTTTCATATTGGCAAAAGATATTTCAAAGGTCCTCTTCCGCCGCATCCATTCAAGGTAGGGCAGACGATTTGTTGATCTGAATGTCGTCTCTAGCTCGAACCGTGACCAACTTGTCGCCTACCGTGAGTTTGTCACTTTGGCGGAGCGTTGAGAGAACTGCCTTAGCGTCGTGAATCCAAAGTCTCTTCAATTTCCTCTTTGGATTATGTTTTCTTTGGTCTTTTTATTTTTCTTTATTTGTAGGAGCGTCATCTTACAGCTCCTTGGGGGAATAGATTTTTTTATTTCTAATTTTGCCCCCAATGCCAGCTATGATGGAGATATCCTCATTGATAGACGATGTTTTTGCGTATCTCCATGGTACTACTTTTTTGACGTGGGAGGCATGAACAAACGCGATGACATCCTTGCCCCCTTTTCCTTATTTACTCAGATGACCAACAATTGAGGTTTATTATCCTTCTTAGGCGGATCAACCGTTGGAGATAACTTGACGACAAAATGTTTGCTCTTCATCTTATTCCGATTCATGGAAAGCACATCAATTAATCCTTTCTTTTTATTATCTTATTATTATTAAGGTGAGAATGAATGCAATTTATGAGTACAATTTTTTTGGGACCAGGTCTTATTTTGGAAATGGATTTTTATTTTTATTTTGATGTTGATTTGATTGTTTTTATTTGTTTATTTTATAGCCTTTTATCTCTTCTGTCGGAACTGCGTGGCTACTTAGCTTACAAAGAACCTGAAACCAGGCTAGCTAAAAGGCAGACTGTCCGAGATAAAATGCGGCTTTATGCGAAAGAATATTTAGCGTCCCTTATCTCTTCTGTCGGAACTGCGTGGCTACTTAGCTTACAAAGAACCTGAAACCAGGCTAGCTAAAAGGCAGACTATCCGAGATAAGGGTGTTTATTTGAAAATATTTTTTGGATTTTTTGTTTTGTTGTTTGTTTATGCTATGCAACAGACAAATGCAACAAACATATGCGCACACAATTCAGTCATCCCCGAACAGGCGAGAAGTCGTTTTTATCACGAGGTAGGGTTTTCCTGCAGAGAAGTGCATTGGCAAGGGTTGATTCTAACTGTTCTCACCAGGCTAAGGCCCCCAAGGTGCCCCCATTATAGGGTCCCCACTCTCCAGCCGTCCAACCATGCTTAGCACTAAGGCCATAGTCAGTCTTGTTGCCAAAAGAGGAAGGCTATCACCTTGAGTGGTGGTTTTCGATCACACTGGTGGGCTCAAGGCCCTCACTACAGCGAACCGTACCTGCCACCCACTCCCTATGGTTTTCTCACTTGGCCCCGGGTATAGAGGGAACTGTTGTGTGCAAGGGTTTGTGTACAATTTTTATTTCAAACAATTGCATAAGTATAAACAAACAACAGTTATTAAAGCCAAGCATTAAAACATGTTATAATACAAGTTAAGGGCAAAAACATTATTTTCTTGGTTTATTTATTTTTAAGCCGGCCCATCACTAAATGGGATCAACTCTCGAGGCTTCCCCAGTGGAGTCGCCACCTGTCACCGCCGTCTCAAAAGAGAGACGCGGTCGGAGCGACGCGATGGTTTCGACCCTCTTGTTTTCGCGTTTTTTTATGGGTGGTTACAACGCCTTTAGGTTGTCCGATAACCGGGCTAACCTAGGGGCGAGGTTTTCGAAAGGTCGTCCTTGGGTTGTCCGATAACCGGGCTAACCCAAGGACTAATTTTGAGGGGTTCTGTGGAGTCGTCACCGATGTTTTTACTGGAAACATCGGAAAAGGGGTTTTTAAAAGGCGTTGGTTTTCGAAAACCAAATTTGGTCATTAGAACCAGAGTTGGGTAAGGGAGTTAGATACGTGTAAAGGAAGTATTAGTTCCTTTACTACGCCCCTTTCGGGTTCTGTATGATAGGCCAACTATCTAAAAATATTTAAACCGGTGAAAATAACATTTTTGCCCTTTTATTATGCAGAATTTAAATTTATGACTACATGGCCCTAATAGCTATTTGCACAATTTATGTAAAGCGGTAAATAGACAAAGAGGAAGAGAAAACCTTCGTAGCAAGCTTTTCTATTTTATTTCTTTTAAAGGAAAATATGTGCTTTTTGGCAGCCCTTCACTCTACACGACGCTGAAAACTCTTCTAGACGTCAAAAAATGCTCAAGAAAGCACTCAGAAGCTCCGGAAATGCATCGGAGGGATTCTAGAGAGAAGTTTTAGAGAGAAGGGAGAGCTAAAGATGTGTGGTGTGTGGAAATGAGGGGGAGAGGACCCCTATTTATAGGTTTTCGCGCCTGGCAGTGGCGAGACCGCCGTTCTCGTCTGACAGGGTCGAAACCGTCGTCTCGCCAAACGAGACCGCCTTCTCGTCCTGCGCAGGTGGCGAGACCGCCGTCTCGTCCTTTGCAGGTGGCGAGACCGCCGTCTGGGAAAGCGAGACCGCCGTCTCGCCATTTGCAGGTGGCGAGACTGTCGTCTCGTCAAACGAGACGGCGGTCTCACCACTTGCCTGAGGCGAGACGGCGGTCTCGATTTTGAGACGGCGGTCTCGTCCCAAAAAGGCGAGAAAACTTTTTTTTGGTGCCGAAAATCCTTCTTATCCTAGTATGGGGCCTAATAGTCTCTCCTAGTGGCTTGTTAGGCTTCGTCCATCTTCGAATAGAAAGTCTTTTACTCTTTATTTGGAGGTCGGGCAAGATTTGGGGTCTACAGGCACAATTTTGTATAAGGTTGTATATATTCTATTTCATATCGGAGAATAAATATATTTCAGTTTATATTTTTTAAGTTGGTATGAAAGCAATGACTATCGTTAGATCTTGAATCTTTTGAAACCTATAAATGGAAGAAAGTAAATTTGATACATCTAGAATGAAATTAGTTTCTTCTATTATTCAAATTGAATGAGTTTTCAATCCTCTTTTAAAAGCATCTTATGATGATAGGAATGAGACGCAAATGTTAGAGTTGATAAATGAGGTCTTCGCTATCAAACAAAATAAAAAGGTATATGTGCTAGAAACAATTATGAATAATCCTAGTAAGGTTATTAATTGGTTATGGTACTAGGAGATGAAACTTATATTACTTAGATTTGTCAAATAAATTTGATGAATCACAACAAGTTTTATCGGTTGATAATTCTAATAGGAAAAATAAAATATCTAAAATTTTGTTATTGCATTGATGTCTTGGTCATTCCTTATTTGGGTATTTTAAAAAATTATTTCATACTTTATTTAAAAAACATGATGTTTCTAGTTTTAATTGTGATGTTTGTCAACTAGCAAAGGCTCATATAACTTTATTTTCATTAATTTTAAATAAAAGTCCTCAACCTTTTATGGTGATATGTGTGGGGTCCATCTAAAATCTAAACTTTAGATGGATCTAGTTAGTTTGTTACTTTTATTGATAATTATACAAGAATGACTTCGTTGTACTTAACTAAATCGAAAGATAAGGTAAGTTAATTATTTAAATTTTTTCTTATAATGGTAAGAAAATATAATGCTTGAATTCAAGTTTTATGTAGTGAAAATGGTGGGGAGTATAGAAATTGTGAACTCCAACAAATTATGAACTCCAACAATATTTAGAAGCTAATGAAATTTGTGAAATTATTATTGGAAAGAAACTATGACTTCAACACTATATATAATAAATCAGACTCCCTCAAGTTCTATTGAGTTTAAGATACCTTTTGAAACCTTCCATAATTAACTGTTACTATAATAGTTCCTAATTTATCACCTTATGTATGTGGATGTGTTGCATTTGTTCATCTTCATAAGCATTAACACAACAAGTTAGCCCCACAAGCTATTCAATGTGCTTTTATTTGATATGTTATACATAAAAAATAATATAGGTGTTATCATCCTCCTACTAATCATATGTATATAACAACGAATGTGGTTTTCCATGATAACATTGTATTTTTCTTTTGAGTGATTTTCAAGGAAGGAACCAATAACAAATCTAGGAAATTTAGACTTTAGAGTATAAAATTCATACTTTAGAGTATAATTTGGATCTAAGTGATTCAATTTCATATCACCACCCTTTAGGACATGAAGCAAAAGAAATTGATATTGGATCATCACAAGAATCTTGTAGAGTTGACATTAAAATTCCATATGAATGTTTTATTGAAGATAACTTTGAAGCTCCACATGAATTTCTTCATAGAGTTAACATTAAAGCCTTACATGAACCTCTTAATAAAAATATTACGAAATATTTTTTGGCTAAAAAATAATTGTCAAATCGCCTCACTAGAGTTATTCTGAACTTACTTATGAATCAGAATTCTCAAGTAAAGTTAAACATCTTATGAGTCACAATCTATTTAATCATAGACTATTAAGAACAAATAAAATATTTATGAATTAGTTATCTATTGTAGTTATCCCTGACAATTTGTAGGAAGCTATAGCTAATCCAAGATGGAAGACCACTATGAATGGAGAGATGAACTCACTTCAAAAGGATGATACTTGGACTCTTGTTGATTGTCCACTAAGAAAGAAACCAGTAGGGTGTTGGTGAATTTACACTATTAAATACATTGTAAATGGCACAATAAAAAGATATAAAGCATGGTTAGTGACAAAAGGATATACCCAAGCATATGGGTTAATTACTCAAAGACATTTACTTTTGTAACAAAAATTAACATTGTTCGAATATTATTTTCTTTGGTAACAAATCTAGATTGAAAAGTAATTTAATATAAAAAAAATGCATTTTTACATGAGGAATTAATTGAAGATGTGTACATAGAACTCCCACTAGGTTGCATGACATTAAAAAAAATAAAAAATAAAAGTATGCAAATTAAATCTTTGTATGGATTGAAACAATATCCAAGAGCATGGTTTGAAAGGTTTACAAAATGTATGACAACATTTGGATATCATCAAAGTAATTCAAACTATACTTTATTTTTTAAGAAATAAGAAAGTAAGATAATTGTACTTATTATATATAATTGTAACAAAAAATATCCAAAGAAAGATTATCAAAAGTGTTTGAATTGAAGGATCTTGGTCCCTTAAAATATTTTCTATAAGTGTCTAGATCCAATAAAGGAATTTTTTGTCTCAAAGAAAATATTTCTTATACTCTTAGAATAAAGAGGTATGTCAGTTTGTCAACCAACGAAAACATCAATGAAGGAATGTTTGAAGTTATTTACTATACATCAAATAAAGTCTTAGTTGATAAGCAAAAATATCAAAGACTTGATTGATGTACTTAACATACGCAAGACTAGATATTTCCTATGCCAACGAATTTATGCATAATCTTGCAGGACAATATATGAATACAATTATGCACATTAAGATATTTAAAGTCAACACTTAAAAAATTATTATTGTTCATCAAAAATATAAATTATCAATAGATAAATGTATATATTGATATTAGTTGGGCTGAATCATTGGAAGATAGACGATCAATATTGAATTACTTTACATTTGTTGGTGTTAATCTTGTTATTTGGAGAAATAATAAACAAAATGTGGTCTTTCCCTCAAATGTAAAAAACTAAGTTTATGGGGTTTAACACTTAAAATATGTGAAGGTTTATCATTAAGATTGTTCTTGCAAGATTTTGGATACTCATATACATAACCTATTAAACTATAATGTGACAATAAAGTTACTTATCATATTGTTCATAACCCAATAGAACATGATCCAACAAAATATGAAGTAGATAGAATTTTTATTGAGGAAAAATTAGAAGAAAAAATTTATATAATATGAGTTAGTTGATATATAAACAAAAGAAAATGCCTCAAATAAATTATCCTCAAAATATTTTGAGTATATAAGATTATTTGAGAGGAATATTGAGATTTATTTTCCTTTTATTCTCTTTACAAAATATCCTTATACAAATTATATTTTATTTAATTATGATTAATATAATTATAAAATATTTTAGTTTTGTAATAAACTTAAGTGTTTGTATATTATAAATAATTTATCATGTTTTATTTCGCGAATGAATATATTTTTCACGTTTTTACGACTATTCACTAATAAATCCCAACCCAACATCGTAAAATAATATGTTACCAACTTTTTAAAATTAATGAACAAGAGATTGAAACTAGTATTAATATTAAATTTAAATACTATGAATGAATAAAAGCAAAATATAATTATTATGAATTTAATAAAATTGGTGCAAAAGTTTTTAGAATATAAATGGATAAAACAATTATTATTATTATTATAACTTTAAAATATTTATTATAAAAATAAAAATTTATTAAACGAAAAGTTTAATTGAGTAATAAGATAAATAAAATAGATTAACTTATATTTTTTTCTTTTTTTTATTTTCAAGATTTACAATGATACTTTATATTTTAAAAAAAATTATTCATTATCTTATTAATTTGAGTTAATTTATTCCTTATAAAATAATGATGGTTTTCAATTTTTGATTTTTTTTTTTACATATTCAAGACGCAAAACTTATATAATTAATTAGATTCGCCTTTTAGAAAATAATAGTACTTAATTGTTTTTTATTTTGTTTTATCATAAATACAGTCTAAAGTGTGTCTAATAAGCAACTAAAAATTTTAAATATTTAATCTTAGATTCTTTATTTTTGTTCCTTAATTTATTCTTTTATCATGATTTACCATTCTTTTAATCAGATGCAATTTAATAGTTTTTAAGTAAATATAATAGAGCAAACTTTATGTCTTTAATAAATATAAAAATATGCAAAATTATGTTTGAAGTGGAACCATGATATCAATAGACTAAATTAAATCAAATTTAAAAAATATGGACCATTTTAATGTATTTATTATTGTTAGTATCGCGCAATGAAATGTTTGTGTATGGGACAAAAATCAAAAGGGGTGAATTGGTTTCTTATAAAAACTTTCCCTTTTAAAATTTTTTCCCAAGTTTTACTGATTAAAAGATAATATAATAAAACACTTGAAATGTAAAGAGATACGGGAAAAAGATTACACAAGTAATTTATACTGGTTCAGATCAAAAGACCCTACGTTCAATTGTTAATTACTCTAAAAGAGGATTAACCCAGTCACTAAAATAATAGTCCAAACAGATTACTAGTAATAAGGAATAGAAAACACATCTCTTGAGTCACACAAGAGATGAACACCTCCTTTGAAGCCACAAAGGATAAAGAAAGTTTTTCCTAGAGACAGCATAACACACGATCCACTAATAAACCCACTTAGTGATTTTTATCCCTTCTAGCCCACACTAGGTTACAAAATCCCATTTTTCTTCCCTACTCAAAGTTCTCTCAGCAATCACAGCTATAAAATTTAGTATGAAAAAGGTTGTCATTTACAGAGAGCCTGAGAGTTCCTCAAATAGAGATTATGGGGTTTTGAAATTATGGTTTTCGAAAATAGGTCTGAAATTTGAAATTCAAAATCATAACTGTCACAAATAATCAATTATCATAAGTGATAATCGATTATCACAGCGCTATTTTCGCAGAAGACAAATTTGATCAAGATAATCGATTATCTACAGAGATAATCGATTATTCAAGAGACTTTCAGAAACCCTGGTTTAACTTGGATAATCAATTGATAATCGATTATCACAAAGTGTTTTAGTTAAAAACGAACTTTCAGTTGACAGACTATGTGCTGGCTATCTTGGACTCTGTTTTTACAGACTCAAAATGATAAAACACAGTTATTACAAACAAATACAATTGTATATGAGTCTTCTAATCTTGAAGTCCTTTGTCTTTAAATCATCATCAAAATCTTCAGGCATCACACCCTTGTATTTTCAACAATCTCTCCCTTTTTTATGATGATCAAAATCTGCTTTAAAACCCTTTGTAATAACTTGTTTACTGTCACAACTAACATAGAAAAAAAATATTAAACATACCAGGCTTTAAGTATTTTCTCCCCCTATTTTATCATAATCAAAAAGAATATAAGCTCCCCTTCAATATATGGAGAAAAATAATCAACTCCCCCTCAATATATGCAAAGATAGATATTTATTTAAGTTTATCAAAATCAATTCACAAAAGAGGAAAAAAAAATTGCTAAGCCTATGAATACAAAAATTCTAAAATTCTTCACTTTTGGAATCATTGTTAAATTTCATGTCAAATCTGTTTTCTAGATTTGACACATGTTCATCTACATCCGAAATGTGATTGATAATTTTCTGATGCTGATCTGCAGAGATGGAAAATAAGTCTTGCATTCTTTGGTTCATGCTGAAAATCATATCTTCAATGGAGGAGCGGGGTTCAATATGGGTGCCAGATGAAGTTCTTCCGACATGAGTATCAACAACAACCATTTCTTCATCTTCAGAATTTTCAGCAACCTCAGCAGCATGGGGTGCATCATCCTTATGGAAGTAGGTTCCATTAACATTGACCATTTGAAGTTTAGATAATGTTCCATCAAGCATCCGATTGGTATTCAATGTCCGGGACCTTTGTTCTCCTTCAAAATTAACGCCCTTGTATTCCAGAATTCGGGAGATGAGAAAAGCATAAGGAATCTTAAAGGTAGGATGTCGCTTAACTTTGAGTATCGTTAAAGTAACAAGGATAGGCCAATCAATTGACTCACTGTTCATAATCGCATGGATTATACGAAGATCAACAGTAGAACACCTGTTGGTATGATGCAGCGGAATGTTTGCGTTTGGGACAAAAACTAAGAGGGGGCTGAGTTGGTTTCTTATAAAAACTTTCCCTTTTAAAAACTTTTCGCAAGTTATCCTGATTAAATGATAATATAATAAAACACTTGAAATGTAAAGAGATAAGGGAAGAAGATTACACAAGTAATTTATACTAGTTCAGATCAAAATATCCTATGTCCAGTTGTTAATCACTCTAAAAGAGGATTAACCCAATCACTAAAACAATAGTTCAAATAGATTATAAATTACAAGTAATAAGGATTAGAAAACACCTCTCTTGAGTCACACAAAAGATGAAGACCTCCTTTAAATCCACAAAGGATGAAGACAACTTTTCCTAGAGACGGCACAACACACAATCCACCAAGAAACCCACCTAGTGATTCTTATCGCTTCTAGCCCATACTAGGTTACAAAAGCCCCATTTTCTTCCCTACTCAAAGTTCTCTCAACAATCACAACTATAAACATTAGTATGAAAAATGTTGTTTTTACAGAGAGCCTAAGAGTTCCTTAATTAGAGATTTTAGGGTTTTGAAATTAGGGTTTTCGAAAATAGGTCTAAATTTTGAAATTCAAAATCATAACTGACACAAATAATCGATTCTCACAAAGCTATTTTCGCAGAAGACAAAATTTGATAGGATAATTGATTATCCACAGAGATAATCGATTACTCCAGAGACTTTCAGAACCCTAGATTAACTTGGATAATCGATTATCACAAGTGATAATCGATTGTTGATAATCAATTATCCCATGTGATAATCGATTATCACAGAGAGTTTTAGTTAAAAACAAACTTTTAGTGGACAGACTATGTGCTGACTATATTGGACTCTATTTTTACAGACTCAAAATGATAAAACAGAGTTATTACAAACAGATACAACTGTATATGAGTCTTCTAATCTTGAAGTCTTTTGTCTTTAAATCATCATCAAAATCTTCAGGCATCACACCCTTGTATTTTCAACAATCTCCCCCTTTTTTATGATGATCAAAATCTACTTTAAAGCCCTTTGTAATAACCTATTTACTGTCACAACTAACATAAGAAAATATTAAACATACCAGGCTTTAAGAACTTTCTCCCCCTATTTTATCATAATAAAAAAAAGAATATAAGCTCCCCCTCAATATATGCAGAAAAATAATCAACTCCCCCTCAATATATGCAAAGATAGAAATTTATTTAAGATTAGTAACATCAACAATACACAAAAGAGAAAAGGAAAATTGCTAAGCCTATGAAAACAAAAATTCTAAAATTCCTCGCTTTTGGAATCACTGCTAAATTTCATGTCAAATTTGTCTTCTAGATTTGACACACATTCATCTACTTCCGAAATGCGATTGATAATTTCCTGATGTCGGTCTGCAGAGATGGAAAATAAGTCTTGCATTCTTTGGTTCATGCTGAAAATCATATCTTCAATAGAGGAGCGGGGATCAATATGTGCGCCAGATGAAGTTCCTCTAACATGAGTATCAGCAACAACCATTTCTTCATCTTCAGAATTTTCAGCAACCTCAGTGATCGATGTCGTACTCGGTCAAATAATTAAAATAGATAAATGTAGTACTAGGAATCTTTCCTAGGGCGTTTCCCAAAGACCACGAATTTCTATCAAAGCTTATCAATTTTTCAAATTAGAACAACAACAAAAGGGGGGTTCTTCAGAATTAAAATATTAGATGAAACAGAATAAAAGTAGATTATAAAAATGCGGATTAAAAATAGATTAGAATGCAATTGATTTCCTGATTCCAATGCAGTGTCACTTATCCTAGGTTACGAAATTAATTTGAAATTAACCAACTAAGCGAAGATAAATCCAAAATTGTATTCCAATCCAAAATTAATCAATTAAGCGAAGATTAATCTCAAATTATCTTTAACCCTTATTCCAATATGAAATTAACCAACTAAGCGAAGATTAATCCCAAATTATCCTTAACCCTTATTCCAATATGAAATTAACCAACTAAGCGAAGATTAACCCCAAATTATCCTTATACAATTAAGGATTGCATACATCACATAATCTCATCTTTAACATAGAATTAAGCAAACTGTGATATTAGTTTTGGTTTATTAAGCATAAATAGATTATAATTCAATACTGAGATTAGAAGATGAAGAGTTAAGAGAACAAATGAAATGAAATTGAAGAACAAAACCTCAAAGATCTACTTGCATTCTCCTCAGAAAATCAATACAAAGATTTAGTTATCCATAGAAAATCGAAAACGCAGAAGAAGAGACATAATTAAAATCGAAACAAGAATTTAAAATAATGACAGAAGAGTAAACAAACTTGAATACAAATTGCAGAAGATGAAAGGCGGTTGCGTGACTGCTGCGTGGTGTCGTTCTCTCTTAACCCTACTTCTCTAACACATAAATAACCCTAACCCTAATCTGAATTTAGGTTTTGGGCCCAACTGGTCCACAAAACACATCATAAGTTGGCTTCAGTGGAGGTCTGCCAAATTCAAACACGTGCAGTATTTTCAATACTTATCAACATTAAGTGATTCTAGTCTTCTTGGAAAGCCTTTTGAGTTAGCTTTAAAGCGCCACTATTTCTACTATTTTCGGAGGTCTAATGAGTTTAGGAGACTTAAATTACTAAAGCATGTCCATTGGGTTGGTCTGGTGCGCTTGACCCGTTTTGGATAATTTATGTAAAATCCAATTTATCTCCGAAATAAATGATTTTGAATCCTTTGGAAAGCTAAATGTGTCTAGTTTATAATGCGTCCAGAATTATGATTTTTGGAGCTCTGTGGAAAAAATTATAAATAAAACAGTGAGCCAATGTTAGTTCCCGTATAGAATAAAATATGACATTTAACCCAATTTTTCATGTCCAAAATTTCTTTAAACTGTAATATGGCATCTAGCCTAATCTTCTAGGTCCAAAATTACTTTAAACTGTCATGAAAATAATAATGAGCAAAAATTAGATCAAATAGATCCAAATTAATTAAAATCTGAATTATTGGCTCAATGAAGCCCAATTAATAAAAATTCACTAATAATAGAAAGTTAAGCCCAAAACACTAATTAAAATAAGTATAGAAAGGTAAGAAAATATGGGAATATAATGACTCATTAAATAACCCCACACTTAGCCTTTTGCACTCCTGGGCAAAATTAAGAAACCAAGCAAGGAAATAAATCCAAAAACATTAAAGAAAATCATGCAAAGGATAGAAACAAAGACAAAAACAACGACAAACAAAAACATAAACAGAATTACATACTCCTTAATGAAACCTGGGAATCAAAAGAGATAGATGTTGAACATACAAGGAGATAATGCTTGAATATTTTGATGATGATTCAAGAACAAAGGACTTAAAGACTTGAAGACTTATAATCATTTGTATTTACTTGTAATAACTCTATTTTGTTTTTTTGAGTATGTAAAATTAGAGTCCAAGATAGTCAGCACATAGTCCATCCTCTGAAAGTTCATTTTTATCAAAACCACTCTGTGAAAATCGATTATCACTCAGGATAATCGATTATCCTGCTTGAAAATGTGTTTTTGAAAAGCTTGCTAGAATAATCGATTATCTGGGTTGATAATCGATTATCCCACTTAAAATTGATTTCTGAAAATTCTTGAATAATCGATTATCTCAGAGGATAATCGATTATCCTGGTCCAAAACTTCTCCTCTGCAAAAACGGTTCTGTGATAATCGATTATCACTTAAGATAATCGATTATCTACGTCTATTATGAGTTTTGAATTTCAAATTTAGACCAATTTACGAAAACTCTTTTTCCAATACTTCAAGTTTCGAAAATCATTATTTCCCAGACCCTGTTCTCTCTACTTAAGGTTCTCTAAGGCTCTATGCAAATAAAAACATACAAACCTTTTTTCATACAAAAGTTAAGAGTTGTGATTGCTAGAGAACTTTTTGTAGGGAAGAAAAAGGGTCTTTTAAAACCTAGTGTGGGCTAGAAGCGATAAGAATCACTGAGTGGGTTTCTTGGTGGATTGTGTGTTATGTCGTCTCTAGGAAAAGATGTTGTTCATCCTTTATGGATTCAAAGGAGGTGTTCATCTCTTGTGTGACTCAAGAGAGGTGTTTTCTAATCCTTATCTTTTTCAATTTGTAATCTGTTGTAACCTGTGATTATAGTGACAGCGTTAATCCTCTTTTAGAGTGATTAGCAACTGGACGTAGGGTCTTTTGATCCGAACCAGTATAAAACACTTGTGTAATCTTCTCATCCTTTCTCTATTTACATTACAAGTATTTAAATCAGTAAAATTTGGGGAAAATTTTCAAAACTCTAATTTTTTATAAGAAACCAATTCACCCCCCTCTTGGTTTTTGTCCCTAAATGCGAATATTCTGTTGCGCGATTCTAACAAGTGGTATCAGAGCTTTCTTTGATAGTCATTCAAATTTCAAAAATGGCTGGACAAAACCAAATCTTTGCCGAGGGTGCTTCTATCAACAGACTGTTAGAAAAGTAGGCTGAGATCAAGAGGGGGGGTGAATTGATCTTTGTAAGATTCTCGCAAATTACAGATTATCTATTCCAAAGATTAAGAGTTCTGACTAATTCTTGAATCAAACAAAACAATCAATCAAAATAAAGGCAGCAACAGAATTAAAGAGAGAAAGGTTTAGAAAGATACAACCAAGATTTTTACTGGTTCACCCAATCCCAGGGCTACATCTAGTTCCTAGACAAATTCCAGCTGAGTTCCACTAGATTGAATGTTTTACAGATTACAATTCCAATCACACACTCAATCTACCACAAGAACCAGAATTTCAGTCCTTGCACCTAAACCTTCACCAAGAACCAACTTCCAGTTCTTGAACAACCCTGCAGCCAAATTTCAGCCACAGAAACCAATGCCCACACTTACAGACACCCACAATATAGTAAAGAAACAAAGAGAAGAAACTAGAACACTCAAACCCCGTTTATGCAGCTCTGTAGAATGAGTTTTTTCACCAAAAGAATGCAAAATTCACCTCAAGAAAGAACTTCGAAAAACTTCACAAAACTTGCATGATTCTTTCTTGAAAGTAGCTCTTATGATTGCTTTATTGATTGCTCAAAGGTATATTTTAAAAGACTCAAGCAATCCCATTTATATAGAGAATTTTTCAAACTGTTGGTTTAATTAATCTGTTAAGACAATCTTTTAATCTGTTAAAAGTGTTGAATTAATTTGTTAAAACTTCTTTTAATCTGTTAAAATGTTCTTGATCATTTTCCAGATATGTTTTAACTGATACGACAACGTTTATATCGATTAAAACACTTTGTAAAAAATCCTTTGAATTGTTTTAATCAATTATTTTGCCTTTTAATCGATTAAAATACTGCAAAATGTTTTCATAAAACTTTCTAATTAATTTTAGCTGATAACAATCTGTTTTAATCGATTAAAACACTTTGGAAAAAATCTCTTAGTTGTTTATTATTTCGTATTTTAATCGATTAGAATTCTGTTAAAAAGTTTCATACAACTTTCTATGTCATTTTAACTGATAACAAACTTGTTTTAATCGATTAAAACACTCTGGAAAAAATCTCTTAGTTGTTTTAATCGATTAATTCGCATTTGCATCGATTAAAATACTGACAGAACATCTTTCAAAATACTTCAAGTTATTTTAATCGATTATTTCAAGTTTATATCGATTAAAATTCTACCAGAACACTTTTCAAAACATATTAAGTCATTTTAATCGATTATTTCGATTCTACATCAGTTAAAATACTGGCAGAAGGTTTCCAAAAACTCTTTTAATGAAAACAATCGATTAATTCGAAGATATATCAATTAAAACAGTTTCAGTGTTTGTTTTAAAAGGTTTTAATCGATTATTTTGAAAACCTCTCAGTTAAAAACCTGTTATGAGAGTGTTAAAAACATTTTAACTGATAAAGCTCATATAATATCAGTTAAAATAGTTTACTTAAAAGCCATTTAACAAATTACTTTGTTTTTAACAGTTTAAACACATTTTAGAGGCATTTGCAAAATCTTTTAAATGAAGAAACCTCATGCAGCAGAGAGATAAGAATGATTATACCTAAGTATAGATGCAGACTCACTAATCACTCTACCCTTTTGACCAAGTAACCTTTGACTGCAACAGAATAGCCTTTGACTTCATTTTGACTTCATCAAATCAACAAGATCTTTGCTTAATCAAATGATTCAATAAGATATTCATCACTTTCAGTCTCCCCCTATTTGATGAAGACAAACATCTCTTTGAATAATATCTCTGCAAAAGAAGTCACTTGAATATACAGATTAGTGAATATTAAAAAATTAATCACTTCTCCCCCTAGGTTACTACTCCCCCTCAAATCGTGAGTATAAAAACAATCATTATCTAAAACCAATTATTTCTCCCCCTTTTGACTTCATCAAAAATAGGGAATAAAGAAGCAAAACAAACACTATGCAACATATATATCAAAATTATGACACTATTGAGATGTATTACTCTTTTAAGAACCACTTAAAGTTGATTCAAACTTATCTTCATTAACACGTTTGTAATGAATACAATAGACACTTGTAAAGATAAGGGAATCATGCTTTAGTAGCATGTTACAAGAACAACCATTAACTAAAGTCTTTAATTTTCTTTCCAGAGTAATAAACGATTAAAAAAGAGAGCATAAACGATTAAACTGATTTTAATTGATACAAATATTGTTTTAATCGATTAAAACAGTAATGAAAATTGAAATCTAAAAACTTAAGTGCATTTAATCGATTAAATCGACATTTAATCAATTAAAATAGTATGAAAAATTTTGTATAAGTGCTGTTAATCGATTAAAGCTTGTTTTTATCAATTAAAACAACCAGATTTGGAAATTAAATGAGGTTTAAAGTATCTAGGATTTCTAATTCATTTCGAATTTTGTAAAGCCAATTATTAGGAAGATGTTTTAAAATAGTGTCCACTAGATTGATTAATATTTAGCCAAAAGATAGAGCAAAATCAGAATAGCATCTTATCTAGGTGATTTAACTGATGTAAACTAATTTTAGTTGATACAGATTCACAATTTACAACTTTTAATCGATTAATATGCGAATTAATCGATTATAATGGTATGAATTTCCTATGTAAATGTTTCTTTTAATTGATTTAATCGATTAAATCGATTTTATATCAGCTAAAATTATCAGAGATGTGTTTTTAATTCTATCTAAGCTCTCTTAATTCAAATAAAAACCTGCATCATATTAAGAAAAGTTAAAGGATTGTTTCTGGTTTAAGACCAGTTAATATTACAATCCAAAATAAAAGTGGCAGTAAAAGAAACAAGACATAAAGAAAGAAAAAAGATTATGATAGAAAGGGACCCTTGTTGTCAAAACTCAATCATCCCAATTTCCTTGATTGAGCTGAATATCTTCCAGTTTGGTATAGATATCAGCGATCTGATTTCCCAGGTTTGTGAACTGTGTGTTGGTCTACTGGAAGTGTTGATAGGTCATTTGCATATCCTTCCTTTGATTTTCTTGCATTGTGGCCATTTGAGAAAGCATAGTCCTTTCAAATTGTGAAACTGGAGTCCCACGGTCAGGTTGTTCTATGTAAGGTATTATCTCCATATTCTCATATGAAGCCTCCCCACCAGTGGACTCGGGAACTTCAGCAGCTAGAGGAGAAGGAATTTGATCAGCTTCTTCTTCATCTTCATCCTCATCTTCAGACATTCCAGCATCAATTTTTTATATTCATTCATCATCAATTTTGATATACCCCATTTTCCTTAGAGTGGAGTCATCAATTTCATTTGAAGGTTTAGGAGTCTCCACACTTTCTCCTGTAAGATCAACTTCAAAATATCTAAAGAAATTGTTAATCAACATGGTATACGGCAGTTTGTAATCGGATAACCTTTTTGCTTTCAACATGTGATCCTTGGTTACATAAACCCAGTTGACCGAATATTATTTGAAATGCGAGTACATGAGAGCAAGGTCACCCTCATTGAGTATAGCATGATTACTCCCCCATGGAGTAAGCATCCATGCAACAATGAAAGCCAACAGCCTATGTTCAAGCAACAGTTTTCCAGCATTTAAAATTCTTACCGAATCATTTGGGTCTTTGAGACAGGACCTGAAAAATTGAATTTTGTTGAAGTCTGGTATTTCAGAGATGTTTCCTCTGGATACTTCGACACCACTATCTTTGAGGCCAGCAACTTGTTCCCAAACAGAAGGAGTTATTTCCATATTAACTCCTTTCACTTGAGATTTGATTGTAGACCCATTCATAGTTAGATTGGAATAGAAAACACGAACCAAATCAGGTTGAATATTCCCAGTAAACTCCATGAAGGTCCTTAGTTTCTTTTTTTTTTCAGCTTTCTTCTTAGAGTTGTAAATCCTTCTTCGTCAAGCCATTTGAATTTGATGAACTTTGGAATAACAATTTGCTTCTGACTGAATTCAGCAATGAAAGTGTTCATTCTTCCAATATCTCCATCGAACCAGGCTTCCAAATGACCATCAGGATTGGCAGCAGAGGAAGATTCTCCTTTATGTTTCTTTCTAGATTTTGCTCTTTTAAACATTTTGTCTTTCGAATTTAAGAAGAGAACCAAAGCTAGGAGAAGAAAGAAGAAATTTCAGAGAATGAAACTGAGAAAAGAGTGAAGAGTGAAGCTAAGTGTACAGAACCACGGGTTTCGAATTTCAAATTTGTAATTTGAAGTCCAATTGGCAGAACCTACAAAGTTACAGTTTTAATTACATGCGTCCCCTTGACCGAAGGCAGAGGCGCAGTTTTTGAACAGTGGGTATATCAACTAATTTGTTCTTTGGATAAGTTTTGACTAGGTCAAAATGGAACAGTAAATGTTTTTGCAGAATTTGATAAACAATTAATCTTGGAAATTAGATCTTGGTTAGCTGAAAATTCTCTAATTGACTATAATTAAAATGGTTTCTAGAAACGAATTAATCGATTAATCAACAAATTAATCAATTAATTTGATCTTGAAAATAAGGTTTGAAAAAGCAACAGTGAAATAATCGACTAAAAACATAAAAGAATCGATTATTTTTGTACTGAAAGATTTAATGATATGACAGCAAAATTTTAATCGATTAAAACGAAGAATAATCGATTAAAATTGACTTTTTAATGATTTTAACTGATATAAATTCTTTTCAATCGATTAAAACAACTATACTAAAAATCCTGACAACATTTTAATCGATTAATTCGTATTTTAATTGATTAAAATTGTACGGACAACTTTTTTGGTGTTCTTTGTAAGTGAAATTAATCGATTAAAACAGTTTTATATCAATTAAAATACTCAGTCTATGAATCCATAATCAAAATTTGCTGATTGGGTACCAAAGAACTTCCAGATTTTGTTCCTGCAAAACAGATTTAACATATATCTCGTACCCTTTTTATAATCATTGAGTCCAATCGAGTTATTTGGCATGAATTCTTGGGAATCCACTTCATTCTACCTCTTGGTATAGCAAACTTATTGATTCTACAAAATTTCACAAAATGACCTCTTTTCATACAATAAAAGCATTTAATAACAGATGATGAGTATGATTTCCTATTTACAAGTGTTTTTCTGATTTTCTTGCTAGATGTAAATCCAATGCCAGATTTGTCAAAAATAAGTTTTTGTGACCCAAGAAGAACATCAAGATTAGTTCGACCTTGTGTATATTTAGAAACAGTTTGTGACAAAAAATCAATCTTCTTTTGTAAGTCTGGACAATTATTGCATGATTTATTACATACACAATCAGAATTATCATGGATTAATTTTAAGAAATCAAGATTAGTTTCATCTTCAAGAATTTTCTTTTCAAGAGAATCAACTCTATTAACTAACCAATTGTTCATGCCTTTTAGCCTATCATTTTCTTTTTGAAGTTTCTTGGTTTCTTCATGCATTTCATTAAATGGCTCTTGTAATGAATTATAATTCACCAAATTAGAAGAAGAGTTAGAAGTTACACTGCTAGTTTGATAGTTCTGATTAGCCATTAGACACAAGTTAGCTTCTTCATCATCAGAATTTTATGTTGATGAGGTATCATTGTCATCCCATGCTACATATGCTCTTCTTTTGATCTTTTCTTCTTTCTTATCATTGTATTTATTCTTTTCTGGGCACTCCATTCTTACATGACCTTGCTTACCACATCCATAGCATTTATAGTTAAAAGAATCAGATTTCTTTTCATACCTTTTGTGTTTTTCTTTATCTTGAATCTTTCTCCTGAGAAACTTGTTAAACTTTTTGACAAGCACTCCAAGATTTTCACTTTCTTCCTCTGATTCTTGACCTTTTTCTTCAACTTTGAGTGCTATGCTTCTACCTTTCTTTTCAGAGATTTCTTGTTCATTGAATCTGTTAATTTCCATCTCATGCTCTCTGAGTTTGCCAAATAAGGAAGTTGTTGTCATGATGGATAAGTCTTTTGACTTTGAAATTGCTGTGACCTTAGGCTGCCATGACTTGTCAAGACATTTCAAAACTTTTATATTTAATTCCTCTTTATCAAAAGTCTTACCTAAGCCCATTAGATTATTGATGATGTGAGTGAAACGCTTCTGCACATCTGCAATACTTTCTTCAGTTTGCATTTTAAACAACTCATATTCTCTTATGAGAGTATGCTTTCTAGCTCTCTTTACATCAATTGTTCCCTCATGAGTGACCTCAAGAACTTCCCACATTTCCTTGGCAGATTTGCATTGAGAGACCCTGAAAAATTCATCCATGTTTAGTGCAGAAGTAATTATGTTTTTAGTAGTACAATCACTTTGAACTTTTTTCTTCTCTTCATCACTTAGACTAAACCATTCTTTTTCTGTAATTAATGGACCATTAACAATTACATCCCAAACATTTCTATCAATGGATTCAACAAAGATCTTCATCCTAATCTTCCAAAATGGATAATCTGTACCACAAAACAGTGGAGGTCTATTAATAGAAGCTCCCTCAGAAAAAGGTAATTTGTTTTCAGCCATGAAAGATTTGGACCGAAAGTCTTGAGTATTTTTCAAGACCCTTGCTCTGATACCAATTGTTAGAAAAGTAGGCTGAGATCAAGAGGGGGGGTGAATTGATCTTTGAAAGATTTTCACAAATTATAGATTATCTATTCCAAAGATTAAGAGTTCTGACCAATTCTTGAATCAAACAAAACAATCAATCAAAATAAAGGCAGCAACAGAATTAAAGAGAGAAAGGTTTAGAAAGATACATCTAAGATATATACTGGTTCACCCAATCCCAGGGCTACGTCCAGTTCCCAGCCAAATTCCAGCTGAGCTCCACTAGATTGAATGTTTTACAGATTACAATTCCAATCACACACCCAATCTACCACAAGAACCAAAATTTCAGTCCTTGCACCTAAACCTTCACCAAGAACCAACTTCCAGTTCTTGAACAACCCTGCAACCAAATTCCAGCCATAGAAACCAGTGCCCACACTTCCAGACACCCACAATATAGTAAAGAAAAGTAAAGAAACAAAGAGAAGAAACTATAATACTCAAACCCGGTTTATGTAGCTCTGCAGAATGAGTTTTTTCACCAAAAGAAATGCAGAAATTTGCCTCAAGAAAGAACTTCGAAAAACTTCACAAAACTTGCGTGATTCTTTCTTAAAAGTAGCTCTTATGATTGATTGATTGATTGCTCAAAGATATATTTTAAAAGACTCAAGCAATCCCATTTATATAGAGAATTTTTCAAATTGTTGGTTTAATTAATCTATTAAGACAATCTTTTAATCTGTTAAAAGTCTTGAATTAATCTGTTAAAACTTCTTTTAATCTGTTAAAATGTTCTTGATCATTTTACAGATTTGTTTTAACTGATACGACAACGTTTATATCGATTAAAACACTTTGTAAAAAATACTTTAAATTGTTTTAATCGATTATTTCGCCTTTTAATCGATTAAAATACTGCAAAATGTTTTCATAAAACTTTCTAAGTGATTTTAACTGATAACAATCTATTTTAATCGATTAAAACACTTTGGAAAAAATCTCTTAGTTGTTTTAATCGATTATTTTGTATTTTAATCGATTAGAATTCTGCCAAAAAGTTTCATACAACTTTCTAAGTCATTTTAACTGATAACAAACTTGTTTTAATCGATTAAAATACTCTGGAAAAAATCTCTTAGTTGTTTTAATCGATTAATTCGCATTTGCATCGATTAAAATACTAACAGAACATCTTTCAAAACACTTCAAGTTATTTTAATCAATTATTTCAAGTTTATATCGATTAAAATTCTGCCATAACACTTTTCAAAACATCTTAAGTCATTTTAATCAATTATTTCGATTCTACATCAGTTAAAATCTGGCAGAAGGTTTCCAAAAACACTTTTAATGAAAATAATCGATTAATTCGAAGATATATCAATTAAAACAGTTCCAGTGTTTGTTTTAAAAGGTTTTAATCGATTATTTCAAAAACCTATCAATTAAAAACCTGTTATGAAAGTGTTAAGAACATTTTAACTGATAAAGCTCATATAATATCAGTTAAAACATTTTACTTAAAAGCCATTTAACAAATTAATTTGTTTTTAATAGTTTAAACACGTTTTAGAGGCATTTTCAAAATCTTTTAAATGAAGAAATTTCATGCAGCAGAGAGATAAGAATGATTATACCTAAGTATAGATGCAGACTCACTAATCACTCTACCCTTTTGACCAAGTAACCTTTGACTGCAACAAAATAACCTTTGACTTCATTTTGACTTCATCAAATCAACAAGATCTTTGCTTAATCAAATGATTCAATAAGATCTTCATCACTTTCACAGACCCCCACTTTTTGCAGGACAAAATTATCCCTTTTGGAAAGTTAGAATGCAAATATTTTTGGAGTCTGTTGACAGGGTTGTTTGGGATGCTATTTTAAATGGTCCTTTTATTCCAAAAATTACTGAAAATGGAGAAGAGGTACCTAAACTATTTTCTAGATGGACTGCAGAAGAAAATAGAAAAGCTCAATATGATGTTAGGGCTAGGAATATAATTTCATCTGCTTTGACTCTTGATGAGTTTTACAGGATATTCGTTTGCAAGAATGCTCAAGAGATGTGGGAAATACTAAGAGTAACCCATGAAGGAACAAATAATGTAAAAAGAGCATGAAAGAACTCATTGATTCAAGAGTATGAAATGTTTAGAATGCAACCGGGAGAAACGATATTTGACGTTCAAAAGTGTTTTACTCATATTGTCAATTATCTCACTGGGTTAGGTAAGATTTTTTATACTGATGAATTAAATGTGAAAATTCTTAAATCTTTGGACAGAAAATGGCAACAAAAGGTGACTACCATCACGGAGTCACAAAATCTTGCTACTATGACTATGGCGATTCTCTTTGGAAAGTTGAGAGAGCATGAACTTGAACTTGGAAGACTAAATGATGAAGAAGGCCAAAATGTCAAAAGAAACATTGCCTTCAAAACCAAAATTTCAAAGAATAAGAAAAAGAAGGAAGAAGAAAGTTCCGATAGTGAAGAGGATGAAAACTTGAGCCTCATGATAAAAAAATTTACAAAGTTCATGAAAGTTAAAGGGAAGCAACCTTTCAAAGGTAAGGGAAAGGTAAAAGAAAGTTCTTCTTTAAGTTTTAAATGTTATGGTTGTGGTGAAACAGGGCATGTGAAATCCAATTGTCCAAACACGAAAAGTGATGATCATAAAGGAAAGAAATTTTTCAAAAAGAAAGCTTATATAGCTTGGGATGATAGTGACTCAAGTTCGGAATTAAGCGATTCGAAGGTTGAAGCAAATCTTTGTTTAATAGAAAATGATAATATTTCTTCCGATTGTGAGGTAAGTGATTCCGACTATTCTTCAAATGATGATGATAATGACTATGAAGCTTTGCATAATGTATATCAAGAACTATTTGTTGCTTTTAAAGATTTGAAAACTGAATATAAATCTTTGAAAAAGAATTTGAATAAATCAGAAAAAGAAGTAGAATCTCTAAAATAAAAATAGTGACTTTAGAGGAAAAAGGAAATAAACAAATAGGATGTGCATCATGTAAAGAATATGAACATGATATTGATATTCTTAGATACTTACTTGATAAAGCTAAGATAGAATTAAGTAATAATAATAAGGACGAAGTTATTGTGCAAACTCAAGTAAAATGTCATGTTCCATTAAAAGAGCCTAAAAATAGAACCCGAAGGGTATGGGTTGAAAAAGGATCTAAATCTACTCAAAATAAAGTTTTATCTTTTCCAAGAATTAAATCTAATGCATGCTTCTATTGTATGAAACATGGGCATACATCTAATAGGTGTAAAATTAAGCATTTTGGTGTTCCAAAGGGAAAATATGTTTGGGTTCCTATAGATAAATGATTTGATTGTCTCTAACCCCAAGGACCCAAAAGTTATGAGGACCTAAGATTATTATGTTCTTGTTTTGTAGGAAACTTCCAAATCCAAGAAATCTATGTGGTATCTTGACAGTGGGTGTTCAAGACATATGACTGGAGATAAAAAGAAATTTATGAGTTTCAAAGCAAAGGAACAAGGATATGTAATCTATGGGGACAACAATAAAGGAAGAATTCTTGGAACAAGAAATATTGGTGGTGCAAATACCTTGGAGATAAAGGATGTGCTCCTTGTTGATGGGCTAAAGCACAATCTCCTAAGTATAAGTCAACTTTGTGATAAAGGATTTAAGGTAATTTTTGAAAGTAAGTTTTGCACCATTCATTTAAAGGATTCTGAAAATATAGCATTAAAAGGTATTAGGCATAACAATATTTATTTGATTGACTTGGATTGTGTATCTAATGCTAATATAACATGCTTAGTTACTAAAGAAGAAAATTCATGGTTATGACATAAGAGAGCGGCTCATATAAATATGCATCAATTAAACAAACTAATATCAAATGACTTAGTTGTTGGTTTGCCTAAGTTAAAATTTGAAAAAGATCGATTATGTGATGCATGTCAAAAAGGTAAACAATCTAAGAATGTTATTTCCACATCAAAACCTTTAGAACTATTACACTTATATTTATTTGGTCCATCTAGGATAAAAAGTTTTGGTGGAAATTACTATGCTCTTGTAATTGTTGATGATTTTTCTAGATTTACTTGGACATTTTTCCTAACATTGAAAAGTGAAGCTTTTAAAGTCTTTAGGAAATTTGCTAAACAAATTCAAAATGAAAAAGACTTGAGAATTAAAGTGTTAAGGAGTGATCATGGAGGAGAATTCCAAAATGAATCTTTTGAAAATTATTGTGAAGAAAATGGAATTTTGCATAATTTTTCTACACCTAGAACTCCCCAACAAAATGGTGTAGTAGAAAGGAAAAATAGGTCACTAGAGGAACTTGCTAGAACCATGTTAAATGAATCAAATGTTCCTAAATATTTTTGGGCTAATGCTGTAAGTACTGCATGTTATGTATAGAATAGGATGCTTATTAGGCCAATCATAAAATTAACTCCTTATGAATTGTTAAATGGAAGAAAGCCTAATGTTTTTCATTTAAAAATATTTGGTTGTAAATGCTTTGTTTTAAATAATGGAAAAGATAACTTAGGAAAATTTGACTCAAAAGCCGATGAGGCCATCTTCTTAGGTTATTCACTCTCTAGCAAAGCATATAGAGTATTCAATAGAAGAACCTTGAACATTGAAGAGTCTATACATGTTACTTTTGATGAAATTGTAGACCTTAAGGGAAATCCTCCTAAGTCAAATAAAGAATATGCAGGTGATGATGAATACATAAGAGAAGCTCAAGAAGAAATGTACCTAAATGAGAATGAGCTATCTCAACCAACTGAATTGGCAAAAGAGTAGCAATCACCAAAGGACTTTCAATGGACAATATAATTGGTGATATTTCAAAAGGGGTAAGAACTAGAAATATGACAAATTTTTTTATGTCTGTTGCTTTTGTTTCACAGATTGAACCCAAAAGTGTTGAGGAAGCACTCAAAGATGACCAATGGTGCATTGCAATGCAAGAAGAACTAAATCAATTTGAAAAAAACCAAGTCTGGGAATTAATTCCAAGAGAAGAATCTCATCAAGTTATTGGAACGAAATGGGTATTTAGAAACAAACTTGATCAAGATGGAAATATAACAAAGAACAAAGCTAGACTTGTTGCCAAAGGATACTATCACAAGGAAGGTATTGATTATGATGAAACCTATGCTCCTATTGCCAGGTTAGAGGTTATACGCCTACTTCTTGCTTATGCTTCATTGATGAAATTTAAACTATATCAAATGGATGTTAAAAGTGCATTTTTAAATGGGTTTATCAAAGAAGAAGTATATGTGGAACAACCCCCTTGATTTGAATATTTTATATATCTTGATCATATTTTTAAATTAAAGAAAGTTCTTTATGGTTTGAGACAAGCTCCTAGGTCATGGTATGAGAGGTTAAGTGCCTTTTTAATTTCAAATGATTTTTCTAGAGGTAAAATTGATTCCACTTTGTTTATTAAGAAACTAAAAGAACATATTCTATTAGTTCAAGTATATGTTGATGATATTATCTTTGGATCAACTGATAATTCCTTGTGTGAAGGATTTGCTAAGATAATGCAGGGTGAATTTGAAATGTCAATGATGGGAGAATTAACCTTCTTTCTTGGACTTCAAATTAAGCAACTTAAAGATGAAACTTTTGTATCCATCTGAAGCTTCACCTAGTTTATTAGGTTATTCTAATGTTGATTATGGAGGATGTAAAATAGATAAAAAAAAAAGCACTAGTGGAACATGTCATTTGTTAGGATCATCCTTAGTATCTTGGCATTCTAAGAAACAAGTCTATGTTGTTTTATCCACAACTGAGGTTGAATATATTGCAACTGGTAATTTTTGTGCTCAAATTCTATGGATGAAGCAACAACTAGAAGAATATAATATTTTTCTAAGTGACATTCCTTTAATGTGTGATAATACAAGTGCAATTAATCTCACAAAGAATCCTGTTATGCATTCTAGAACCAAACACATTGAGATTAGGCATCACTTTTTAAGAGATCACATTTCTAAAAGAAATTGTAAAATTAAGTATATAGACACAAAGCATCAGTTAGCAGACATATTTACCAAACCTCTTCCCAAGGATAGATTCTATGAACTTAGAAGAGACTTAGGAATATTATAAATAGTCTAAACTCTGCTTAACTGTAAAATCTTTGCATTTTGTACTGGAATAAACGATTATTTTGTAATAATCGATTATCCTGTGTCTAATACATGTTAAATTTGTCAATCTCTCTGGAATAATCGATTATCTTGAGTAATAATCGATTATTGAAGCTTAAATGAGTGGTTCATGAAAAATCTTTCTATAATAATCGATTATTTGGGGAAATAATCAATTATTTGTACTTCATTGACCCAAATAAATAATTTCTCTCTGGAATAATCGATTATCTTAAGTGATAATTGATTATCCATGCATTTTCTGGGCAGGGATGAAAAAATAATCGATTATCACTAGTGATAATCGATTATTTGGCGACGTTGGAGATAATCTAGTCGTTTGTAACGACTCTTTATGCTTTAATTCTTGTCAAACTAGCCATTTATGGCCGTTAGGATCATTTCCTACATATAAGAGGGCTCAAAATCAAATCCAAACACTTCCAAACTTCAATTCAAAGAATTCTTCATAGATTTCAAGCTCTCTTGTCTTTCTAAAGTTCTTGATCTTCTCAAAACCTTATATCCTTCATCTTTCCCATATTCAAATCTTCCCAAATGGCTTCCTCTTCCAAACGTAAGATTCTATGATTGAGGGAGAGTTTTTTACTTTTCTATTTAATGCACATGTTGAGGGGGAGTTTTTATTTCTTTTGATAATAATCAAAATACTTGCCTAGTATGTTTAATATTTTTGTTAGTTGTGACAGTAAAAACAAGTTATTATCAAAGGGCTTTAAAGAAAATTTTGATCATTATAAAAAGGGGGAGATTGTTTATCATACAAGGAGATAATGCTTGAAGATTTTGATGATGATTCAAGAACAAAGGACTTAAAGACTTGAAGACTTATAATCATTTGTATTTACTTGTAATAACTTTGTTTTGTTTTTTTGAGTCTGTAAAATTAGAGTCCAAGATAGCCAACACATAATCCATCATCTGAAAGTTTATTTTTATCAAAACCACTCTGTGATAATCGATTATCACTCAGGATAATCGATTATCCTGCTTGAAAATGTGTTTTTGAAAAGCTTGCTGGAATAATTGATTATCTGGGTTGATAATCGATTATCCCACTTAAAATTGGTTTTAGAAAACTCTAGAATAATCGATTATATCAGAGGATAATCGATTATCCTAGTCCAAAACTTCTCCTCTGCAGATAATCGAATATCACTTAACATAATCGATTATCTACGTCTATTATGAGTTTTGAATTTCAAATTTGGACCAATTTACGAAAACTCTTTTTCCAATACTTCAAATTTTGAAAATCATTATTTCCCAGACCCTATTCTCTCTACTTAAGGTTCTCTAAGGATCTCTGCAAATAACAACATACAAACCTTTTTTCATACAAAAGTTAAGAGTTGTGATTGCTAGAGAACTTTTTGTAGGGAAGAAAAAGGGGCTTTTGAAAATCTAGTGTGGGCTACAAGCGATAAGAATCATTGAGTGGGTTTCTTGGTGGATTGTGTGCGATGCCGTCTCTAGGAAAAGTTGTTGTTCATCCTTTGTGGATTCAAAGCAGGTGTTCATCTCTTGTGTGACTCAAGAGAGGTGTTTTCTAATCCTTATCTTTTTCAATTTGTAATATGTTGTAACCTGTGATTATAGTGACAGCGTTAATCCTCTTTTAGAGTGATTAGCAACTAGATGTAGGGTCTTTTGATCCGAACCAGTATAAAACACTTATGTAATCTTCTCATCCTTTCTCTATTTACATTACAAGTATTTTAATCGGTAAAATTTGGAGAAATTTTTCAAAACCCTAATTTTTTATAAGAAACTAATTCACCGCATCTGTTGGTTTTTGTCCCTAAATGTGAACATTCCACTGCGTGATTCTAACAATAGACAAATTCCAACACTCAAAGAGTCAAAGAAACCAGACATCTATGGACATCGTCCAAACAATTCAAAACATGTCAAGAAAATCAATCTGCTCAAGAGGTGAATGAAAAGCAACAGAACCTCACAAGACATGCATTTTATCACTCAAGTGTTTAGGCTACTATTTACTCTCAAAGAACTCATGAAAAACAAGCACCACATAGACTTGGCAAGCCTATAAAATCAACAACCCAAAATACATGAACATACGAGATCAAAGAAAATAGAGGAACAATGGGGAATGAGTCAAAAATACACATGAAAGTAAATCCACCAATTTCAATCCTCACACAATGTCCAAACATTTTTTTTCTTTCTTTTATATATATATATATATATATATATATATATATAATATTTCTTTTCTTCTCTTTTCTCTTTTTTTTTTTAGAATCGAAAACAAAAGAAAACGAGATAGCCACAATTGAAGAATCCAAGAACCAAGCACAACTAGTTACAACCCTCCACTTTTTGAGCACCCATTCCCAAAACAATTCCAAAGCTCCAAAATTTCCTAAGGTAGGATAATCATGGTTTTTCAAGATAAGGGCTTGTAATGAGCTATAAAACAATGAAAAAGGGTAATCAGCTCAAAGGGGCTATCAAAGGGAATGATTCAAGATAGGCTCATTTGGCTAGAGGCTTATAAAAACAAAAATGTCTAAATCATCTCCAACATGCATGTGAATCAAGAAACATCAAAAGGATTCAAGCCAAGGTCATTGTGCAAGCAATCAAGAGGCATAACACACAAGAAAGAAAGAATAGAGAGAGGCTCAAAACCTCACACAGGGTAAATCTGTCACTTCCAAATCAACCTCTCAAACCTCAAAATCAACTTGACATGTAAAGAAGAACAAGGATTTCAATCCATAGAATATCAAGCAACTCATATCCAAGAGTGAAGTAAGTGCCTACTACCTATACAAAACCCAAAAATCGAAGAAAAATATGCAAAACTGTACAAAAAACATAGAATATAAACTTACAATCCTACATCTCCCACCCCACACTTAAATTAGACATTGTCCTCAATGTAAACACAATCATATCCACTAAGCAAGATAAAAGAGTGGAAGGGGAAAGAAGAACTCCCTAATCATGGTGGGTCCCGGATCTATCTCCTTAGATGGTACAGGTGTTGAGACCATCAAGTAGCAACTTTGTTCAGCTAAAACAAACAAAGTCTTTCTGATCATGGTGGGTCCCGGATTTATCTCCTCAGATGGTACAGGTGTTGAGGCCATCAAGTAGCAACTTTGTTCAGCTAAAACAAACAAAGTCTTCTTCTTCATTAAGCTAGAAAGAGGCAATGTCACCTTCTTTTTCACCTCATCAAGGATGGTAGGATTCATCTTTCGTTGGGGCTTCCTCACAAGCCTACAATCATCTTCTAACAAGATTTTGTACATATAAATAGTAGGGTTGATCCTAGTGAGGACATCTAAGGACCAACCGAATGATTTCTTGCGCTCTTTTAATACCTTCAACAATCTTCCTTCTTGATCAGGGAGGAGATCACTAGATATGATCACAGGTAGCTTTTCAGACTCATCCAAATAAGCATACTTTGAATGTGATGGAAGTGGTTTCAGATCTAACTCCTCTGGTTTCTGTTGTGGTGTACTTACTTCACTTGCTTTAGTAGTTATTTGTGCTCCTACAAAAGATTCAATATTATCACTAATCTTCTTACAGTGACACAACTTCCATTTGTACAATCACATTCAGGCAACTCTTCTTAGCTTAAATTCAGAGATTCTAAGGGCTTATCAAGGTCAAAATTAACTCCTACATCCAGCTCTTCAACCTCTCGGCCTTCATCTGAGCAAGCGTTTATTAATACCTTCAACAATCTTCCTTCTTGATCAGGGAGGAGATCACTAGATATGATCACAGGTAGCTTTTCAAACTCCTCTAAATAAGCATAATTTGAATGGGATGGAAGTGGTTTTAGATCTAACTCCTCCGATTTCTGTTGTAGTGTACTTACTTCACTTGCTTTAGCAGTTATTTGCACTCCTACAAAAGATTCAATATTATCACTAATCTTCTTACAGATGACACAACTTCCATCTGTACAATAACATTCAGGAAACTCTTCTTGGCTTAAATTCAGAGATTCTAAGGGCTTATCAAGGTCAAAATTAACTCCTACATCCAGTTCTTCAACCTCTCGGCCTTCATCTGAGCAGGCGTCCGTTAAGAATAACTCTCCCTCACCCAGCAAAGATGTGTCAGGGTTCTACTGCTCTATTTGAACTTCTTGGTCACTCCTCAGAGTAATTGCACGTACATTCTTATTAGGATTAATCATTATTTGTGAGGGAAATGCATTCACACCTTGCTGCTGTAGTGAATTCATGGTAGTGACCACTTTCCCAACTTGGGTTTCCAAGTCATTGAAGCATTGCTTTAGTTGTGTGTTCTGCGTTATCATTTGTTGTCTGAGTTGCTTCAACAGATCTTCTAGTGTAGGCCTAGAGTTACCCTGTTACATAATACCTTGCGCTTTGATGTATTGGCATAAGATGTGGATTCGCCAGTTGTCCCAGTGAGGTAGATTAATACTCTTGTTGTTGGTAAATGCCTTGGTTGCTTGATTGGAAATGAATCTCTAGTGGCTGGTTGATAGGATCATATTCCAAGTTTGGATGGTCTCTCCAGCCAGAATTATATGTGCCCAAGTACGGGTAGTACTCCTATTGTGGGCTGTATGAATATAATTGCATGTAATGTTGTTGTTCAGGGAATATACTGTCCATTGTTTCCCTAATTAAGCTTGGTGTCTCATGAAGTTGAGGGCATACATCAGTGGGATGATATACGAAGGTGCATATCCCACATACATATTATTGATGTTGAAATTTGTGTTGGTTTATGACCAATTGTTGTACCACAAATGTTAGCTCATCCAATTTTCTTTCAAGGTTCATATCCTCAAAATCACTTGTTTACTGGAATGGTAATGGTAGACCATGAACAAGTACACTAGGTAGGTTCCTAGAAAAGAGAGGTGGGTCACTAATGGACACGCTTAAGTACCAAGTCTTTCCTAGCCAAAACCCTCCTAGACATGCACTCTCACACTACCAAGCTATATCCAGAATTTCCTATGAGAATGGTTTTCAAGTATTTTCTTGTAAGGATAACTTATCAAAAATTTCCTACAAGAATGGTTAGGGAGCACTCAAGAAAAAATTATAATAATATTTTTTAAAAATAAAGCTAGAAAAACAAATATTAGAAAAAAAAGTTGAATTTTGAATTTTTTTTTATAAAGCTAAAAAATTTGAAATTTTTTTTTCGAAAGAGTTTTTTAGGGAACCCAACAATGGGTTATCAAAATAGCATTGAGAAAAGTAAGAATGTTAAATAAACTGTTCAAATAACTGAAAATAAAATAAAATATTTAAATAAGAACTCAATTATATACTTATGGTAAAAGCTCTTTCCAACGCACCGCTTATAGGGGTTTGAATAAGAGAAATTAAAGTTATAAAAATAAATTAGAGAAAAAAAATCAATTTTTTTAATTAAATTAAATTAGGGTTGAACACCCCCTATGAACAAATCAAAGGATGAACAGAGAAACACACTTCTCAAGAAATAGTGCCCACAAACCAAACTATTAGTTTGTAGGCTAAGAAATTAAGATTCACCACATAAACCCACACAAGATGAAGGCTCAATAGTTCCCACATAGGAAATCCCGAATGACACAATCAATAAAATAAGAATAGTTACCTTAATATCCTTAATTCATATTGATGTTCTGAATTAATGTTTGACTTTTGGCCAACCCAATTGACACAAAATATGAAAATTGAAAATAAAAAATAAAATTAAATATTCAAATAACTGAAAATAAAATAAAATATTCAAATAACTAAAAATAATATAAAATATTCAAATAATTGAAAATAATATAAAATAAAAACAGAAACAGGAAATAAAAATAGAAACAGAAAATAAAAATTGAAAACCTAGACAGAAATCTTGGTCCCCGACAACGACGCCAAATTTGATCGATGTCGTACTTCGGTCAAATAATTAAAACTGATAAATGTAGTACTAGGAAGCTTTCCTAGGTCGTTTCCTAAAGACCACGAATTTCTATCAAAACTTATCAATTTTTCGAATTAGAATAGAATCAAAACGGGGGGGGGGTTCAGAATTAAAATATTAGATGAAACAGAATAAAAGCATATTATAAAAATGAGGATTAAAAACATATTAGAATGCAATTGATTTCCTGATTCCAATGCAGTGTCACTTATCCTAGGTTGCGAAATTAATTTGAAATTAACCAACTAAGCGAAAATAAATTCCAAATTATATTTCAATCCAAAATTAATCAACTAAGCGAAGATTAATCCCAAATTAGCTTTAACCCTTATTCCAATATGAAATTAACCAACTAAGTGAAGATTAACCCCAAATTATCCTTAACCCTTATTCCAATATAAAATTAACCAACTAAGCGAAGATTAACCTCAAATTATCTTTATACAATTAAACATTGCATACATCACAAAATCTCATCTCTAACACAGAATTAAGCAAACTATGATATTAGTTTTGGTTTATTAAGCATAAACAGATTATAATTCAATACTTAGATTAGAAGATGAAGAGTTAAGAGAAAAAACAAAATGAAATTGAAGAACAAAACCTCAAAGATCTACTTGCATTCTCCTCAAAAAATTAATACAAAGATTTAGCTATCCATGGAAAATCGAAAACGCAGAAGAAGAGACATAATTAAGATCGAAACAAGAATTTAAAATAATGACAGAAGAGTAAACAAACTTGAATACAAATTACAGAAGATGAAAGGCGGTTATGTGGCTACTGCTTGGTGTCATTCTCTCTTAACCCTACATCTCTAACACATAAATAACCCTAACCTTAATCTTAATCTAGGTTTTGGGCCCAACTGGTCCACAAAACACATCATAAGTTGGCTGCAGTGCAGGTCCACCAACTTCAAATACGTGCAGTATTTTCAATACTTATCCAAATTAAGCGATTCTAGTCTCCTTTGAAATCCTTTTGAGTTATCTTTAAAATGTCATTGTTTCTACTATTTTCGAAGGTATAATGAATTTAGTAGACTTAAATTACTGAAGCATGTCCATTGGGCCGGCCTGGTGCACTTGACCTGTTTTGGATAATTTATGTAAAATCCAATTTAGCTTCGCATTGAATGATTTTGAATCCTATGGAAAGCTGAATGTGTCTAGTTTATAATGCTTTCAGAATTATGATTTTTGGAGCTCTGTGGAAAAAATGATAAATAAAATAGTGAACCAATATTAGTTCCCGTATAGAATAAAATATGACATTTGACCCAATTTTCCAAGCCCAAAATTATTTTAAACTGTAATATGGCATCTGGCCCAATCTTCTAGGCCCAAAATAGCTTTAAACTATCCTGAAAATAATAATGAGGAAAAATTATATCAAATAGATCCAAATTAATTAAAATCTGAATTATTGGCCCAATGAAACCCAATTAATAAAAATTCACTAATAACAGAAAGTTAAGCCCAAATACTAATTAAAATAAGTATAGAAAGGTAAGAAAATATGGGAATATAATGATTCATCACTCAACAGCATGGGGTGCATCATCCTTATGGAAGTAGGTTCCATCAAGCATTCTATTTGTATTCAATGTCCAGGACCTTTGTTCTCCTTCAAGATTAACGCCCTTATATTCCAAAATTCGAGAGATGAGAAGAGCATAAGGAATTTTAAAGGTAGTATGTCGCTTGGCTTTGAGCATTGCTAAAGTAACAAGACTAGACCAATCAATTGACTCATTGTTCATAATCGCATGGATTATACGAAGATCAGCAGTAGAACACTGAGCATGATTGGTGGCCCGAGGACAGAGGATCCATAGTATAAGATGAAGGAGCATCCTTTCTTCTTTCTTTAGTGATCGTTTGGCGAGACGGCCGTCTGGAAAATCGAGACGGTCATCTCTCCATTTGTGAACGGCGAGACGGCCATCTCGCCGAACAAGATGGTCGTCTGGGTTTTCGGGGTTTTTTTTTTAAGAAAAGATAGGACCCTGTTCATCAACATCTATGCATGTAGTGCTCATGATATGCGTCCTATAATACTATTTCAGTTAATATTTTCAGAAAGATTAATTGATGTGTTTTTTGACGATGAAGCTCTTCTGATGTCGTGCTTAGTTGTACCATTTTTGTCGTTCCAGATTCAGCAGGACCGAAGAATGATTGAATTGAAGAGTTATTTGTCATGCTAGTGCACTTCTTCCTTTATTTAGGAATTTCAATCCTCCTATTGATCACTATTTTTCATATTACCCAGTTAATCATTAGAATATCGTAGTGATAAGGGTCAAGAGAAAAGAAGGAAGAGGATAATTAATTCGAAGGCTTGTATTTTAGAAGGGATTTTTATTTTTGAAAGAGGTTTTTGTAAGAATGGTTAGTCGTGGTAGGTTGAACTATTTAGGCTTAGTTTAAACAAATGCTTTGTTGGTGAGGATGCGTCTTTAGTTATTTATTCCATGGCGCTTTATTATGGCTGATTGATCTCCCTAGACCGCCTTCGGGTTTTCAATCTAGGATGTTGTGTTTTTTTGTGTCATAACTTTTTTCTAGGGTTCCTTTTTGTTTTGTTTTGGGAATCCTAACGGACTTTATTTTGTAACCCTAATCTTTGCCTGGGCTACCCTTTATTGTTGTTTGGGTTTCCTAGCGGGTTGACCTTAACTTTTGCGTAGCCCCCTTGGTGGGTTTCCTACTGGGTGATTTGCCCTTTCTTTTTTTTTTTGCCTTTGGCTTCTATGGGCTTCTTTTTATTTTTTGTTTTCTCTTTGCACAACATTGGCAAAACAGGCTTTACTATGATGGGGTAAAACCTTTCTTGTGTTTCTAATCAATCAGTGATGGCTAATTTTGCTTTTTGATGATAGCGCATTTTTTTAATTATTTTAGACGCTTTTTGAAAACGTTTGTTTAACACATGCTTAGAAATGGGGTATAGACATGAATAGCAAGAAAGGAAGCAGATAGTAATAATCACATTCTTTATGATTAAAAGGGAAATATGTGCCCTAAAAATGTCTGGGGGCCGGCTTTACCCTGGGGAGTGATCTCTAATAGTCATTGGGTTTACATTCCTTAAAATCGGAAGAAGAACACCTAATGACTAAAGCTGCTCTTGACACTTGTACCCCTCCGCTTTGAAAGATCTGATTCAGTGGAAGGAGGGGAGACTTTCCCTTTCTTCTTGTAGCTCGATCCTTTGTAGGTTCGTAACCTAGGTCGTGCTTTAAAGGATTGTCTTTAAAATCCGGCATCTCCCTTATTCCTTGGGAATTCGTAACAAGTCCCTGGCCTGGGCGGTATCCATACTTTGACATCATGTGGGCCACCTTCATATTGTTAGGAAGTCTTTCAACATTGGCAATTTCAAGCACTTGAAAGGAGGTTTCAAGGGGCTCTTCAGTTGCATCCACATAAGGTATGGTAGACGGCTTACTGATCAAGATGTCGTCTTGAGCTTGAACTGTGACCAACTTGTCACCTACCACGAACTTGACTTTTTGGTGGAGCATTGAAGGTATCGTCTTAGCGTCATGAATCCAAGGTCTTCTGAGGAGACAACTATATGTTGGAGTGATATCCATCACGTGGAAGTCCACATTGAAGATAGTGGGGCCTATTTGAATTGGCAGATTGATCTCTCCCACTACGTCACGTCTTAACCCGTCAAAGGCTCGAACGACGGTGTTGCTTGGGCGCATATGGGTTCCTTGTATTGTCAGTTTGTCAAGAGTGCACTTGGGTAGTACATTCAAGGATGACCTGTTAACCACAAGAACTTTGGAGATGAGGTACTCCTTGCACTTCACAGAGATGTGCAAGGGTTTGTTGTGGCTCGACCCTTCGAGAGGGAGTTCTTCATCTGTGAAGGTTAGATAATCATTGGCAGTGATGCTACCAACGATCCCTTCAAACTTGTCCTGGGATATAGTATGTGACATGTAGGCTTCATTCAAGACCTTGAGCAGTGCATTCTGGTGTGGTTCCGAACTCATTATTAATGATAACAGAGTTATCTTCGTAGGCGTGCGATTGAGTTGGTCTATGATGGAGTACTCACTTTGCCTTATAAACTGGAGTAACTCATCGGTCTCCTCCTTAGATTCCTTTTTATTTTCCTCTTCGGTCTCTTTATTTTTATCTTTATTTTTTGGAGTGTCTTCTTGTGACTCCTTGGGGGAGTAGATCCGTCTGCTTCTAATCATGCCCTGAATGTCGGCTATATTGGAAATATCTTCGTTTACTGCGTATCTCCAAGGTACAACTTTATTTGATTCATAGGGGAAAGGACGAGGCATAAATAGGCGCAATGGCGTCCTTGCCCCCTCTTCTTTATTGACTGTGATAACCAACGGTTGAGGCTTATTGTCTTCTTTAGGTGGCTCAGCCATTGGGGAGAGACTGATGATGAGTGGTTTCCTCTCCATTATTCTGATTTATGGAAATGCATCAGTTAACCTTTCCTTTTTCTTATCTTATTATTTAGAAGTGAGGAGGGATGTATGAATGTATGCAACTTATGAATGCAGTAGACAGTTGTAAAGATAAACAAAAATGTATTTTTATTTATCAAGGAAAAGTTTACATTCCCCTATACCATGCTACGAAGCACATTCTAACAGAAACGGAAAAGCCTAAAGAAACCCACAGGTGGGTTCTGATTCCTATGTAATTCCTCTTCGGCTTCTCGTACATAACGAGCAAGTGCTTCAGACTGTCGATGGACCACCTGGCTCATATCTTCATTGTACTTTTGAGCCTCTTTTATTTTTGCCTCTTGATGGACGACCAAGGCTTGTAAGTTGTCAAGCTTCTCGACGGCTCAGTCTCTTTCTTGCAGAACTTGGCCATACTGAGCTAACATGTCTCTTTCTTTGCAGTGTAGCTCAGCAAGGTTTCTGTTAAGTCTCTGGGTGGTCTCCCACCTCCATTACGCTTCAGACCGAGCTCTCGCGAGATCTTGCTGCATCATCTTGGTCGTCTGTGTCTGCTTTGCATATTCAGCCTCAAGGTGTGCTAACTTGGCAGTCATCTCTTGGAGTTGATTATCTGGGTTGATTTTTGGAACTTTGGATGCTCGAATAACCTCTTCATTGAAGTCAGCACATTTGTCCTTGAGACGCTCTATCTCTTGGTCCTTCTTCTTGCATTGCCTTTGCAGACCATCAATGGTAAGGATAAATTCTTGTTCCTTCTCCTCAAGGGCCCTCATCTGGGCTCCCATGATTTCTATCCTCTGGGTCAAGGCATCGACCTGAATTTGAAGTTCTTCATTCGCTGATGATGTAATGGGTGGAGCAGATGGTTGTGGCATCCCTCTACTTCTTCTCCATTCCTCGTAGTCACTAGAGATAGCCACTCAAGATTTGCCTAGCTCTCTATCACCCATGTAGACTGGTCTCTCCCATGCTCTCTGTCACCGCCGTCAAAATGAGGCGGTCAGAGTGACGCGATGGTTCCGACTTTCCATTTTTCGCGTTTTTTATTGGTGGTTACAACGCCTTTAGGTTGTCCGATAACTGGGCTGAACCTAGGGGCCAGGTTTTTGAAAGGGTGCTCTTGGATTGTCCGATAACCGGGCTAATCCAAGAGCTAGTTTTGAAGGGTTCTCTGGAGTCGCCACCGATGTTTTTACCGGAAACATCGGAAAAGGGGTTAAAAGGCGTTGGTTTTCGAAAAACCCACTTTGGTCATTAGAACCAGAGTTGGGTAAGGGAGTTAGTTACGCGTAAAGGAAGTGTTAGTTCCTTTACGACGCCCCTTTCGGGTTCCCTATGATAGGCCAGCTTGTTTAAATGATTAAACCGGAAAAATACGCTTTTACCCTTTTATTTGCGAAATTTAAAGATTATGACTACATGGCCCTAGATCTATTGCATAATTGAAATAAAGCGGTAAAGGAGAGAGGGAGAGTGTAGAAACCTCCGAGGCACGCTTTCTATTAATTCTTTTAAAAATTAGGGTGTTTTGCGGCAGCCCTTCACTCTACACAGCGTCGGAAACCTCTCGAAACGCTCAAAAACACTCTTAGAAATGCTCAGAAACTCCGGAAATGCTTCGGAGGGGTTCTAGAGAGGGAATTTGAAGAAAAATCTAGAGAGAAGGAGGAAGAACTGTGTGAAATGAGGGGAATGGGGGCCCTATTTATAGGGATTCGCGCCTGTCAGGTCGAGACGGCGGTCTCGTCTGACAAGGTCGAGACGGTGGTCTCGCCAATCGAGACGGTGGTCTCGCCTTGCAGGAATGGCGAGACGGCGGTCTCGCCAAACGAGACGGCGGTCTCACCATTCGCGAGTGGCGAGATGGCCGTCTCGCTAAACGAGACGGCGGTCTCGCCATTTGCACAAGGCGAGATGACAGTCTCGAATTTGGGACGGCGATCTCGACCTTAAAAGGCGAAAATCCTTATTTCTGTGCTAAAAATCCCTCCTACTCTAGTATGGGGCCTAATAGTCTTTCCTAGTGGCTTCTTAGGCTTCATCCATCTTTGAAAAGGAGGTCTTCTAGTCTTTATTTTGAGGTAGGGCAAGATTAGGGGTCTACACTCTCCATATGGTTAGTGAGTTTGTAGCATTGCATGGGTTTCTGAAGAAACACAGTCCTCCGAGCTCTTCTCATGACGGCGCGATTTGGGTTCTCATAAGTTGTCTCATAGCTACCTTTGGGGACTAAGCTATGCAACCCCTGAGGCCCAACAATGGTATGTTCGGATAGGCTCCACATTTGATGAGGATAGGGCCAGGTCGGAACCAAGGACAAGCCCAGGATAGGTGATTGATATTCCATCGTTCCAACTTGACCTTCCATTCTGTGGCTGGACGTTAGCGAAGGGGGATCTTTGAGAAGCTCCTCAAAGGATCGGGGAAAATTCCCATATGACTCAAGGCGTAGAAGTGCATGATATCCCAAAAAAATAACAACGAAGATCAGCATCTGAGTGTTTTTCCTTGCTTATGATGACAAAACTATACTTATAGCAAGGTGTCGACAAGAAGTGCAGGCACGAGACTCCTCAAGTGCACGTCCCAAGAAAAAAAGGCATCCATTGCGGCGTGATCCACGGTGTCGTTATGGAAAGGGAACAAAAAGGTCACAAACATAATTAGTGCTAGAGTCTTGTTAAAAGTATACCAATATCCTGTCAAAAATGTAGGCTGAGATCAAGAGGGGGGGTGAATTGATCTTTGAAAGATTTTCGCAAATTATAGATTATCTATTTCAAAGATTAAGATTTCATATCAGTTCTTGAATCACACACAGTAAGCAATCAAAAATAAATGCAGTGATAGAATTAAAGGAGAGAAAGGTTTAGAGAGATACAACCAAGGTTTATACTGGTTCACCCAATCCCAGGGCTACATCCAGTCTCCAGCCAAATTTCAGCTGGGTTCCACTAGATTGAACGTTTTGCAGATTACAACTTTCATCCCACACTCAATCTACCACAAGAACCACAATTCCAGTTCCTGCACCTAAACCTTCACCAAGAACCAAATTCCAGTTCTTGACCAACCCTGCAGCCAAATTCCAGCTACAGAAACCAGTGCCCACAATTCCAGGCACCCACAATATCGTAAAGAAAGTAAAGAAACAAATAGAAGAAAATTAGAACGCTCAAACCAGATTTATGCAACTCTGCAGTATGTGTTTCTTCTCCAAAAGAATGCAATTTTGCCTCAAGAAAGAACTCCTATGAACTTCACAAAAACTAGCGCGATTCTCTCTTGAAAGTAGCACTTATGCTTGCTTGATTGATTGCTAAAGATGTATTTTAAAAGGTTCAAGCAAATCTGTTTATATAGAAGATTTTCAAAACTCGCTGGTTTATTTAATCTGTTAAAATAATCTTTTAATATATTAAAAGTCTTGTTTTAATCTGTTAAAACTTCTTTTAATCTGTTAAAATGTTCTTGATTATTTTCCAGATGCGTTTTAACTGATACAATAGCATTTATATCAATTAAAACTCTTTGTAAAAAATCTTCCAAACTGTTTTAATCGATTGTTACGTCTTTCAATCGATTAAAATACTGCAAAATACTTTTATAAATTTTCCTAAGTGGTTTTAACTGATAACAACCTGTTTTAATTTATTAAAACACTTTGAAAAAAGTTCACTTAGTTTTTTGAATCGATTGAAACGCATTTTAATCGATTATAATTCTGCCAAAAGATTTCATAAAACTTTCTAAGTTATTTTAACTGATACCAAGCTTGTTTTAATCGATTAAAACATTCTGAAAAAAACTCTTAGTTGTTTTAATCGATTATTTCGCATTTGTATCGATTAAAATACTGACAGAACAACTTTCAAAACACTTTAAATTATTTTAATCGATTATTTCGAGTTTGTATCGATTAAAATTCTGCCATAACACTTTTCAAAATATTCTAAGTCATTTTAATCGATTATATCAATTCTATATTAGTTAAAATATTGGCAGAAGGTTTTCAAGAATCCTTCTAATGAAAACAATCGATTATTTCGAAAACATATCAGTTAAAAACATGTTACAAAAGTGTTAAGAACATTTTAGTTGATAAAGCTTGTATACTATTAGTTAAAATAGTTAATTAAAAACCTTTTATCAAAAATACTTTGTTTTTAACCGTTTAATCGCTTTTTAGAGGAATTTTGCAAAATCTTTTAAATGAAGAAACCTCATGCAGCAGAGAGATAAAAATGATTATACCTAAGCAAAGATGTAGACTCACTAATCCCACTACTCTTTTATCTAAGTGACCTTTGACTGCCACAAAGTAGCCTTTGACTTCATTTTTTACTTCATCAAATCAACAAGATCTTTGCCAAAGTAGTTCAATAAGATCTTCATCACTTTCAGCCTCCCTCTATTTGATGAAGACAAACACCTCTTTGAATAATAACTCTGCAGAAGAAGTCACTTAAATATATAGATTAGTGAGTATTCAAAAAATAATGATTTTCCCATTTCTCCCCCTATATTGCTACTCCCCCTAAATAAGAGAAATCAATTATAAAAGCAAAACAATATTTCTCCCCCTTTTGACTTCATCAAAAATAGGGAACAGAGGAACAAAGCAAATACAATGCATGGCAAAATTTAGTTTTTGAAAATAGTAAGAACAAGATACTTTACTCGTATAAAGATCAATCAAAGTTGATTCAGACTTATCTTCATTAACACGTTTGTAATGAATACAATTAACACGTGTAAAGATAAGGGAACCATGCTTTAGTAGCATGTTACAGGAACAACCATTAACTAAAGCCTTTAATTTTTTCTTTCCCAGAGTAATAATCGATTAAAAACAAGACGAAATCGATTAAAATGATCTTGTTATTAGTTTTAATCGATTAAAATAACGTTTTAATCGATTAAAACAGTGATAAATTTCGAAACTTTGAAACATTAGTTGATTTAATCGATTAAATCGACATTTAATCGATTAAAACAGTAAGAAAAATGTTCTATAAGTGCTTTTAATCGATTTAAAGCTTGTTTGTATTGATTAAAACAACCAGTTTTGAAATCTAAGTAATGTTTGATGCATCTATCATGCCTAATTCAGTTTGGCTTTTGTAAAATTGATTATTAGGAAAATGTTTTAAAATAATATCAACTAGATTGAGTAAGTTTTAGCCAATAGATCCATCAAAATCAGAACAGTACCTTATTTAGCTGATTTAACTGATATAAACTAGTTTTAGTTGATACAAACATATGACATACAGGTTTTAATCGATTAATATGCAAATTAATCGATTATTTTGATGCGAATTTCCTCTGTAAGTGTTATTTTTAATTGGTTTAATCGATTGAATCTAATTTGTATCAGCTAAAATTATCAGAGAATTATGTTTGATCCTATCTAGGCTCTTCTTAATTCAACTTAAAACCTACATCATATTTAGCAAAGTTAAAAAGATTGTTCCTGGTTTATAACTAGTTAATATTACAGACCAGAAATGAAAATCAGCAGTAAAAGAAATATGCCATAAGAAAAAGATAGAAAGGGACCCTTCTTTCAACAACTCAATCATCCCAATTCCCTTGATTGAGCTGCATATCTTCCAGTTTGGTGTAGATATCAGCAATCTGGTGTCCAAGGTTTGTGAACTGATTGTTGGTCTGCTGGAAATGATGATAGGTCATTTGCATATGCTTCCTTTGGTTTTCCTGCATTGTGGCCATTTGAGAAAGCATGGACCTTTCAAATTGAGACAGAGGAGTCCCACGGTCAGGTTGCTCCATGTAAGGGATGATCTCCATATTCTAATATGAAGCTTGACCACTGGTGGATTCAGGAACCTCTGCAGCAGCTGGAGAGGAAGGAATTTTGTCTTGCTCATCTTCTTCTTCATCTTCTTCCTCACCTTCGGGCATCCTAGCATCAACTTTGGAAATCCATTCATCATCAATTTTGATATACCCCATTTTTCTCAAAGTGGAGTCATCAATCTCATTTGATGCTTTAGGAATTTCTATGCTTTCTCCTATAAGATCAACTTCAAAATATCTAAAGAAATTGTTAATCAACATAGCATATGGCAGTTTGTAATCCGCCAACCTTTTTGCCTTCAACATGTGATCTTTAATCACATAAACCCAATTTACCCGAATGTTATTAGAAATGCAGTACATTAGAGCAAGATCTCCCTCATTAAGTATAGCATGATTACTCCCTCTTGTAGTAAGCATCCAAGCCACAATGAAAGCTAGCAGTCTATGTTCAAGTAAAAGTTTTCCAGCATTTAAAATTCTTACCGAATCATTTAGATCCTTAAGACAAGACCTGAAAAATTGTATCTTGTTGAAGTCAGGAATTTCAAAGATGTTCCCTCTGGAGACTTTGACACCATTATTCCTGAGACCAGCAACTTGTTCCCAAATAGAAGGAGTAATTTCCATATTGACTCCCTTCACTTGAGATCTGATTGTTGAACCATTTACTGTTAAATTGGAGTAAAAGACCCGAACCAAATCAGGTTGAATATTCCCAGTAAACTCCATGAAGGTTATTAGTTTTTGACTCTTCAGTTTTCTTCTCAGACCAGTAAATCCTTTTTCATCAAGCCACTTGAATTTGATAAACTTTGGAATTACTAACTGCTTCTGACTGAACTCAGTAATGAAGGTGTTCATTCTTCCAATATCACCATCAAACCATGCTTCCAAGTGACCACCAGGATTGGCAACAGAGGAAGATTCTCCTTTATGTTTCTTCCTTGATTTAGATCTCCTAAGCATCTTGTTGTATTGTTTAGAGAGGGGTTTTGAAACGTGAGTTCAAGAAAGAAGAGAGAAGGAATTTGAACCAGAAAATGCAGAATGAGAATAATGGACTTCAAGTGAGCAAACTGAAGATTCACGGATGTCAAATTTTGTGAATTGCAGTCCAATTTGACAGAACCTGCAAAAAAATAGCTTTAATTGCACATGTCCCCTTGACTGAAGGCAGAGGCGCAGATTTCTGGACAGTGGGTACATCAGCTAAATTGTTCTTGGAAAGAAGTTTGACTAGGCAAAGAATATTTTAAATGTATTATGCATATTTTGATTAACACAAAAACTTGGATTTTTGACTCTGATTTGCTGACCAATTTTCAATTGGATGTTGTAAAAATGATTTTCAAGAACAAATTAATCGATTAATCAACAAATTAACCTATTAATTTGATCTTTAATATTAGGTTTGAAAATGCAACAGTGAAATAATCGATTAATACATAAAAGAATCGATTAATTTTGTACTTGGAAGAAATTAATAAAATGATAACGAAATTTTAATCGATTCAAACGAAGAAGAATCGATTAAATTTGACCTCTTGGTGGTTTTAATCGATATAAATCCTTTTAACCGATTAAAACAGACTAAACTAAAATTCTCGAGAGCATTTTAATCGATTAATTCGTATTTTAATCGATTAAAACTGTTTTATATCAATTAAAACATTCAGTTTATGAAACCAGAACCGAATTTGCTGTTTTGAACACCAAGGGACTCCCAAACTTTGTTCCTGCAAAACAGATTTAGCATATTTCTGGTACCCTTTATATAATCACTGGGTCCAATCAGGTTATTTGAAATGAATTTTTGGGAATCCACTTCATTCTACCTCTAGGAATAACATACTTCTTAATTCTACAATATTTCACAGAATGACCTTTTCTCATGTAGTAAAAACATTTAATCACAGATGATGAGTATGATTTCCTATTTGTTTTTCTGAATTTCTTGTTAGATGTAAATCCAATGCCAGATTTGTCAAAAATAAGTTTTTGTGACCCAAGAAGAACATCAAGATTAGCTTGTCCTTGTGTAAACTTTGAAACAGTTTGTGATAAAAAATCAATCTTCTTTTGTAATTCTGAACAATTATTACATGGTTTATTACATACACAATCAGAATTATTATGGATTAGTTTTAAAAAATCAAGATCAGTTTCATCTTCAAGAATTTTCTTTTCAAGAGAATCTACTTTATTTACTAACCAATTATTCAATCCTTTTAGCCTATCATTTTCTTTTTGCAGTTTCTTAGTTTCTTCATGCATTTCATTAAATGCTTCTTGTAATGAATTATAATTCACCAAATTTGAAGAAGAGTTAGAACTTACACTCGCTGGTTTGATGATTCCGATTTGCCATTAGGCACAAGTTAGCTTCTTCATTATCGAATTCTCCGTTGATGAAGTATCATTATCATCCCATGCTACATATGCTCTTCTTTTGACTTTTTCTTCTTTCTTATCATTGTATTTGTTCTTTTCTGGGCACTCCATTCTTACATGACCTTGCTTACCACAGCCATAGCATTTATAGTTAAAAGAATCAGACTTTTTCTCATACCTTTTATGTTTTTCTTTGTCTTGAATCTTTTTCTTGAGAAATTTGTTGAAATTTCTGACAAGCAGTCCAAGATTTTCACTTTCCTCCTCTGATTCTTGACTTCTTTCTTCAACCTTGAGTGCTATACTTCTACCTTTTTTCACAGAGACTTCTTGCTCATTGAATCTGTTAATTTCCATTTCATGTTCTCTGAGTTTTCCAAACAAGGAAGCTATTGTCATGACGGATAAGTCTTTTGATTCTGAGATTGCTGTGACCTTGGGCTGCCATGACCTGTCAAGACATTTCAGAACTTTAATATTTAATTCTTATTTATCAAAAGTTTTACCTAAGCCCATTAGATGATTGATGATATGAGTGAAGCGCTTCTGCACATCTGCAATACTTTCTCCAGTTTGCATTTTAAACAACTCATATTCTCTTATGAGAGTATGTTTTCTGGCTCTCTTTACATCAGTTGTTCCTTCATGAGTAACCTCAAGAACATCCCACATTTCCCTGGCAGATTTGCATTGGGAGCCCTGAAAAACTCATCCATATTTAGTGCAGAAGTAATTATGTTTTTAGCAGTACAATCACTTTGAACTTTTTTCTTTTCTTCATCATTTAAACTAGACCATTCTTTTTCTGTAATTAATGGACCATTAGCAATTACATCCCAAACATTCCTATCAATAGATTCAATAAAGATCTTCATCCTAATCTTCCAAAATAGATAATCTGTTCCACAAAACAGTGGAGGTCTATTAATAGAAGCTCCCTCAGAAAAAGGTAATTTGTTTTCAACCATTAAAGATTTGGACTGAAAGCCTTGAATAATTCTGAAGAACCTTGCTATTGATACCAATTGTTAGAAATGTAGGCTAAGATCAAGAGGGGAAGGTGAATTGATCTTTGAAAGATTTTCGCAAATTACAGATTATCTATTTCAAATATTAAAATTTCAGATCAGTTCTTGAATCACACATAGCAAGCAATCAAAAATAAATGCAGTGACAGAATTAAAGGAGAGAAAGGTTTAGAGAGATACAACCAAGGTTTATACTGGTTCACCCAATCCCAGGGCTACGTCCAGTCTCCAGGCAAATTCTAGCTGGGTTCCACTAGATTGAACGTTTTACAGATTACAACTTTAATCTCACACTCAATCTACCACAAGAACCACAATTCCAGTTCCTGCACCTAAACCTTCACCAAGAACCAAATTCCAGTTCTTGACCAACCCTGCAGCCAAATTCCTGCTATAGAAACCAGTGCCCACAATTCCAGGCACACACAATACAGTAAAGAAAGTAAAGAAACAAATAGAAGAAACTTAGAACGCTCAAACCAGATTTATGCAACTCTGCAGTATGTGTTTCTTCAAAAGAATGCAATTTTTCCTCAAGAAATAACTCCTATGAACTTCACAAAAACTAGCGCGATTCTCTCTTGAAAGTAGCACTTATGCTTGCTTGATAGATTGCTAAAGATGTATTTAAAAAGGTTCAAGCAAATCTGTTTATATAGAAGATTTTCAAAACTGCTGGTTTCTTTAATCTGTTAAAATAATCTTTTAATCTGTTAAAAGTCTTGTTTTAATCTGTTAAAACTTCTTTTAATCTGTTAAAATGTTCTTGGTTATTTTCAAGATGCGTTTTAACCGATACTAGCAACGCTTATATCAATTAAAACTCTTTGTAAAAAATCTTCCAAACTGCTTTTAATCGATTGTTACGTCTTTCAATCGATTAAAATACTGCAAAACACTTTTATAAATTTTCCTAAGTGATTTTAACTGATAACAACCTGTTTTAATCGATTAAAACACTTTGAAAAAAGTTCACTTAGTTATTTTAATCGATTGAAACGCATTTTAATCGATTATAATTTTGCCAAAAGATTTCATAAAACTCTCTAAGTTATTTTAACTGATAGCAAGCTTGTTTTAATCGATTAAAACATTTTGAAAAAAACTCTTAGTTGTTTTAATCAATTATTTCGCATTTGTATCGATTAAAATACCGATGTAACAACTTTCAAAACACTTTAAGTTATTTCAATCGATTATTTCGAGTTTGTATCGATTAAAATTCCGCGTAACACTTTTCAAAATATTCTAAGTCATTTTAATCGATTATATCAATTCTATATTAGTTAAAATATCGCGGAAGGTTTTCAAAAATCCTTCTAATGAAAACAATCGATTATTTCGAAAACATATCAGTTAAAAACCTGTTACAAAAGTGTTAAGAACATTTTAGTATATAAAGCTTGTATACTATTAGTTAAAATAGTTAATTAAAAACCTTTTATCAAAAATACTTTGTTTTTAACCGTTTAATCGCTTTTTAGAGGCATTTTCCAAAATCTTTTAAATGAAGAAACCTCATGCAGCAAAGAGATAAAAATGATTATACCTAAGCAGAGATATAGACTCACTAATCCCACTACTCTTTTATCTAAGTGACCTTTGACTGCCACAAAATAGACTTTGACTTCATTCTTGACTTCATCAAATCAATAAGATCTTTGCCAAAGTAGTTCAATAAGATCTTCATCACTTTCACTATATGCAAAATAGTTTTTAAATGCTCTAGTTTTGTTTCCAATAGGAGGTGTAAAACCTATACCACCACGATCAATAACCAATTTTTGAGAATCAAGTATCATATCAAGACTAGTTTTTCCTTGTGCAAGTTTAGATGCAGTTTTTATTAAATATGTTAATTTCTCTTGTAACTCAGGACAATTTTTGCAATCTTTATCATTACACATGCAATCAGAGTTATTACCTATTTCCAAATTTTCGTTCTTGGTTTCTTCATCAACTATTTTCTTTTCAAGAAGAGTGATCTTGTTTTCTAATAAACTATTCATGCTTTTTAATCTTTTGTTTTCAATTTCTAATCTCTTAGCTACTGCATACATTTCATAAAAAGCATCTTGTAATGAACTATAATTCATAGTGGTTGTTGAGTTAGAACTTACACTGGTTATTGGGGAATCCGAATTGACCATTCAGCATTTCTCTGTTTTTTCTTCATAGGCCATTTCAAGGGTTTTCCACATTTGTGCAGCAGTTTGACAATGTGCTACCCTGAAAAAATCATCTCTGTTAAGTGCAGATATGATGATATTTCTAACAATACAATCATCTTGGATTAGTTTCTTTTCAGAATCATTTAAAGTAGACCATTCTTTGTCAAAAACATAGGTTCCCTGCTCAATAATATTCCAAACATTCATACCAATAGATTCAATAAATATCTTCATTCTTATCTTCCAAAATAAGTAATTTGTACCACAAAACATTGGAGGTCTATCAATACAAGCACCCTCAGAAAAACTATTTCCAGCCATTTGGATCGAAAGACTTGAATAATTCTCAAGAACCTTGCTCTTGATACCAATTGTCAGAAATGTAGGCTGAGATCAAGAGGGGGGGTGAATTATTCTTTGAAAGATTTTCGCAAATTACAGATTATCTATTTCAAATATTAAGATTTCAGATCAGTTCTTGAATCACACACAACAAGCAATCAAAAATAAATGCAATGACAGAATTAAAGGAGAGAAAGGTTTAGAGAGATACAACCAAGGTTTATACTGGTTCACCCAATCCCAGGGCTACATCCAGTCTCCAGCCAAATTCCAGCTGGGTTCCACTAGATTGAACGTTTTACTGATTACAACTTTAATCCCACACTCAATCTACCACAAGAACCACAATTCCAGCTCTCGCACCTAAACCTTCACCAAGAACCAAATTCCAGCTTCTTGACCAACCCTGCAGACCAAATTCTAGCTATAGAAACCAAGTGCCCACAATTCCAGGCACCCACAATACAGATAAAGAAAGTAAAGAAACAAATAGAAGAAACTTAGAACGCTCAAACCAGATTTATGCAACTCTGCAGTATGTGTTTCTTCTCCAAAAAAATGCAATTTTGCCTCAAGAAAGAACTCCTATGAACTTTACAAAAACTAGCACGATTCTCTCTTGAAAGTAGCACTTATGCTTGCTTAATTGATTGCTAAAGATGTATTTTAAAAGGTTCAAGCAAATCTGTTTATATAGAAGATTTTCAAAACTGCTGGTTTATTTAATCTGTTAAAATAATCTTTTAATCTGTTAAAAGTCTTGTTTTAATCTGTTAAAACTTCTTTTAATCTGTTAAAATGTTCTTGATTATTTTTCAGATGCGTTTTAACTGATACGACAACGTTTATATCAATTAAAACTCTTTGTAAAAAATCTTCCAAACTGTTTTAATCGATTGTTTCGTCTTTCAATCGATTAAAATACTGCAAAACACTTTTATAAACTTTCCTAAGTGATTTTAACTGATAACAACCTGTTTTAATCGATTAAAACACTTTGAAAAAAAAATTCACTTAGTTATTTTAATCGATTGAAACACATTTTAATCGATTATAATTTTGCCAAAAGATTTCATAAAACTTTCTAAGTTATTTTAACTGATAGCAAGCTTGTTTTAATCGATTAAAACATTCTGATAAAAGATCTTAGTTGTTTTAATCGATTATTTCGCATTTGTATTGATTAAAATACTGACAGAACAACTTTCGAAACACTTCAAGTTATTTTAATCGATTATTTCGAGTTTGTATCGATTAAAATTCTTCCAGAACACTTTTCAAAATATTCTAAGTCATTTTAATCGATTATATCAATTCTATATTAGTTATAATATTGGCAGAAGGTTTTCAAAAATCCTTCTAATGAAAACAATCGATTATTTCGAAAACATATCAGTTAAAAACCTGTTACAAAAGTGTTAAGAACATTTTAGTTGATAAAGCTTGTATACTATTAGTTAAAATAGTTAATTAAAAACCTTTTATCAAAAATACTTTGTTTTTAACCGTTTAATCTCTTTTTAGAGGCATTATGCAAAATCTTTTAAATGAAGAAACCTCATGCAGCAGAGAGATAAAAATGATTATACCTAAGCAGAGATGCAGACTCACTAATCCCACTACTCTTTTATCTAAGTGACCTTTGACTGCCATAAAGTAGCCTTTGACTTCATTTTTGACTTCATCAAATCAACAAGATCTTTGCCAAAGTAGTTCAATAAGATCTTCATCACTTTCATATCCTTTATCAGCCAAAAAGGATAAATGGTCTTCCAGTAGTGAGATCTTCCACCCTTGGACCTCCCCTTTTCCTATCAGAGCAGACTGTGGAAGTGGCAATCGGATAAGGTCGGTGACCTTGTTTGTCGAGTTATAAGCTCCTTGGTTAATGTAGACCCTGACTGATTTGGTCCATCGAATCATAAGCTCATATTCTTCCAAGGTCGGAACCAAATCAAACTGAGGGAACTCAAAATAATGCAGTCTGGAGCTCCAAAAGTGGATCAAGACTCTGATGAATACGTGGTCAACGCAGATTCTTAAGAGGTCGAGGATCCATCCACAAGATCTCTCGAAATCGGAACGAACCTCTAGCGACATCAATGCACATAATTGTTCCAACCTCTCGACACGGTAACGGGGAATATCCACTTTTCCCAACTATTTATTGTTGGATCCCTACATTAACTAAAAACAAAAAAATGCATGTTATGAGTATGATGCTTTAATGAGGGCATGCATGAAGGTGTTTTGTTTTTCCTAAACATTATCATGTTTTATTCTCTACATGATGCATAATAGTGTTTGGATTATTTTTTGCAAAGGAAACTACCTATATGGATGTTTATGAATTTGATGCTTAACACCATGAACAAGGTCCCATTTTCTCTTATTATAATTATTATTTGACTAAATTTTTTTTTATTTTAACCTTTTATCTCTTCTGTAGGTCAACGTGGTTACTTAGCTTATAAAGAACCTTAAACTAAGCTAGCTAAAATGTTGACTATCCGAGATAAAGGTGTCTATTATGAAAGAATGGTTTTACAATCCCTTATCTCTTTTTTCGGTCCACGTGGCTACTTAGCTTACAAAGGACCTGAAACTAGGCTAGCTAAAATGTTGACTGTCTGAGATAAAGGTGTTTATTATGAAAGAATGGTTTTAGAATCTCTTATCTATTCTATCGATCCACGTGGCTACTTAGCTTACAAAGAACTTTAAACCAGGCTAGTTAAAAAGTATATTGTCCGAGATAAGGGTGTTTATTATGAAAAGGTTTTGAATTTTTTATTTTTATTCTTGTTGTATGATATGCTATGCAACAAACAAATGCAACAAACAAATGCACAAACAATTCACTCATCCACGAACAGAGTGACATTTTATTCACGAGGTAGGGTTTTCCTACAGAAAAGTGCATTGGCAAAGGTAGGTTATAATTGTTCTCACCAAGGCCAGGCCCCCAAGGTGCCCCCATTATAGGGTCCCCTCTATCTCCCAGTCTTCGAACCATGCATGAATCTCTGTGTCGACGTTCTTAGACCAAAAGAAAAGGGTTATAACCTTGAGTGGTGGTTTCCGACAACGACTTGCTGGCACTAAGGTCACTACCACAGCTGACCGTACTTGCCACCCACTCCTTATGTGTATTATCTCTTGCCCCCGGGTATAGAGGGACTGTTGTGTGCAAGGGTTTGTGCACAGTTGTTATTTCAAACAATTGCATAAACATACAACAGTTAGTAAAGCCAAACAGTAAAGCATGTTATAAAGCAAGGAAGGGTAAAAGCGTAATTTCAAGTTTTCATTTATTAAGCTAGTCCATCACTAAATGAGATCAACTCTCTAGCTTCCCCAGTGGAGTCGCCATCTGTCGCCACCGTCAAAAGGAGGTGGTTGGAGCAACGCGATGGTTTTGATATGACTCGTGTATTTTAAAGAAGGTGTTCAACGCCTTTAGGTTGTCTGATAACCGGACTGGACCTAAAGGCGAGGTTTTCGAAAAGGTTTGATGGAGTCACCACTAGTGTTTTAACCTTAAACACTGAAAAAGGTAAAAAGGCATTGGTTTTTAAAAAAACCAACTTAGGCCATTACAACTAGAGTCGGGTAAGGGAGTTAGTTACGTGTGGGGAAGGTGTTAGCACCCCACAACGCCCCTTTCGAGTTCCTTATGATGGACTAGCTGATAAAATAAAGACTAAAAAAATTACGCTTTTACCCTTATTTATTTGTTTTACTTGTAAAAATTAAATGTCTACATGATCCTACTGTCTAATGTATACAAGAAGAGTAGTAAATAAAAGCAATAAAAGGGAGAGTAGATAAGAAACCTTTGAACAAGCTTTGTATTAATCTCTTGAAGATTGAGGATGTTTTTTGGTTATCTCCTCACTCTACCATGTTGTTCACTCCTCTACCAACAAAAAGACTATAACTAAAGAGTGTCTGAAAAGAGCATCGAACTCTAGAAATGCTTCAGAGAGGTTTAAGAAGAGTATAGGAGGATAAATTCAAGTGAAAAGTTGTTAAAATCGAGGGGGAGGAGACCCTTATTTATAAAAATTTGTGCTTGTCAGACCGAGACGGTCGTCTCGACCTTTATCAAGCGAGACGGCCGTCTGGACAATCGGGACGGCTGTCTCGGGCTTCTGGGAAAAAAATCTCTTATTTTCACTTATTTTCTATGTACAGGAAGTCCTTCTATCCTAATTATGGAGTCTAAAGGCTTTGCCTATCTTCGAATGGAGGTCTTCTGGTTTTATTGTGAAGTCGGGTAAGATTTGGGGTCTACACCAAGTCAGGATAGTACGTCCCTTCCATTTCAATGAAGGGTAAGACACCTTGGTTTTCAAGTAAATTTGGGAAATGGAATCCCCGATTGATGAATTGGTCCCCTTTCAAGAATTTTGGAGTGATGATAATCCTTTTCTTCCAAAAAGTAAGAAACTCTTGTCTCTGCTCCTCATCAGATATTCATCCTTCAACAGAATTTGGGCGAGGTTGAGAGGGAGAAGCAGATCTTCTCCTTGTGGGGATCTTTCTTCTGGATGAGGAAGCCATTTTTCAGAGAGGATGGAGATTTGAAAGGAAATAAGGAATAGTATGAGAAAGAGAGAAAAGCTTTGAATCAATGGAGAATAATTGAAGGAGAGGCTTGGAATGAGTTTAGATGAGTTTCTAGGTCCTCATATATATAGAAAACATCTCTAATGGCTATAAACGGCTATAAACACAAGATTTAAAGCCAAAAGAGTCGTTATGAACAACTAGTTTATCCCCAATGACACAAAATAATCGATTATCACTTGAGATAATCAATTATTTCTTCATCAGCTGCCCATAAAATTTCCAAAGATGCATGGATAATCGATTATCATTGAGGATAATCAATTATGTAAGCATGAATAATCGATTATCACTTGAAATAATCGATTATTCCAGAGAGTTTGGCAAAATTTTCATAGAAGTGAGGATAATCGATTATTCTAGAGAGGTTAACAATTTTAATATGTATGAAACACAAAATAATCAATTATTACCCAAGATAATCAATTATTCTAGTACGAAATGCAAAGTATTTATAGTTTTACAGAGTGTAAGATATTTCTAATATTCCTAAGTCTCTTCTAAGTTCATAGAATATATCCTTTGGGAGATGTTTGGTAAATATGTCTGCTAATTGATGTTTTGTATTTATATATTCAATTTTACAATTTCCCTTAGAAATATGATCTCTTAAAAAGTGATGCCTAATTTCAATATGCTTAGTTCTAGAGTGCATGCATAATAGGATTCTTAGTAAGGTTGTCCTTAAAAAAAATATTATAATCTTCTAGTTGTTGCTTCATCCAAAGAATTTGAGTACAACAATTTCCAGCCATTATATATTCGACCTCAGTTGTGGATAAGGTTACATAGGCTTGTTTCTTAGAATGCCAAGATACTAAGGAAGATCTTAGTAAATGACATGTTCCACTAGTATTTTTTCTATCTATTTTACAACCCCCATAGTCTGCATCAGAAAATCCTACTAAACTAGGTGAAGCTCTAGAAGGATACTATAAAACAAATCTTGTGGTTCCTTTCAGATATTTTAAAAAAAAATTTACTGCAGTTAAATGAGATTCTTTTGGACATGCTTAAAATCTAGCACACACACAAACAAATTGCATAATATTAGGTCTACTTGCAATTAAGTATAATAGAGAGTCTATCATACCTCTATACATTGATTGACTTATTTCCAAACCTGATTCGTCCTTATCTAGATAACAGGACATTCCCATTGGTGTTTGTGCTTCTTTGGCAGTATCTATTCCAAATTTCTTGAGAAGTTCTTTGCAGTATTTAGTTTGTGACACAAAAATACGATCTTTTAGTTGCTTAATTTGAAGTCCAAGGAAGAAGGTTAATTCTCCCATCATAGACATTTCAAATTCACCTTGTATTATACTAGCGAATCCTTCACACAAAGAGTTATTAGTTGATCCAAAGATGATATCACCAACATACACTTGTACTAGTAGAATATGTTCTCCTACTTTCTTAATAAACAAAGTAGAATCAATTTGTCCTCTAGAAAAGTCATTTGATATTAGAAAATTGCTTAATCTTTCATACCATGATCTAGGAACTTGTTTTAATCCATAAAATGCCTTTTTTTAATTTAAAAATATGATCAGGATATTTGAAATCTTCAAAACTTGGAGGTTGTTGCACATATACATCTTCTTTAATAAAACCATTTAGAAAATGACTTTTCACATCCATTTGATATAGTTTAAATTTCATCATTGATGCATAAGCAAGAAGTAGACGTATAACCTCTAACTTAACAGGAGCATAGGTCTCATCATAATCTATACCTTCTTTTTGACAATATCCTTTATCCACACGTCTAGCTTTATTTTTAGTTATGTTTCCATCTTCGTCAAGCTTGTTCCTAAATACCCATTTAGTTCCAATTACTTGATGATGTTCTTCTTCTGGAATTAGTTCCCAAACTTGATTTCTTTCAACTCTTGATATGTATTATGTAAAGCGTCATAATCATTTTCATCATCACTTGAAGAACAATCTGAATCACTTACCTCATAGTCCGAAGATACAATGTCATTTTCCATCAAGCAAAGATTTGCTTTAATTTCAGAATCACTTGACTCTGAACTAGAGTCACATTCCTCCCACGCAATGTAAGCTTTCTTTTTGAAGGATTTTTTTCCTTTTGAATCATCACTTCTTTTGTTGTTGGGATAGTCGAATTTCACATGTCTGGTTTCACCACAACCATAACATTTAAAATTTAATGAAGATCCTTCTTTCTCATTCTTCTTACATTTGAATGATTGTCTCCTTTTGGCTTTCATGAACTTGGTGAATTTTTTTATCATAAGACTCAGGTTTTCATCTTCTTCACTATCGGAATCTTCTTCTTCCTTCTTTTTCTTGCTTTTAGAAATATCAGTTTTGAAAGCTAAGTTTATCTTTTGATGTTGACCTTCTTCATCATTTAACCTTCCTAGTTCAAGCTTGTGTTCTCTCAATTTTCCAACAAGAGCCGTCATTGCCATTGTTGCCAGATTTTGTGACTCTGTGATGGCAGTCACTTTGGGTTGTCATTTCCTATCCAAAGATTTTATAATTTTAACATTTAATTCGTCAGTATCAAAATTCTTACCAAGTCCAGAGAGATGGTTCACAATGTGTGTGAAACGTTTTTGGACGTCAAAAATTATTTCTCCTTGTTGTCTTCTAAACATTTCATACTCTTAAATCAAGGAGTTTTTCCTTGCTCTTTTCACATCGTCGGTTCCTTCATGAGTTACTCTTAGAATTTCCCACATCTCCTAAACACTTTTACAAACTAATATCCTGTAAAACTCATCAAGAGTCAAAGAAGATGAAAAAATGTTTCTAGCCCTAATATCATATTGGGCCTTTCTATTTTTCCTCAGTAGTTCATCTAGAAAATGGTTTTGGTTCCTCTACTTCTTTTATAATCATTTTAGAAATAAAAGGACCATTTACAATAACATGCCAAACGCCCCTATCAACAGACTCTAAAATTATTTGCATCCTAGAAAGGATAATTTTTGACCAGCAAAAAGTGGGGGTCTATTAATAGAGGCACCCTCAACAAAGGTTTGGTTTTGTCCGACCATTTTTGAAAATTTGAAAAACTATCAAAGCAAGATCTGATACCACTTATTGGTATCGCGTAATGGAATGTTTGCTTTCAATCTTATAATTGTTGAAAATATAAGGGTGTGATGCTTGAAAATTTTGATAATGATTTAGAGACAAAAGACTTCAAGATTAGAAGATTCATATACAGTTATATCTATTTGTAATAATTATGTTTTATTATTTTGAGTCTATAAAAATTGAGTCCAAGATAGTCAGCACATAGTCTGTCCACTGAAAGTTCATTTTTAACTAAAACACTATGTGATAATCGATTATCTCTTGAGATAATCGATTATCAATAATCGATTATCACTTATGATAATCGATTATCCAAGTTAAACCAAGGTTTCTGAAAGTCTCTGAAATAATCGATTATCTCTGTAGATAATCGATTATCCTGATCAAATTTGTCTTCTGCGAAAATAGCTTTGTGATAATCGATTATCACTTATGATAATCGATTATTTGTGTCAGTTATGATTTTGAATTTCAAATTTCAGACTTATTTTCGAAAACCCTAATTACAAAACCCTAAAATCTCTATTTAAGGAACTCTCAAGCTCTCTGTAAATGACAACATTTTTCATACTAAAGTTTATAGTTGTGATTGCTGAGAGAACTTTGAGTAGGGAAGAAAAAGGGGATTTTGTAACTTAGTGTGCACTAGAAGAGATAAGAATCACTAAGTGGGTTTCTTGGTGGATTGTGTGTTGTGTCGTCTCTAGGAAAAGTTATCTTCATCCTTTATGGCTTCAAAGGAGGTGTTCATCTCTTGTGTGACTCAAGAGAGGTGTTTTCTAATCCTTATTACTTGTAATTTGTAATCTATTTAAACTATTGTTTGTGATTGGGTTAATCCTCTTTTAGAGTGATTAACAACTCAACGTAGGATATTTTGATCTGAACCAGTATAAATTACTTGTGTAATCTTCTTCCCTTATCTCTTTACATTTCAAGTGCTTTATTATATTATCGTTTAATTGGTAAAACTTGCAAAAAAAAAATTAAAAGGGAAAGTTTTTATAAGAAACCAATTCACCCTCTCTTGGTTTTTGGGATGACAATTAAACTTGTACCCGTGTGGACCAACCCATCCCCGCCTCAAGTTTGACGGGGAAAACCCGAGTTGACCGGGAGGGGGGTTCGAGTTTTCCTTGCTTTAAAAAGTCTGGGGCGGGGATGGGAAATGCAATCTCACCCCGCCCCGCCCCGCCCTGATTTTATATTTAATTTTAAATTTTAAAATATTAATATTTTAAAAGTATTCACTTTTTTGTTTCTATTACGTATAAGGTCATTTTTTTATATTTCACCATTTTTATTTTTCTTTTACCCACTTTTTAATTTTTTTATCTTTTTTAATCTTTTATATCAATTAATTTATTACATTATTCTCTTTCTTATCTTTCTGTTTTTCACATTTCCTTAATCTCTCCCATCAATTTGTTTTTTTTTCAACCAATTTGATGAACACAAAGTTAATTTTTTTCTTTATCTTTTTCTAAATATTTTACATAAATCTTAGTAACAACTAATATTATTTCATTTATAATTTATATTTATTAGGTTTTATTATGTCATAATTTTTTATCTTATTATTCTTATTTATCATATATCAAATTTTATCTTAATAAAATAATTATATTTTAAAATATTAAAAGAAATTGATAATTTAAAAGTTTATTACTTCGAACTAATTATATAAGAATTAACTTATTAAATATTTTCTTATAAACTATATATTTCATATTTTTAAATCACAACTTAAAAATGAATTAACTTATATATGTAATCAAATATTTGAATACAGTATTATAATAATAATAATGTTATAAGTATTCAAATATTTGAATACAGATGTTATAATAATAATAATAATAATGTTATAAATATTATATATATATATATAATAATTAAATATTTCTTTTACATACATATTTTAATATAAATATAATAAATTAAAATATATATATTTAATTAATAATAATTATAAATTATAAAATTATAAATATTTATATATATATATATATATATAAAATACATAGTAAAATTAATTTATTATAAATATAATTATCTTTTTAAAAATAATATAAATTGGGGACGGGACGAGGCGGGGCGGAGGACCCGAAACCCAGTGGGGACAGAGACTTAATTTCTAACTCCGGTGGGGATCGGAGGCGAGGACGGGAATGATTAAAAAGTCGGGGCGGGGATCGGGGAGGCAAAACCCGCCCCTGCCCTACCCCATTGCCATGCTTACATATATACTTAGTAAATTCAGTCATTATATAAGAAGTAAATCAATCATTTATAGAGTAAAGGAACACAAATCTCATACTAAGTTGCTATTGCATTTTGTTTATGAGTTTTGGAATGTTTCTTAAAACATCTGGACACAAAATTATTGAAATATTAAAGCAATATGATGAAAATAAATGAACAAAAAAAACTATGTTCAAATAAATAATTATATTTAAATTGAAGTATAAATCCTCAAAATATTCAATCCACACAATCAAATAACAAATCACAGCTAAAAACATACATTCGTGTGAGTTATTTTCTATCACTAGTATCATCATTCTCTATAATTTTGGAGGGTCATTTTTATTCCATTTTATGTTTTTGAGGAATAAATCAAGAGTACAGAGCAAACCACATAGCTTGTCATAACTCTTATCCAAAATTAAAACTATGTTAAAACTAGAGTGAGTAAAAATCCAATTTCAATGTCAAACATGTTTTAGTGATTTTAGAACAAAATGTCCGTTAGGGTCAGAAATTTATGCAAAGGATAATTATCATTTCTTAATAGGTTTTTCTATATTGAACCAATTTGTACGAGTAGAATAATTAAGTAATATTCCCCAATGACGGGAATACTAGTAAAACATAAACTAGGCATCATTAGAATTTCATTTCATTTGGTGGAGGCATTAGTCAAGAAGCGTCCATAGTACAATGGTAATTTTCACCGGAGAATAAGAACCCCACGAGATGTATAAAATAAATTTAAAGTTGAGTATCTCACTACTACAAAATATACTTTCTACATCGGTTCCCATATAAACCGACGTTGAAAGTCTTTTTTTATTTTTTTTTCACCCAAAAACTCACTTCATTGAAAATTGTCATTGACAGGATTCGAACCCAAGTACTTTAGAGTTGAAAGTCGATACTCCAACCACTAAGTTACTAGAATTTTCTTATAATAACTTACAAATAAATTATATTTATATACAAATAAATATATATCCATGTAAATATATATTTATTTGTATACATTTTCTGGAAAGTATTTTTATTTTTATTTTCAACCAAAAATTCTCTTAAGTTAATGAATTGTCATCGATAGCATTTGAACCCGAGTATTTTAGGGTTGAAAGTTAATATCCCAACCACTAAACTACTATAATTTTTTGATAATAACTTACAAATAAATTATATTGGTATTTTTCGATCGAGGATGAAAGTGTGATTGACTCTTGCTTGAGTGAAAATATGTTAAAGCTCACGGAAATTCACTTACTCAAGTCTCACTTGAGCGAAAATTGGTATTTTTCGCTTGAGAGCAAATAACGCGTTTTCCAAATTTATTTTATATCATTATATAAATAAAATTATAAAGATTATATTCTGTCATTAAATTACAAACTCATATAAAATACCTGCTCACAAATTTAGCATCAAATTTTGAAAACCCACTCGACACACACTTTCACTTTCGAGTGTGCCCTCACATCTAACATATAAATATATAACTATATCAAAATATATAAATATATTTGTATTTATATATTTATATATTTACACGAATATATATTTATTTGTATATAAATATAATTTATTTGTAAGTTATTATCAAAAAATTCTAGTAGTTTAGTGGTTGGAGTATCAACCTTCAACTCTAAAGTACTCGGGTTCGAATCCTGCCAATGACAATTCTCTTAAAAAATTAATAAACTTCTAAAAAATATAATATAAAGAGAGAGAAGACTTCTAAATAAATAAAAGGGGTAAAGGGGTTGTAAATAAATAAAAATTATTAATTTAAAAAATCATACTTTTAACGTCGCCTGATACAACGTCAGTTCAACAACCGACGTTGAAAGCCTTCCGAACCGACGTTGAAAGCTTTATTTGTAGTAGTGTCTTAAGCTATAGATAACAAATAATGTTATTGCTATTATAAGTGGAGAAAATCGCAACACAATTTTTTTTTTTAAATCCATTTATACCAAGAAAAAGAAATTCATACAAGTAAATTATTACACAAATTGTAAGGATTAAAAGAGCATAACATAGTAAAAATGGAACATACCCAACAAAATCGAGAGGTTAAGTAGGACACAAATCTATAAGAAAAAATGTTACATGTGTACATAAGAAAAAAGAAGAGACACCAGGAACTTAGGGCATCAATGCTTTATTTTAATTTTATAATAAAATATTTTATTATATTTGTAAATCACATCGGTCTGTATGTAAGGATTCATTTAATTACCTATGGCTACAACCATCTATTTCTACAAATTATATTCTTAAAAAATTATTTCCATTTCATGAGGGTAAGATTTCTTACTAATAAAATCTATACATAAGTAGTTCATTCTTACTTATTAATAAATTCATAAAAAAATAAGGACTTACATGTTAATACTAATATATACATAAGTATATATGAGTATATAGTAATTTACTTACATATTTAAATTAGTACCTAAATTTCTACTCATAAATAAATTATTTTTGTATAATGCACTAGTACAAAATAGGCTTTTAACATCGGTTCCCAGGGGCTTTTAACATCGGTTCTAGAACCGATGTAGAAAGTCCAATATTTTTATTTATTTTATTTATTCATAATACCCCTCTCTAATTACCCTATCTCCCATTCTCTCCCTTTTATATTATATATTATATTTTTATTATCTATTATATTATTTATTATATTATTTATATTTTTTAGGAATTTGAATTATTATCGGATTAAGAGAATTGTCACTACCCTATCTCCCATTCTCACCCTTTTATATTATATTTTTATTATCTATTATATTATTTATTATATTATTTATATTTTTTAGGAATTTGAATTATTATCGGATTAAGAGAATTGTCATCGGCAAGATTCGAACCCAATACCTTAGAATCGGAGGCCGATACTCCAACCACTAAGCTACTAGGATTTTTCGATAATAACTTATACATAAATAATATTTATATACAAATAAAAATGTATACCCATGTAAATATATAAATATAAAATATATAAATACAAATACAAATATATTTATATATTTATATGTTGGATGTGAGGACGCGCTCGAGGATGAAAGTGTGTGTCGAGTGAATTTTCAAAATTTGATGTCAAATTTGTGAGCGGGTCTCTTTATATGGATTATAACTTAATGACAAAATATAATCTTTATAATTCATTTATATAATGATATAAAATAAATTTTTTTCTTTATTTTATATCATTATATAAATTAATTATAAAGATTATATTCTATATTATTATAAATAAATTATAAATATTATATTTATCATTAAATTACAAATTCATATAAAGAGACTTGCTCACAAATTTGACATCAAATTTTGAAAACTCACTTGACACACACTTTCACTCTCGAAGCGCTCTCACATCCAACATATAAATATATAAATATATTTGTATTTGTATTTATATATTTTATATTTATATATTTACATGGATATACATTTTTATTTGTATATAAATATAATTTATTTATAAGTTATTATCGAGAAAATCCTAGTAATTTAGTGGTTAGAGTATTAGTCTTTAATTCTAAGGTACTTGATTCGAATCATGTCGATAACAATTCTCTTAATTTTATAAAAAAGACTTTCTACATCGGTTCATCTGAGAACCGATGTTAAAAGTGATTTTTGTACTGGTGATGGGGTGATTTATGTACTAGTGATGGGGGTAGATATGTAATGATGGAATGGATGTGCTAAAACTAATACTAATAATTATGCAACAAATGTATAACTAAAAAATTATTTAACTAAAATTAATTTTAGCATGATTAACTTTGAAGATTATTTTAGTTTCAAAAAAATTGCTGGACAGTCCATATAAATTAGGAAATAAATTATAGAATCACAAAATCATACGAAAACTAATCTTCAGAAATAGTCTAAAATGTAATTTAAATATTTTTGAATACTATCGTCATAAAGTTAGGGTGTTATTGTTTTTCTTGCAACGTTGTACAATGAAATAGGGAACTAATATTACATGAAAGAATGTTATTGTGTTAGTGGCATTTATTAGACTGAATATACAAAATAAGAAGTCATTTTGATTTTTAATTCTAAGATGAACATTCTAAATTGCCGGAGAGTGTGAAAGTGACTTTTCTGTCTTCCAAGTCCCCACTGCCGTTTATGCCACGCGTTTTCCTTGATGAACCTAACCCAAAAGCTAGATACTTTTTTCTTTTCTTTTTTTCTCAAAAATCAGATTATGAATCCCTTTGATTCATGGATTAAAACCTCGTCGGAAAAACGCAATATTTTCATGTTTGTTTATAATTTCTTTTTAAATATTTTTAGATATTATTCAGAAAAGTAATTACAATTTACAACATGATTTGCTTCATGTTGATTCCTGCAATGAATCATGGGAGAGTTGTATTCTCATATTGCAAAAAATTTATTTATTCTTAACCCACTTTCCCTTCTATTAAATCTCTTTTAAAATTTAAAAATATTCTTAGGAATCTTAAAAATAAAACCAATTACCATTTTAAGTACTATTCAATAAATATTCCTAAATCCTAATCATAACATTCTCATGAATGTAATTCCAGAAAACAACATCATGCATTGGAACAAATGCGTCCGAGCTAAAATACGTGGTTTGTTGTATCATAGTAAGAAGGCTCATATCATACCTGAGACATAACAGAATCATAATAAGCAAAGAGAATGAATAAGATACTGCTTGATTCCTAATACCTGCGTTTCTTCCCCAACAAATCTTTTCCAAATTGTTGAAACAAGTCTGAATATATCAGTTAACATTGCTGGTAAACGAGAAAAAAAAAAAAAAAAAAACAAAGGCAGATGTGTATAATCCACTGAAGATTGTTCATGATAAATAAATAATCCAAAATCTGTTGTCTATCAAAAAGGTTGTGAATCGTGAGCCATGAAGTAACAGAAAACATAAAAATGTATAAAATTCCGGGATCATGATGCTGCTAAAAAATTGTGTTACCTCCAAGTAAACAAGGCCTACAAAAAGAATGATGACCCTCATGCCATCTTTGTTACTTGACATAGAGGCAACTAACTACAGGTAAGCTCATAAATATCTGGGATTTGATCATTGATTTGCCATATTATGAATGAGGAGCAATTTCACTGTAACCTCAAAAACTTGTCTCCTTTCAAGTAGGTGCTGGAATACTAATGTATCTGGTTATAAACATAACCTTCATCTATCCAACTCTTCCATCACGAACCACAAAAGTTCTCAACAGGATCTATGTACACTGATCCTCACCAGATTTAGCCTTCAAAGTTAGCTCGGCAACAAGGCGATGAAGCCTTTGAGACGCTGGACCTGGTTTGAGTTTATAAATGTTCCCAATCTCAGAACATTTGGGTTTACCAGTGCACCAACCGCCAAGCGGGAATAGTCCATTTCTCCTATGAAGAATTTTTTTATCAATCATATCTAAGGATGGATCATCTTGACTAAATTTTCTAGCAAAGGCAGCACCACTTTCAATCATTTTGTCTGTGTCATTCATGTTAAGGATATGAGGGTGCTGTTTAGGAGGGTTGTCCCAGGAAATATAATGCAAGTCAGTATTGACAAGGGTTTTAGCCAACTCTGGCACATTGCATGCAACAGTCTGAAAGTAGCCTTCAGGGGACGACAGAAAATTGGTGTAGTACATGAGAAGAGTTCTTGGCAGATTGTCCCATCCCCATATAATATATTCAACAAAGTCATGGGACAAAACCATCCATGCTGAACCTGCAATGAGGGTACAAGAATTCAACAGAAAACCTTCAGATTAAATAGAGTACATACCAATAAAGAATTATCATGTATGATAGTTTATTGACTTTTACAGTGACTATCTTAAAAATCACCCCTAGCATGATTTAACATTGGTTAACAGTGTAAAGATATTTTGTACTATATGCATAGATTTTAAAGTCAAGTAAATAATAATGGAAGTGGGAAATAGATGGTAAGCCATAAACCAGTAATTAGGCAATTTATGCGTACTAGAAGGGGAATTATTTGATTTCAGGTTAAAGATTGATCAACTTCACTCCCCAGCCACAAAGGGGAGTCCAAAAGCCCAAAAGGAGAATCCTTCATGAAACAAGCACATTTCATTGTTTGTAAGAACATAAGTTTTTGAAAATACACATGGATACATTTCAATTCCGCACTAAGAAGCTACGTCCTTAGAGAAAATTAAATGAACCAGATAACTTATTAAGATATCAGAACCAAGGATATACTATCTTATAAAAAGTAGTAGTCTCCAAATATGCATGAGAAGCTCTAGAAAAGTGACCAATGACAAAGAAATAGACGTAAAAAAGGAGAAAACTAACCAGTGAATAGTTTAAATGCTGTTGGCAGAGGTCTCTGAGGTTCGACCCAAAAAACATCAGATTTGGTTGACATGTAAAGCCCAGGGTCCACAATTAAAGGCATTGCTCGTTTATCACTGCATATGGTTCAATTCATCATTATGTGTAAATCCAGGTTTCATATGTCATGGGGGGATGGAACATTTCATTATGTGAATAAAGAGAAGAAAAAAAAAAAAAAAAACTTACAATTTCCATCCTAACCGACTTGTATGCTCAATGAAGTTGAGGCCTCTATCTAAATCTTTAAAAGTATGTAGTAGATCTGCACAATTGTAAACCAACATTAGTCTTACAATCATTGAGCAGAAAAAGTTGTAATCCTAAAATGTTTGAGTCAGAAGAAATTCTAACAGAAACAATCACATAGGATAATAAACTAACCGTCCTGAGTCACAAGAGGGTAGTCTGAAGCACTGAGATTAATGAACCAATCCCAATCTTTACTTCTCTTGAGCAGAATGGCACAAGCATGAAGAGTATTAGAAACCATGGTTGGTCCTCGGTAAGTGACCATGTTGGCCTTTGTGATAACATAAACGTTTCCAACCTCAGCGAAGACATGTTGTCTTTCAATTCTGTGTGCAATCTCCATCCTTTCCTCTACCGGTGATTCAAGGTCCATATGAACAACATAATGGTTTAGTGGATGATAAAGAGCATGGAGAGTTCTCCAAAGCTTTTCCAAATCACCTTTGGAACCGGAAATCAAATAAGCAAAACGAGGAATCGCAGGCCTAGCCGGGGCTGGAGCAGGAGAAGATCTCTTCTCAACAAAAAGCGGGGAAGTTTGGTTCGAGCGTAAGTGAGATGGGAGAAAGAAGAACAGTGAATTGATGGAGTGAATTGAAGAGACAAGACCCATGTTGAAGGATGAAACTAGCAAGAGCATGCATATGGCAGAACAAACTAGGAAAGGATATACCCATTTCTTCTCTATGTTTAAGAACCCCATAACTGAGAACTATCATGGATAATACTTCACATACTAGATTCCATTCATAACTCGAACACAAATTTGCCAATTCACCATCAAACAGCCACTACAACACACAAATTAGCACCCACCCTCTTCAAATATCTTCTCAACAATCTCTGCCTTGGAATAGTGTCTGTTGCATCAAAATCAAATATTAAATTCAAGAAATTGAATAGTTCTCTATTTATTTAATAAACGAAGGAATCACAGTTCCGCTATCAAACAGGTTAAGCATCAATAAATAAATCAGCAATTAGAAAAACCAGAAGATACGCATCTAAGTATGTCTGGTGAAACGAAACAATCCTGAACATCAAAAGAATATAAGAAAAAAAAAAAGTGGCCAAAGAATATTAAAAGCATTAAACAAAAACAAATTTTGTTCCTGACAATGACGAGGTGAGAAGAAAAAGGATAAACGAATGGTGGAACGAAATTGACCACCATAAAACAATAGCTAGAAAAGGCAACGATCTATAACAAATCGATAAATACTGGAATTGAATCAAGATTGCTCAAACAATGGTCCAAGACTATTAATCAATAGAATACGATCATCCAAAGAAACAAAACAACAGGAAAAGAAAAAAAGAAAAAAAAAACGAAACCCCGTATGAAGAATTCATTTATTCAATTTTCCACAACCCATGAAACAGCAGAAACACACAATAATAGAAAAAAAAAAAAAAAAAAAAAAACCTGCATGGGGTGGAACAACACGAGCTGAAACTGACGGTAAGCTTACTCAGATTTGGAAGGATTAAAGTGTTAATTATTATTATTATGCAATGCAGATCACAGTGATGAAATTGCTGCAGAGATAAAGACGAGGGACAAACCAGTTTTGTGATTCAGGAGTTGTCCACGTCTAAGAATGACATGAGAGAGAGTGAGAGAGACAGGATCTTAGGTTGAATTGAAACACATAAAATTGAATAAGCAAAAGGAGTTTCTTTTATTGTGACTTGTGACTTGTAATACTCGAAAGCTGTACGTTCATTTGTCACTGTTTCAATCTACGTGTCAGACAGAGCGGTTCCATTTCTTTTTGGAGCTATGTGTATGATCAATTTACAATAATCATATCCTTAATTCTGCTAAAATTGTAATCTTTTTAGTTCTACCAATAGATTCTCATGATTAATGCTTCCAAACCTATGTAGCATCAAGTTTCTAAATAAAAATAAAAATTATCTATAAATTAAAATTAATTTATGATTTTTTTTTTTACTAAGTATTCATCATGATGGTGATTTTATTCATGAAAGTTATTAATATTGTCCGTATTAATTGTGGGGCATGTATGATGATGATTGTTAAAAATAAATGGTGATTGAGTTTGTTAAAAATATTCCCCATAAATTAATTTTTCAAAACTTGCTAAGACGTAGATATATTAACAATAGGGAGATATAGCCTTACGACGATTCCATTAATGATAATTTGGAAATCCAATTAAAAGTAGGGTTCTCAAATGGAAAATTCGCTCCTTTATCTATCAAATCAGTCTCATCTATATATTTTAAGATCGACCACTCAGCTTAACCTAAGTTTATGAGTCAAATAATAATAAAAAAAATTATGATTTTTTTATCAATATTTTAAAACGAATTATAATTTTTAATTTAATTTGACTTTATATTAAATTAATGAATTAATAAATAAATTTGATTTGATTAAAAAAATAAATTATTAACATATTTATATCAAAATAATCAATTAAACAATATTTTAAAAAATATAATTTTAAAAATTAAAATATATTAATAAAATTAATTTTTATTTAAGATATTATAATTTAATAGATAAATTATAAGATAATAAATAAAAATAAGAATTAAAAATTTATTTTTCATTATCATTAGTCTTATTTTAATCGTTATCGATTTTTTTAACCCATATTGTGGTCTCTTATACTTGTCAGGATTAAGTTTTCGATTTTCTCACCCCAACATGTTCCCATTTTATATTATTTCTAAACATTAATTATATTTGTAATAAATTCATTTTAATAGTTTTTTAATATATTTTTTATAAAAAATAAATATTTATAATTTTAATTATTATTAATAATTAAGTATATACTTTAATTTATTATATTTATATTAAAATATGTATATAAAAAAAATTTAATCATTTTTTCTTTACATGCATATAAAATACTTATAACAACACTATTATTATTATTATTATTATTATTATTATTATTATTATTATATACACTGTATTTAAATATTTAATTACATATATAAGTTAATTATTTTTTAAGTTATCATTTTAAAATATTTATAAATATGAAATATATAGTTTACAAATAAGTTAATTCTTATTTAATTAGTTCAAAGTAATAAAAATTTTAATTATTTTTTTTATTCTTTCAAATATAATTATTTTATTAAAAAAGTTTGATATATAATAAATAAAAATAATAAAATCTAAAAAATATAACATAATAAAACTTAATAAAGATAAATTATAAATAGATTAATAGTAGTTATTACTTAGATTAATGTAGAATATTTAGAAAAAGATAAAGAAGAAGGAAAAATAATTTTGCGTTTTTAAATTCATTGAAAAGATTGGAAAAATTAAATTGATTAAAGAGATTAAGAAAATTGTGAAGAAGTCAAAGATAAGAAGAAGAAAATAATATATAGAAAAAAAGGATAAAATATAAAAAAAATGACGCTGCATATGATGTGAGAAAAAAATGAAATATTTTAAAAATATTAAAAAAATTTAAGATTTAAATTTAAATATAAATGTGGGACAAAGACAGGGTAGGACGAGGGTGGAGATTACATTATTCATCCATGTTCTCTCCCCTAACTTTTTAAAGTAAGAAAAATTCGAACTCGTCTCATCCCTTACCCCTGATCAACTCAATTTTTCCTCGTCAAATTCGGGATGGGGACAATTAGTCCCCATAGGTATAAGCTTAATTGTCATCCCTATCCATATAGGTCATGACTTAAACGGGCCAGACCAAAATAAGTTTGATTTAATTTAGGTCACAATTTCTTTTAATCTAGTCCAACTTATTTTTCAGCTTTTGAGTCGATCTATCGGGCTAAGTCTATTTTGATACCCATAATTAAAAAATTAAGTTTGAAAAATAATAGAAATGGGATAAAGTAATAACAAATGTCTCACATAAGATTTTCTTAACATGAGACTTCTCTTCTCACACTTGAAGATTTTAATTAAATTAATCAAATTTTTATCTCACATTATTATTGTCTTTCATGTTGTTATTTTTCCTAGTAGGCCTTAAGAGAATTAACCCATATAAACTTGTCACCACTGGCTGATTGTCATAACATCTGTTAGGTTCTTTTTGTTTTGTCTTAGCATGCAAAAGGTAGGATTTCTTACAATGTGCAAAATACTTTTACTATCATAATACACAATAATAATTTGTTGCATGTACTTAGCTTTTTAATTTAAATAAACTCTTCACATGTTGTGTGGTTGCAATGTATTTAGCTTCTGTATTAGACAGAAGTACAACATCTTGTAACTTGAATAACCAACTTACTGTCTTTCCAATAAGAGTAAACATGTCAAGATCACCTGTAAATCCTTAGCAAACATAGTTTCTAACAATTAGTTCTGATCCTTCAAAATATAATGCAACATCTAAGGTTTCTTTAATAACACTCATGCTCTCCACAACAATTTGTCATGAATCTACTAACCGCTCCCATTACTTATTCAATTTCTGGTCTTATACCGATCATGGTATCCATAATATTTTCCACCACTCTTACATATAGTACTCAAGATACTTGAGAATAATTTACTTGATAGAAAGTGGGATAAAAACTAGCTAACACCTTGCATGTTAAAGCTCTGTAAGATCTTTAGTAAATAATTCCTCTAATAAAGTCAAACTTTCCTATCTTTTATGTCTAAGTGAATTTGCATCCCTAAAATCTTGTTTGCTAATTCATATTCCTTCATGTCATCCACAAACAAAAACAAAATGATAAAATCATTCTCTCAAATATATTATAATAGGTATAATAGTCTAAACTCAGTCTGTTGTAATTAAGGTTAATGAAGAATCAAATCTCTTGTACCAACACTTAGGCACTAGCTTTAGACTGTATGGAGATTTGGTTAATCTACAAACCAAGTTTCTTTTTTCTTAGTCCTCTGGTTGGAGAAAATAAATCATCTCTCTAAGTTCACCTTGAAGACAAATAATATTTTTCATCTCTATTAATAATAACCTTGTGGGTAGTGGAATCCCACAAGAAATACCTTTTTTCCAAGAATCTACCTTTCTTGGATTTTGGATCCATTTTTTTTTTAACTTTGAAAACACAAACTTTCTCTTAATATGGTACACCCATAATTTTTGAAGTAATTATCATCATTGATACAAAATATCTTTCCTGATGGAGGACCACGGACACATATTGGGTTCCTTACCAAGGCCATGTGTCCCTTACCAAGGCCATGGCAAAGAGGAACGAAGAAAAGCAAGTTAACATAAGAACAATCCTTATTTGGAGTCTATTTTAAAGCACTTCATCCTCTAGACCATGTATATAACTTGTAAAAATTGTCCATTATTTCTTTGTAGGAAAACATTTTAGCCAAGCCAAGGCTACATTCCAAGCCATAAAGACCACACAAGGACGAGCCAAGGCTATGGTCCAGCCATAAGGCTACACAAGGACACAAGCCACCGCCCAAAGAGGAACCACACGATCACTCCTTCCACTTGGCTGCACATTAAGGAAGTTCATGGGAATATAAAGGCTTGAGGACTACCTCATCTTGGCATTATGGAACTTGAAGATAATGGAGCAATAAAGATAGGCACAAAGGAGAGCATAAGGCTGAGCCAAAAAGAGGACCAAAGTTGGTCACAATCCAAGCATCTTCTCGGTCATAACAAGCCCAAGTTCACGTCTTAGTTTTTTTTTTTTTTACAGCCATTGATAGCACAAAGTAATATAGACACTGTCGCAACCGAAATCGCGGTGGACGATAGAACCAAAAATTATCTTTTAAGATTTTCAAAAAATCTTATCAGAGTTTCAGAGTCATCACCATAGTATATTTAGGAAAACTATGGAAAAATCATAAAGATAAGACAAGGTCTACGAAAACCGGATTCGGGTTCGGGAGTGGGTTACAAGTAAGGAAGGTTTTAACACCCTACAACGTCCGTCCTAAGACGGTTACCCTTAGTTGAATGTGCGAAATTAAATGTCATTTAAAAAAATATTTATTTCCCCCAAAATAGAAAACAAAGAAATAAAGAGAAAAAGAATAGAATGAACAAAAATATTTTTAGTTTTTCGGGGCCCAACAAGGATTGACCTTGCTCCTACGTATTCTCATTTTACATAGTTCTTTGTACAAAAAGTTTGTGTTTGATTACTGTTTTGAAAAAAAAAATTGAAAAAAATTTTGTATTTTGTTTTGAATATTGTTTTCGACGTTTCGAAGATAATGATGACGTGTACGGTCATACCTGTGTTTCAATGGTTTATTTAAAATAGAGGACATGACGACGCAAATGATCGTACCCGTACCTCAATGTTTATTTAGAATATAGGATATGATGACACGAACTATCATACTCATACATCAAAGTTTATTTAAAATAGAGAACATGACAACGCGAGTGGTCGTACCTATACCTCAAAAGTTTACTTTTAAAATAAGACACATAGTGACGCATGCAATGACAACCGTGTCTAAAGAATTTATTTTGAAAATAAATATTAAAAATTAACACTAAGGTCTAGAGATGCGAGCAATCATAACCACCAGTGTTTCGTGTGGGCCGACAGCCGTTAAACCGCAAATGCAAATACTATACAAAGTTACGGGAAACAGCTAAACATTCATCCATAAAATTTAGTTAAACAAATTTACCGTCCAAATTGCGCAAGTTACAACATAGTCTAGTTGACGAGATCCAACAGCGAAACAAACCACGAACCAAACTCAATAAAACCTATCTACATTAAGTGAAACCGCATAAAAAACAGAGGGAAGAAAAAGACGACAATGCATAAGCTTTGGCCTACAACTAGACCGAAATAGGCGAAATCATATCAAAAGAAGTGAACCCCAAAACCTGCACACATCTATTCAATGGTAACCCAAACCTAATTAACATCTAACAAAACCCTGGTCAAGACCAAGACATACATGAAACTAACAGAGGCCACCAGAAACAAAATGAATAATGCAACAGAGCCAATCTAAACAAGAATAGCAGGACTAGCTATAATCGATCCAACAGAACCTATTAATAATATGGTAACATGCTTTTAGATAAAAGAAAACTAAGAATCCTTGGAATGGGAAAAGTGATCAACTATTGATTATAGTTTCAGAGATAGGTAATTATACACCCAAAATCTATTCTAACAGAAAGGTAAAACAGAAAAATAACAATGCAACAGAAACTATTATGGCCAGTGGGCCAGAGAAATGATCTCAGTAACATTAATACCCCCTCTCAAGATGGAGTATGAATATTAAGCAGACTCATCTTGGACAAGTTTTCCTTAAATGAAGTAGGATAAAGAGACTTGGTAAGTATGTCAGCAACTTGATGTTTGGAAGGAATATGTGAGAGAACAATAAGGCCTTGAAGAACTTTGACACGTATGAAGTGGCAATCCACTTCAATGTGTTTACTTCTTTCATGAAAAGAGGGGCTTTTGGCAAGTTGAATGGCAGAAAGATTATCACAGAAAACAGCAAATGGCATTGGATTTTGTAAGGCTAAATCATCAGCTATATACTTTAAGCACTGAACCTCACAGGCTACCGAAGCTAAAGCCCTATATTAAGCCTCTGTAGAACTTCTAGAGACTGTATTCTACTTCTTTGATTTCCATGATATAAGATAATTACCATAAAAAACACAAAATCCCGTGACAGACTTTCTGGTAGTGCTACAGGCAGCCCAATCTGAATTTGAAAAGGCTTGAAGCTTATTAGGATTGATAGTAGGATAGAATAGTCCCTGTCCAGGAGCACTTTTAAGATATTTCAAAACTCGAAGAGCAACTTGAAGGTGAGGTTGCCTTGGCTGAGACATGTATTGACTAATTTGTTGAACTGCAAAAGATATATCTGGACGGGTGTTAGTCAAATAAATGAGCTTTCCAATTAAACGTCTAAACTTGGTAGGACCATGAAGGAGATCACCACTTTCAGCATTTAATTTAACAGTGGGGTTGGAAGGAGTATCAACGGGCTTGCAGGCAGTGAGACCAAATTTTGAGAGAATTTCAATGCAATATTTTCTTTGGTTCAGCATAAGACCACATTGTGAACGAGCCACGTCAAATCCTAAAAAATATTTGAGTTCCCCAAGATCCTTAATGCAGAATTGTTGATGAAGATAGTTCTTGACAGTAGTGATGAAGGTTAGATCATTGTCTGTTAAGACAATATCATCTACGTAGACCAAAAGGGTCGTGAATGAGTGGTTTTGGTGATGAGTAAACAGAGAATGATCATTTGCACTCTGTGTGAACTCGAAAGAAATCAAGGCATTTGTGAGTTTAGCATTCCGTTGTCTGTTGGCTTGGCGTATACAATATAATGATTTGTTTAATTTACAAGCCAATTTAGAAGCTGTAGTAAATCCTGGAGGAAGACGCATGTATACCTCTTCATTAAGATCACCATGCAAGAAAGTGTTATCCACATCTAATTGATGGAGAAACCATCCCGAAGAAACTGCCACAGATAAAAGAAAGCGGACAATGGTAAGTTTCATAACAGGTGAAAACATCTCAAAAAAATCCACCCCCTCTGTTTGGGTGAAGCCTTGTGCGACCAGTCGGGCCTTACGCCTTTCAAGAGACCCATCAGCACAATATTTGGTTTTATAAACCCATTTGCAACCCACAATCTTCTTATTGGGAGGAAGAGCAACCAAGGTCCAAGTATTATTCTGTTGAAGAGCATTTAATTCAGTCATCATAGCATTTCTCCAGCATTCAAGTTGGTTGGCTTCTTTGTAAGTGGTGGGATCAATTGTACCAGAAATGGAAGAGCAAAAAGCAGTGTGAGTTTTTGAGCACTTTGAATAAGACAAATAATAATTCAATGGATATGAGACAGTGGATGTGGAGTGAGATGAAGCATGATGACAGTAATAATATGCTAAATAGGATGGTGGCTTTTTTATTCGTGTAGAGACTCTCTTAGCAGAATCAGTGATTTGAACAAGCTACAAGCAATTATTAGAATCATTGGGTTGTGCAACAGGAATTAAATGACTTAAAACTGGTGCATCATAGTGTATCAGTTCATCAAACAATTTTTCATTTTCAAATGCATTGATGTTTGCAGATTGTGGCAATGAGGAATCATAATTAATATAAGGGAAATATGTCTCATAAAAAATTACATTGTGAGAAATGAAACAGGATCTGCGAATCATGTCAAACAAAACAAAACCTTTAACTCCAGATTTGAAACCTAAGAATATGCATTTTGAGGCTCGTGGATCAAGTTTAGTACGTGCTGCTGTGAGAGTGGAAGCATAAGCTAGGCACCCAAACACGCGTAAATTTTGAAAATCGGGAAGATGTCCATATAAAATTTCATATGGTGATTTGTTTTCTAAAAAAGGAGTTGGGAGTCTATTTATTAGATACGTGGCATGTTTAGCGAAAGTCCAAAAAATAGAAGGAAGTTTTGCTTGAAAAAGTAAGGCACGACCCACATTAAGCAAGTGTTGATGCTTCCTCTCAACAATTCCATTCTGTTGAGGAGTTTCAACACACAAAACCTCATGAACAATGCCTTTCTTGGTAAAGAAATCATGCAGAAAAAATTCTTTGCCATTATCACATCTCAGTGTCTTGAGTTTGACAGAAAATTGGGTTTCAATTAAAGTAACAAAAGATGGAAGAATAGTTTTGACCATGGATTTATATGTTAAAAAATGAACCCAAGTAAATCGTGTGTGGTCATCAACAACGGTGAGAAAGTAATTAAAACCATCAATAGAAGTATGGGCTATAGGGCCCCAAATATCTACATGTATCAACTCAAAGAAACATGAAGCACAAGTGAGACTATTGGCAAAAGGTAGACATTTTTGCTTAGCAAGATGACAAATATCGCAAGGTGGTAAAGAAGAAAAAGTGATATCATTGTATATTGCAGATAAATGATGTAACATCTTATGAGACGTATGTCCCAGCCTATAATGCCACAACCGAGAATTATCAATGTGTGTTACATTTGAAACATGTAATGAAAAAGAATTATTGGAAACATGTGTTTTCAAGGTCAAATCACAAGAGTCTTGTAAGTAAAACAAGTTAGTCTTGCGTTTAGCTACACCAATCATCCTGAGATTGGATATCTGCATGATGAAACAGGTGTTGTCACAAAATAAGATCATGCATGGAAGAGTTAAAAGAAGTTTGGGAATGGAAATTAAATGAACATGAAAATCTAGTACGTAAAGAATGTTATGCAAGGTTATGGTGCCAGAAAAGTTGGCAAAGATCGTGGTATGGTTGGGTAATTTGATTGGGATAGGTGTAATAGGAGTTAAGATTTGAAAAGCATATTTGACAGGACATATATGATCATTTGCACCACTGTCTAAAATCCAATTGGAAGAGGGCAAACTATCACATGAGTGAGGAACAAAACTGTGATTAATAAAAGAGGCAGATTCTTTGCATTGCTAAAGAAGTGCTAGGAGAGCCTGATGTTGCTCTTTGGAGAAAGAATACTGGTCGTGGGTAGAGCTCTGCTGCAGAGAAGAAGATTGTGATGATGCATCAGGATCAACATTAGCCAAATTAGTGGAGGACGCAGTGCTGGAAGTGATGGTATGATTAGATCTCCTATAACCAGGAGGAAAACCAATACGCCAGTAACATGTTTCAATGGTGTCATTGGTCTTTTTGCAGTTTTCACAGAACTTAGTGTTACGTCCTTGATTTGGCCTGGGGAAAGCATTCTTAATGGCAGCAGGAGGTGCTTTAGCAGAGATCGTAAAGGCAATAGAATCTTGAGATGAAACAGTGGGGGAAATGCCAAGAAATTCCCAGTCGTGCTGTAACACCAACGAAAAACTCTTAACAAGGGAAGGCATAGGATCCATGAGCATGATTTATGATCGAACTTGTGAATGACTATCTGTGAGCCCGCGAAGGAAGCGAATAACACAATCATCTTCATGTTCCTTTTGAAGTTTGGGAAGAAGACCACAAGAACAAGCAGGGGAACAATGACAAACAAGAACACAACGATACATTTCAAGTTCCTTCCACATGACCTTCAATCGAGTATAGTATTCAAATACAGAAGAATCACCTTGCTTACAAATCTGTATCTGATCTTGTAAATCGACAATTCTAAATTTGTTTGCATGAGAGAAATGATCTTTTAGGTCTGTCCAGATTTTAGCTGTTGTCTCCATCCACATGACCAAATGCTTGATGGCAGGAGTCATGGATCGAGTAAGCCATGAGATAACCATGCGATTACAATGACGCCAAGGATTATACAGAGGATCAGAGCCTAGAGGACAAGGGAAATCGTTCTTGATGAATCGTTCTTTGTTCTTTGTCTCGAGAGCAACGATCATCTTGCGTTCCCATTGATAAAAGTTGGATTCTGTGAGAAGCGCGGAAACAAGAATTAGTGCGGGGTTTTCTCCAGGATGTAAGTAAAGAGGATTTGAAGGATTTACAATGTGATCTGGAGAGGATGTGAGAGAATTTTGGCCAAATGAAGCCATGGGTGATCAACTAAGGAGAAAAAACATATGGAAAGACGCAGAGGGTGTACCTTTTGATACCATGTTAATAATATGGTAACATGCTTTTAGATAAAAGAAAACTAAGAGTAATTGGAATGGGAAAAATGATCAACTATCGATTATAGTTTCAGATATAGGTAATTATACACCCAAAATTTATTCTAACAAAAAGGTAAAACAGAAAAATAACAATGCAACAAAAAATGTTATGGCCAATGGGCCAGAGAAATTATCTCAGTAAACACATTGAAGTGGATTGCCACTTCATACGTGTCAAAGTTCTTCAAGGCCTTATTGTTCTCTCACATATTCCTTCCAAACATCAAGTTGCTGACATACTTACCAAATCTCTTTATCCTACTTCATTTAAGGAAAACTTGTCCAAGATGGGTCTGCTTAATATTCATACTCCATCTCGAGAGGGGGTATTAATGTTACTGAGATCATTTCTCTGGCCCACTGGCCCACTGGCCATAACAGTTTATGTTGCATTGTTATTTTTCTTTTACCTTTCTATTAGAATAGATTTTGGGTGTATAATTACCTATCTCTAAAACTATAATCGATAGTTGATCATTTTTCCCATTCCAAGGACTCTTAGTTTTCTTTTATCTAAAAGCATGTTACCATATTATTAACAAAACCGGACAACAAAAATATGGAACAATACAGTCCTGATCGAGGCATCATACAAAACTTTAGACTTGGAAAAAACCAAACAAGGTCATAAGAACTCGGACAACAACTAGCCAAACCAGTGTAACCAGTAGAACCAACTTGCAGAACGGTGGAACCAAACCAAACACAATAACAAATTCACGCAGAACAGAACTGAATCAACCAAAAAGGAGTGAATCAAAACAGGGTAAGCATGATGGATTGGACGTGTAAAGGGATAAAAGGAATGGGTGTAACAACAATGCTATTAGAGCAATGATAGTGCGGCGGAGGTGAGTAACTCCTGTTAGAAAAGGAGGTTGAGATCAAGAGAAGGGTGAATTGATCTTTGAAAGATTTTCGCAATTTACAGATTGTCTATTTCAAAGATTAAGAGGTTTGACCAATTCTTGAATCAAGCAAAACAAACAATCAAAATAAAGGCAGCAGTAGAATTAAAGAGAGTAAGGTTTAGAGAAATACAACCAAGATTTATACTGGTTCACCCAATCCTAGGGCTACGTCCAGTTCTCAGCCAAATTCCAGCTGAGGTCCACTAGATTGAATGTTTTATAGATTACAGATTCCAATCACACACCCAATCTACCACAAGAACCAAAATTTCAGTCCTTGCACCTAAACCTTCACCAAGAACCAACTTCCAGTTCTTGAACCACCCTGCAGCCAAATTCCAGCCACAGAAACCAGTGCCCACACTTCCAGACACCCACAATATAGTAATGAAATGTAAAGAAACAAAGAGAAGAAACTAGAACACTCAAACCCGGATTATGCAGCTCTGCAGAATGAGTTTTTTCACAAAAGAAATGCAGAAATTTCCTCAAGAAATAACTTTAAAAAACTTCACAAAACTTCCATGATTCTTTCTTGAAAATAGCTCTAATGATTGCTTGATTGATTGCTCAAAGGTATATTTTAAAAGATTCAAGCAATCCTGTTTATATAGAGAATTGTTCTAACTGCTAGTTTAATTAATATGTTAAAACAATATTTTAATCTGTTAAAAGTCTTGAATTAATCTGTTAAAACTTCTTTTAATCTGTTAAAATGTTCTTGATCATTTTCCAGATTTGTTTTAACTGATATGACAATGTTTATATCGATTAAAACACTTTGTAAAAAATCTCTTAAGTTATTTTAATCGATTAATTCGTATTTTAATCGATTAAAATTCTACCAAATATTTTCATAAAACTTTCTAAGTAATTTTAACTGATAACAACCAGCTTTAATCGATTACAACACTTTGTAAAAAATCCCTTAATTGTTTTAATCGATTAATTCGCATTTTAATCGATTAAAATTCTGCCAAATATTTTTATAAAACTTTCTAAGTGATTTTAACTGATAACACATCGATTAAAATTCTGGCAGAACTTCTTTCAAAACCTTTTAAGTGGTTTTAATCGATTAATTTGAGGTTACATCGATTAAAATACTGATAGAACATCTTTCAAAACATTTCAAGTTATTTTAATCGATTATTTCAAGTTTGTATCGATTAAAATACTGCCAGAACACTTTCCAAAACATTTTAAGTCATTTTAATCAATTATTTCGAATCTATATCAGTTAAAATACTGGCAGAAGGTTTTCAAAAACTCCTTTAATGAAAACAATCAATTAATTCGAAGATATATCGATTAAAACATTTCCAGTGATTGTTTTAAAAGGTTTTAATCGATTATTTCGAAAACCTATCAGTTAAAAACCTGTTATATAAGTGTTAAGAATATTTTAACTAATAAAGCTCATATAATATCAGTTAAAACAATTACTTAAAAACCATTTAACCGATTACTTTGATTTTTAACAGATTAAACATGTTTAGAGACCTTTTTAAAATCTTTTAAATGATGAAACCTCATACAGTAGAGAGATATAAATAATTATACCTATGTATAGATGCAGACTCACTAATCAATCTACCCTTTTAATTAAGTAACCTTTGACTTCAACAAAATAGCATTTGACTTCATTTGACTTCATCAAATCAACAAGATCTTCGTTTTATCAAATGATTCAATAAGATTTTCATCACTTTCAACGTTTTATCAAATGATTCAATAAGATTTTCATCACTTTTAACTCCGATGTTGTGGTGGCCTAGACCCGCGAGGGCAAAGAATCGCTATGGTGAAGGAAAAGGTAGTGGTTCTGGGTGGTTCTGAGATGTGAAGACGAGGGCGGTGCGCTAGCTAGGTTAATCCGTAGTGGCGCTCGTGGAGGGTGAGGTTATTCCACGGTGGTGGCATGAGATTAGGATCGGTTTAGGTCACTTCATGGTTTTGGGGCGGTAGCTTAGTGGAGGTGGCCACGGTGGAGATTCACGGTGGCTTGGCGGTGAGGGATAGGGGTTGCAGTGGTCTAGTTAGGGCTTATGGTGGGTTGCTATGATGGATTGAGGTGCGGCATAGTGGAGGCCATGGAGGAGAGTGAGATGCGGAGAAAATGGGAAAAGGTGAATATGGTGATAGGCGGGAATGGGCGAGTAGTGAGGCACGAGGGTGAGGGCTAGAGAATGCGAGATGAGGATGCAGAGGAAGGTGATGGGTGCACAGATGGTGGTTTGGGACTCGTGGTGGAGGCGAGCTTGCGATGGTCGGAGTTGAGGGCGGAGGTTAGGATTAGGGCTTAGGGATGGTCACGATGGTGGCCAGGGAGGCGATGGCTAATGAGGGGGTGGGGGGACTACGGTGGTAATGTCAAATGCGAAGGAGATGAGAGAAAGGGTGAGTGAGTAAAAAATGCACTGAGATGAAGACTGAAGACTGAAGACGAAAAAGGAGACCATGATAAAGAGCCACTACCTCGATATGTGTGACCTCTATCTCCAAATTTCTTGTACCAACTTCTCCTGTGTGGCTCCTCCCAAAAAGATCCCATCTTTTTCTTTTACAATGCATTCCCTTGTATTAAGGTCTTAAATTAGGTTACAAATAGTGTAACAAAACCCTAAAATGGACTGGAGCCAAAACATATAGAAATAAAAATAATTATATTTAACATTTTTATTTTTACTTTTTTGTTTTTAATGTTTTGCTTATTTTTCTTGCTCTTTATTTATTTTAAAAGGAGAAACCCTAATAAAGAAAATTGTTATTTTTAATTTTAATTTTCTTTTCCTCCCTTTTTTTTAAATAAACGTTGTTATTCATTTTTCTAAAAAATTTTAGCTACCCAGCACGAAATTAAGTGCCGACGGACACTTAAGAAAGCTTACAAGAAACAAATATGGGACTTAAAATAGGCTATTCGGCCAACACTTGTTTAGAGGCCAAGAAGTCTCACATCTCCTAATGTATTGAGTGGATGAGAAGAGAAACACTATAAATACAACTCCTTAGGTAGCATTTGAGGCACATTTGAATGAAGTTAAAACTAGTGTGTGGAACTTGTCTATTTTATTTGTATCCCGAATTGACTTATCTTCAAGTGTGTTTGGAGATTTCTTTCTCCTATCCTCCTAACAATGAACCTTTTGTGGAGGATCTAGTGCCAAGTTTCACTTGAAATTTGGGGAAGAATTTTGACTGATTCTTAGGTGCTCATGGTGCAGGATTTTCGACATCATATTTGGTGAAAGGAGGAAAAATATTTTCATCATTTCCTCTCCTAAAGATAATACAGATCATTTCAACACATATTAATAAATCAAGTCCAATATGTGTTTTCTTCTGATAATCACTCTTGTAAACTTCAATCTATATTGCCAACAATCTTTTTTGGCATGCCTTCTCTTACCATAATGGTAGAAAATGAGATTCTTCCTTCATTGAGAATATAATCCACCATGATTTTGACTCTTACTAGAGTCATATTTCATTGATCTACCTCTCATCATCGTCAAAGTCTCAACTTGGTTCAAACTTTTCACCTGGATTCTTCTTTAAGAATAGCTTCAGCAATGTTCTCAAAGTGTAAATGTCCATCAATATTATTATTCTTTATATTGATGATGAGTTAATTATATGAATATGGTAAGCTCTGAAGTAGAAGTTTTGCACGCTCATTTTCAACTATGTTGAAATTTGTCACTAAAAGTTGGACAAATAATGTATTCAAATTATTGATGTGGTTTGTGACTAATGTTAAATCATTCATTCATTTGAAAAATATAGAGTTTTCTTGTATAATTTAACTAGAGACTCTCAAATCTCTTTCATTGTATTTTTATTTGCAGTGCTAGATAAAACTGCATTTGACAATGTTAAGTACAAATTTTTTTATAGCATTATTATTGTTTTCTTTCCACCTCTAGTCCATGAAGCCCACGAGTCTTTTCCCAATTACATTTGCACAATTGTCTTTTCTCAAAATTATCTTCATCTTCAGTTTTCACAATGAGAAATTATTTTTATTGAATTTCTCTATCTTATATTTTATTGTCATGGTTTTAACTAACTTATGAACCTTTCACCATAAATAGTATTGCCTATTAGAACAACGATGTAGACCATAACTAGTACAACAGGTAAGCCCCAAGGAAAAAGAGGTGAGTCACAAATAGATACACTTAAATACCAAGTCTTTTCTTACCATAATTTTTCTTATACATGTACTGTCACACTACCATACTGTATATACAATAATTGGAATAACTATTTTTTGATGTGGAAGATCAAATCAACTACAACCACAAAACATACTAAGAATTTTCTCCAATATTATTTTAAGGACTATAATATCAAAATAATAATAATACAACCAAGTAACTAAATAACAAGTGACAAAATAACTAGACTTTGATATCACTGTTAGAAATTAGAGTAACAATATAAGATCTTATAACTAAAATAAAAGATGAGAAATACAACCAACAATAAACAATAATAAAATTTTACTACACCAAGAAATTATAATCCTTCTCTATAATTCTAAGAAGGAAACAATAGTATCATTTCTATGAATTAAGATAACACAATTATTGTGCAATGCATAGGTAGAAAAAAAGAAGAAAGTGGTTTGAAGTGGTGATTTACTAGCTAAATACTATGTTTTTTTTATATCAGGAAAAATAAACACCAATATATAATTTTTCCGATATAAAACTTCTTTTCTCACATTCTCACAATTACTTATATATTTTACAGATAATATTATACTTTGAAAAAAAAATTAAAGGTATAAAGTTATTCAAAATTCAATTTCTTTTTAGAATTATATTAAATATAATTGATTATCTATATGCATGATAGATTATTAGTATAAATGTAAAAAAAAAAAAAAAAACAAACGGTTTTACCCTTTATTTGCATTTGTAATTGATTATCTGTTAGAATAATCAATTATTAACTCAATTGTATAAAAAATTAACAAATTTTGAAAATGATAAACTTAATTTATAATATTTTAATTATTTTGTGTTAAAATATGTTTATAATTAATAAATACGAGGACATTGTTTCCTAAAAACATAATAAAAAATAATTGAGTGTTGTTAGTAGAAAATCGAGAAAAACGATCGAAATCGAAGGAAAGAAATGTGACTCGATAAGATAAACAAAAATTCATTCGATGTCTAATTAGAAATACGTAGCATATAGCATCGAGAAGCACAATCGAGAATCGAATGAATAATAATCAAATAACTGTTGTCGAATAAAAACTAAGTCATATAAGACCAGGGTTGAAAAAGGAATCGTAATCAATTCGAAGTTCTCGAAAAATACAGAATCGAGAGTAAAGAAAGACAATGTGGATATCGAGACTTTGGCCAAATCGTGAAAGGAAGTAAGTCGAATGCACGTATAAAGAGCAATTTTGAAATCATGGGAAAAAGTCGGAGATCGTGAGAACGTGGGAAACTATAGAAGATAAACTGCCATACGCACGTAGAACGTGGTAGCAGTCGTGTTAACTGCTCTTGGAAGGCTTGAAGGATGCCCTATAAATAGAGCAAAGGAGGAAGGAACGGGGGAGGAAATTGGCAGAGAACAGAATCAATAGTGAAAAGTCTACCGGAGAAACGACGAACACCATGAAGCTTCTGGCAATCTGGATTTCCTTGCTCACTGAGTACATTTACCGCTTTCTGTATTTTCCTTGGTAATTTACTTTGATGCAACTTAAATTCAGCAGTTTTATGTTTCTGTATTTTCGGTTCCTTGTCCGTTTCAATTCAATGAAAGTTTAAGTTTCTGCATTTTCGATTTATTGCCATTTACATTTCCTGCACATTTCGATTTCCTGCCATTTATATTTGCACTATTTTCGATTCTTCGTCGTTTACAATTAATGCAATTTTGGGGTTTTTGCACTTTATATTTTCTTGCAATTTAATGTTCTGTTTCTCGATTCGATACTTTACTGTTTTCAGTACTTTAAATACAAAAATACCAAAAACAGTTTTCTTGATATCTTGTGATTTTCGATCCTCATACACGTTTTCGATTGAAAGTCAGACTGCTAGCCTAAGTAAAAAGAACTTACGTGGGAGGATTTCGATTAAAGACCAAAATACCCTTAGAATCGAAATCGATCGAAATTCCACCAGAAACAAATTGGCGCGCCAGGTAGGGGGATTGTGTTGAGAAACACAAAATTGGTTAGTTCGAAGGTGTATGAGATTAAGGAGTGGGAGAGTCATGAGTCAGAGTTCATCAAATAACCAAGGTAACAGTGAGGGATTAAATGGGTCACACCCACCAAATACTGGGGGGCAAAGTCATAATGGGAACATACCTGTAGTATCGACAACTGTGAGCATGTCGATACCTGTGAGTAATGAACAAAATTCAGGTACATTAGCAAACATCCAAGTAGGATCTAGTACGGTGATACCAAATAATATGCAAACTATAGGAAATCCCACAACCACATATGTAGGGCCACGTATGAGTATAAGACCGCCCGGGTTTTCACTTAATAATGTGAGTGGGGCTGGAACTTCTTCAACGCATAGGAATTCGAGATATAACTTAGGAATGTCCCAAACACTAGGTATGCCACAAAATTTTGGAATCCCTCCGAATTTAGGGACGTCTCAAAACTTAGTAATTTCACAGGATTCAGGGAATGGACAGAATGTATGCACACAACAGATACCTCCAAATCTAGATCAGAGGGGATACTTAGATCATGGGAGATATGTATTCGATAGAGACTATCATCGATCTAATTTTGATTCTATCGAAAACATAGGTACCGGAATATCTAGTAATTCATTAGGGGTACTCAGACAACAAATGGATGAGAGTAATTTTGAAATGGTGAATATGTTATCACAACAATTGACTACAGTCTTAAATCCATTAGTGCAAAACACCACTGCTGGCTTTGAGATATTAGCGGACCAAATGTCACGAATCGGGGATGCATTGGCTGTGCCTCGACAAACGAGGATAGAAAATCATGCTAATCAGAATACTAATATTAATCCCCCATATCTATTGAGAAGAAATAGAAACAATGATCAACAAGCAACGTATGGGAAATGAGTATCAACATGTGAGGAATGATATTTATGGGAATTTGAACGAAGGATTTCAAAATATACACAATCGAATAATATGTTGGGACAAAGGATGAATTTACAAGGGATGGAATTTAGACCACCCAATCGGACATATTTTGTGTCTCCCTTTCCGAATGCGATTCTCGAGACAGAATTGCCTCGAGGATATAAAGTACCCAAATTCACTAAATTTGCTGGAGAAGTTGGTGAATCGACTATCGAGCATGTGGCTCGATATCGATCGAATGCGGGGATTTAGCGATGAGTGAAGAATTAAAAATGAAATATTTTCCTAGTTCTTTGACTAAGAGTGCTTTTACTTGGTTCACGTCATTGCCACCCAATTCGATATATAATTGGCTGCAATTGGAAAGAAATTTTCATGAGCAATTCTTTAGAGGAGAAACTCAAGTGAGTCTCATCGACTTGATGAATATAAAAAGATACAATCATGAAAGCATAGATGATTATTTGAATCGATTTAGACAAATGAAATCGAGATGTTTCACTCAAATTCCCGAATATGAATTAGTCGAATGGCCTCTGCAGGTTTAGAATTCTCGATTAGGAAAAAACTAGTCAATTTACCATTGAATGACATGACTCAATTAGCTGATAAAGTGAGAAGAGTGGAACAAATAGAGTATGAGAAACAAAGGTATAAGAAATATGAGAAACCTTTGAAAAAGGAAAGAATAGCATACATAAATGATGTATATGAGATAGATAATATGACAGAAAATGATATTGAAGAAACTGTCGATGAGAAAGTAAACTTAGCAGAACTCAAAGTAGGGGCTCCATATACCTGTAAATTGCTACAAAAGAATGAAGTAAAAGACAAAATGGCAAATCGAACATATACTTTTGATGTAACAAAAGCGGACAAAATCTTTGATATTTTATTGAAAGACAAACAGATTAAGTTAAGTGATGATCATAAACTACCGTCTACAGAACAAAGGAATGGTCGGAAATATTGCAAATTTCATAATGTTTATGGACATTGGACTAACAATTGTATACATTTCAGGAACACAATCCAAGATGCGATCGATCAAGGAAGGTTGAGATTCGAAGAAATGACAATGAAAGTTGACACGAGTCCATTCGAGGCTCAAGTAGGATACCTCGAATCCCAAACGGGCATTACTGATGATGTCCGATTAACAAATTCGGCCTTTGTAGGCATGGTAGATGTCACTGAAGACATCGATCCTAAGCATGTCAGGATGGATGTATCTGAAGAAGATATGAAATTTGACCTGAGTGAATTCGAGAAAGAGTTTGAAAAGGAAATATACCCTCGATCAGGAGATTCTCTCATCGAATTTTTGAATAGAAAGAAGGAAAAAGACGAAGATGTGTCATTATGCCCACGTTGCAAGCGCAGTGTTCGATAAATCGGCTGCCAAAGCTTTCGAACGTAACGGATGAAGAAGATCGAGAACCAAGATAAAAGGAAAAATGACAAAGTAGATCAAACAGTCCGACCAACGATCAAAGAAAGTCAGCAGAAATCCGTTGGTTCTGGTGTTAGTGAAAATCGGAGGCAATGGATTAGAAGAGAGATGTATCCTTCTCGAGGAGGAAGAGGTAGACTTCAAAGTAATGATGTCTTCGAAAGACTCTCATATGATGATGAATCGACCACTAGATTCCCAACATTCCAAAGAAGATTCCGAGGAAGGCCCTGGAGAAGAGGAGGAAGGATCCCCTATTGGAATAATTACGAAACTTTGAAGAAAATGTTGCACCGATAGAGAGTCATTATACAAGAGAATTTTTCGATGACAAGAATGATGGTACTTGGGACGAACATCAAATCGGGGTAATATCAATTTTACTCGCGGAATATGTTAGCGAATACAAAGAGTACCAAGAACAAAGAGATACCGAGCGAGAAGATGACTTCTATTCGGAAAACATAAGGCCAAAAATAACATGGGTAACACAAACCTCATGTGAAATTCCTCATAGAGACGCTGCTTTCATCGATCCCCCATCTGAGGAAATGAGGTTCCACTTGAAACCATTATTACTAAACATCGAGATCCAAGGACAGATGGTGAATAGAGTCCTTGTCGATGGTGGAGCAGCAGTGAATATACTGCCAATTACTATGCTAAAGAAATTTGGCATTGAACTAAAAGACTTAGTCAAGCACAATATTATGATTTCCGATTTCAGCGGAAAGACGTCAAGTTCAGAAGGTATGATTGCCTTAGACGTAAAAGTAGGCACTTACTCGAGACCTACTGTGTTTGTTGTGGTCCAGTCGCATGCCAATTTCAATGCATTACTTGGCAGAGAGTGGATTCATGGAGTCGGAGCTGTGCCTTCGACAGCTCATCAAAAATTATTTATGTGGAATCGAGATGGACATCTCGAGGTAATCCCAGGAGATCAGCACGAATTTGTAACATTCGTATCTCAGGCTGGTCGAGCACTGCAAAATCTGGCGCTTGCTCAACCATTCACCTTCGAAACAGTCGAAGATTTTAATTCAAAACTGCATGAGGAGCGTTTCCTAGAGATGAATGAGAAGAAAGGATTCATCATGATCAAAGAGGGGGCCAACCTCGAAGTGGCCGGTGAAGATGAATAGAGAATACGAAGAGTTCTTGGCTCGATTGGGAAAATATGAAGATGGGAAGAAGAGCCAAGAAAGTAGTAGTAGTAGTAAAATAGGGATAAATAAGTCGATTCACTCGACCGTAGTTGCAAATAATAGCGATCAAGTTATACTTGATTGTATTTATGATTATTCTCCTTTAGGTTTCGAAAAATCTATTACATCAAATTATAAAAAAGTCGAGGCTCAAGATCCATTAGAAGAAGTTAACTTAGGAAGTGAAGAGGAACAGAAACCCACGTATATCAGCAAATATCTCGAGGAAGAATTAAAGAGGGACATGATTTCCTTGTTAAGAGAATATAAGGACTGCTTCGCTTGGGAATACGAAGAAATGCCTGGATTGGATCGAAGTCTCGTCGAGCATAAATTACCCATCATCGAAGGTAGAAAGCCAGTAAAACAAGCACCGAGAAGATTTGCACCTGAGGTGATGAACAAGATCAAGGAAGAGGTCGAGAGACTCTTGAAAGCTAAATTCATCAGAACTACCAGGTATGTTGATTGGATTTCTAATATTGTACCTGTGATTAAAAAGAATGGTAAAATAAGAGTGTGCATCGATTATCGAGATTTGAACTTAGCCACTCCTAAAGATGAATATCCTATGCCAATAGCTGATATGTTAATAGATGCAGTAGCGGGTAATGAAATGTTGAGTCTCTTAGATGGCTATTCAGGATATAATCAAATATTTGTGTCTGAGAATGATATAGCTAAAACAGTTTTTCGATGCCCGGGGGCATTAGGTACTTATGAATGGATAGTCATGCCATTTGGATTAAAAAATGCTGGTGCAACATATCAGAGAGCAATGAATCTAATTTTTCATGATTTGATCAATGATTTTATGCAAGTTTACATAGATGACATTGTTGTTGTATCGAAAGAGAAACATCAACACTTAAATAATTTGAGAAAATCTTTCGAGAGAATGAGAAAATATGGATTAAAAATGAATCCTTTGAAATGTGTCTTTGGTGTATCTGCTGGAGAATTGTTAGGATTCATAGTTCATGGAAAAGGCATTGAGATCGATAAAAATAAGGCTAAAGCAATAATAAATACCTCTGCTCCAAAAACTAAGAAAGAGTTACAGTCTCTTTTGGGAAAAATAAATTATTTGAGACGATTTATTTCTAACCTGGCTGGCAAAACTTATGTTTTTTCGTCTTTGTTAAAGTTGAAAAAAGAAGCAGAGTTTAAGTGGAAGGAGGAACATCAAGAAGCCTTCGAGCAAATCAAAATGATGCTGACGAATCCTCCGATTATGATCCCAGTAAAGAGAAACAAGTCATTAAAGTTATATGTATCAGCATCAGATCGAACAATAGCCAGTTTATTAGCACAAGAAGATGAGAATGGTGTAGAATGTGCTGTGTATTATCTAAGTAGAATTTTAAATGATGTTGAAACTCGATATAGTGATATCGAGAAATTAGGATTATGCTTGTATTTCTCTTGTACAAAACTCAAGTATGTAATGAAGCCTCATGATGTAATGGTTTATTCTAGAAATAATATTTTGAAGTTTCTTTTGTCGAAACCAATTATGCATAATAGAATAGGAAAGTGGGTGTTAGCTTTGACAGAGTTCTCATTATCCTTCGAATCCTTAAAATCGATAAAAGGTCAAGTAATTGCCGATTTTATGGCTGAGCATACAGTTGATTCCACTGAGAATTTGTTTATTGAAATAAGTAAATGGATAATGTATTTCGATGGTTCAAGTACATCGGATAAATCTGGAGTAGGAGTGCTGATTATTTCTCCAAACAATATTCCGACTAAGTAATTATTTGAGGTTCAACCCATGTGTTCGAACAACGAAGCTGAATATGAAGCCTTGATAACGGGCCTCGAGACTTTAATCAAATTAAAAGCTCGACATGTGGTTATAAGAGGTGATTCGCAATTAGTGATCAAACAAGTGCGAAAAGAGTATAAATGCATTAATATCAACTTGATCAGATATTTGGAAAGAGTGATGACTTTAAGTAAAATGTTCGATGACATAATATTCGAGTATATTCCTCGAGAATTCAATCAAGAAGCAAATGACTTAGCACAAATTGCATCGAAGTATAAGATATCCCCGGAAAGGTTACAAGAAATAATTCAAATCAAAGAAAAATTACCTCAAGAAAATGAGATTCTGTACATTAATGACTTAGACGATCAAGATTGGAGAAAATCGATTATAAATTATTTGCAGAATCCCAATGAGAAAATTGACAAGAAAATTAAATATCGAGCAGTGAAGTATGTTTTGTTAAATGATGAGTTATATAAAAGAGGAATCGATGGAGTATTACTTAGGTGTTTAGGAAATGATGATGCTTACTTAGCAATGGCCGAAGTACATAATGGAATATGTGGGGCCCATACGGTAGGTCAGAAAATGAAATGGACATTAACTCGACAAGGTTATTACTGGCCCTCGATTTTAAAAGATTGTATCGAATATGCCAAGTCCTGTGAAGAATGTCAAAAGTTCAGTCCGATACAACAGGTGCCCGCGAGCGAATTACACTCGATCATTAAACCTTGGCCTTTTAGAGGCTGGGCTATAGACTTAATCGGACAAATCTTTCCACAATCATCGAAAGGACATAGGTATATAATTGTTGTTGTCGATTACTTTTCAAAATGGGTAGAAGCAATACCACTGAAGGATGTCGATCAGCAGGATGTAATTGATTTTATTGAAGAATACATCGTTTATCGATTTGGGATCCCACAGTCTATCACTACAGATAGAGGGACAGTGTTTACTGGTAGAAAGATAATTAAATACGCTGAATCGAGAAATATTCAATTATTAACGTCAACCCCATATTACGCTCAGGCCAATGGGCAAGTCGAAGCAATTAACAAAGTAATCATTGGGCTAATCAAAAAACATGTTGGTAATAAACCAAAAACATGGCATGAAACGTTATTACAAATTTTATGGGCTTATCGAAATTCACCTAAAGATTCCTTACAAAATACCCCATACAAGTTGGTATATGGACACGACGCAGTCTTACCTATCGAAATAAATATTGAATCGAATCGAATACAGAGGCAGAATGATTTACCCAGTTGTGATTATTGGAGTTTGATGTATGATGAATTAAACGAACTCGATGAAGTAAGAGTGCAGGCGTTGAATAGTATGATGTTGCAGAAGAATCAAATTGCTCGAGTTTATAATAAAAGAGTTCGAAAGAAAAAGTTTAACGAAGGTGACTTAGTGTGGAAAACAATTTTACCAATGGACAAGAAATGTAAAAGCTATGGGAAGTGGTCACCAAATTGGGAAGGTCCTTTCGAGGTTGTTAAAATTTTATCGAGTAACGCTTATTCGATTATTGATTGGTATAATAAAGATAAAGTGTTATCGATAAATGGAAAGTATTTAAAGATATATAAGCCTCGAATAAGAGAAATAAACATTCAACAATTAAATTGAATAATATTCTACAAAGATAAGTATCGAGTCTTAAGTTGATCAAAATCTATTAACAATTGATTCCAAGATGAAGAAATCGAATGCTCTTCGACGGTCAGATCTTGTTTACGCTCTATGCTCTGCCCCAAAGATAATGCGACTTCTTTTGCAGAGGATTTGATCGTATCTATCTCTGAAGCAACAAAATCCTTCTGCAATTTAAGTTGAGCGAGTCTCTTCTCCAGCTGCTCGATCTCGCAATCGATCGAAGCTTGTGTAGACAATACCTCCGCCAGCTTCAACTTCTGAGTCTTCAATAAACTTGATTTTTCAACTTGGAAGGTGGCAATGTCGGAGAGCTTAGTCGAAATCGATTGTTTTTTCTTCCTCGCCGCATATGCCTTGTTAAACAAATCGGCAGCCGCCGCGACCTCCGCATCGAGACCCATTGGAAGATCATCATCAGGGCACGTCTCGAGGGCAGTGATAATATCTTGGAACTGCCTTTTCTTGTCACGCGACTCCACCAAAATTTCGAGGGGAGAGGAATAAAAGAAAGATCGAAAGCGTTGCTTCAGCTGGTATGGTCCTTCAGTTGAAGTCATGGGCGACTTAGAAGAGCTCGACGGTGTCGCTTCTGTAGATAATAGAATATCGAGGATAGAAAAAGGGTCTTCTTCGATTGCAGCTCGATATTCTAGCACATTGCTCGGAGCAGGCACATCTATCTCTGGTAATGACGCCGAGAGCAACTCGATAGAGGGCATCGCAAAAGGAGGAGAATCCTCTTGCTCCGCAGAAACAGGGGAAGGAGAGCCTTGGACTTCGATTATTGGAATATTTACTGAAAAGAAAGAAATCAAGAACGTAAATCGAGAGGTTCATAATAGAATGAAATGAAAAGTGACAATGAAAAGTACAAATACCAGGGGAAGGTAGAGCAAGTGGTGCCGAGGCAGGAGGAAGAATCATGACAGCCTCAGGTTGTCAGTAAATCGAAAACCATCATCGAACAAGAAATGCACAAAAAGTTAAAGCAATCATACAATGGTATATAAGATACCTCAATGAGGGGCGTTAATAGTTGAGATTCGACGTTCGTCGATACAGTCTCCGATGGAAGATCCTGAAAATCAAATTTTGAAACCATGTTATAAATTTTATCGAGACTTAAGAACATAGAATTTGTATAAAAAAGGAAACTTACGTGACTTGAGCGAGTGGCAGGTGTTGTTGTCGTGGGGATCGTATTAGAGTCCGTCGATAAGGGATCGAGAGCAACTGGTTGAACAGATCGAGGACTCTTCGATTTTTGTTTCTGAAAATTGAAGATCGAAAAGAGATAAGTATAAAAATATGGATTGATCAGACAGAAAAATGAATAGGACAAAACAGAAGTCAAAAGAAACCTTCGATTTTTTCGAAGAAGTAGAAATGGTGGCCGAGCGTTTGCGTTTTCTGACTAAGGCTGACGGGTCTGATTCATCTGAGGATTCCCAGTCCTCTTGTCCCTTCTCCTGACCCTTCTCGACAGCAGTGACCTTAGTAGATTTCGAAACTGCCAATAAAGGAAGACAGATTAGCTTATAATATACAGAATCAAAAAAGTATAAGAAAGCAGTAAAATCTCACCAAAAGGTCATGGAGTCAAAATCTTGACTCGGTCGATATGTACAAGCCAGGTAGGCAAAAGAGCCTCAGGGAGGTTAAGGTAAGGGAAATAAGATAATTTCGAGACAGAAATATCTTTGTTTTTGGGTTTTGGGCGACGTGTTTCCCTAAGGGATCTCAGTTCTCGAACCCATTTAGGATGAGTTAATGGTTTGGCAAGTCCAAAAGGAGCTGTGGGAAAAGTGGGAAGGCGATTTGGACAATACATTTCAAAAGGGGTTCTACCTAAAGGATTGATTATTTTGTGGTTCGATCGATTAGTGTCTATTTTATTGGATAAGGAGATAACAGCATCATAATAGGTCGATTCTAATTTCAGGGGGGTGTAACATATTTGATAAAAGTTCTCGAATCGAGATATTTGAAGACAGTGGAAGTGTGTACCTTTCTTCGATTTCGATTTGTCCTGCAACACAAGAGAAGGTTGAGCAGATCAGTTTCTGTCGAACTTCATCAAAAGTAGCATGACTACCCGAGAACCAACCGGCCCACCATTGAGAAAAACCCACAGTAGATAAGTAATTCGACTCGAAAGCATAGGGGTAAAAGTGCATCGAGGTTTTTGGTAAAAGCTCAACGAGCTCCCGACTAATTGTGGATTCAGTTAACTTGGACTTTGGGGAGGTATCAAGAGAGAAGAAAGGCAAAGATTGGCTCAACCCAAATTGTCTCGAGAAAAGTTGGGGGTAATAGGTGACAAGCTTAAAATCTTTCGACTGAAAACCCGATACCAACACATCGTGGGTCAAATAATTACTCCATACATCTATCAGCTCCGATTGTAACCCAGGAGTCGAAGCAGGAAACTTTGATTTAAGCCAAATCGGCCCCCTATGTTGGCCACTTGTTCGTCCAAGATTTACAGTAAATGGGGCCAAGGTGGAGTCGAAAGTGAATCTGGTTAACAAAAAATGAAGGTATTTACAGTAGGTAGCTTCATCAGACTTATGGCGAGGGTGACGAGAGGATAATCGGGCCCCTTCTATATTTACACTCGGGGGGACGGAAGAAATTCGAGGAAGGACGCTCTCAAAATTCGAGGTGAGCCACAACTGTACAAACCAAATGGGGCCAGAAAAGTTCCCCGATGCTTTAGGAGTGTTCAAGATTTCGACAGCTTCGTCGAAGGCAGCATATACATGGGCTAGCAGAAGTTTAGCCAAACATATCCTAGGTTGGCCTATGTGCAAAAGATATGCAAGGTTAAACAGATGAGAGGAAATTTGGATCGATCGAGGGCAAAAAACATGAGTGCACAACCAATACACTAAAAATGCCACGTGCTCTTCATCGGTAACAGCTATCGAAGGGTCATCGATAAAATGCTTCTCTAGGAAATGACCATAGGCCTTCGATTCCCAATCAATTTTAGACTTCAGAGAATTATCCGAAGGACATGTACCCTTGAAGTATTTTTCCCCAGTAGGTTTCAAGCCAGTAATAGCCGCGACCTCAAAAAGGGTGGGTGAAAGTGGGCCACAAGGCAACTCCAAAGCATGTAAATCTTTGTTCCATAAGTGCACCGCAGATAGAAACATTGCCATGTCCAAAAACGACAGATCACATCGAGACGAGTGCAAAAAGTCAAAAATTCCAACATCCTTCCAAGTGGCTCCCAAACTTAGTTTTTACCCTATCAAACCACCTAATGAAGGAAGGTTTTTTGGAAGGAGGGCCTGTTCTATATACCTTAGAGGTAAGATTCAAAAAATCAACCCTAACTTCAGGATGATGTATAAGAGCCGGGCTAATCGAGAGGTTGAGAGGGGAGAAAATGTCATCTATAGGACGAAGTGGACCCCCAAAAGCAAAATTAACCCCCTCAGCAGTGTAAGGGATAAGTACCTGCGTTTCAGCAATTTTGCGGGAAGCCTCCTCCATCAAAGGGACTGGAGCGAACTTCTGGTTGTTAATCTCCAGCAGGTTAGAAGGCAATGAGGAAAGGGGTGGAACGGAAAAGTCAGAAGATTTCGATGAGGTGGCCATCTTAGTAAGTATAGGAAAACAGAAAGAGAAGGGTTAACGAATGAGGTAACAGGGACGAAGGCAGGAGCTCAAAGGAGAAGATGAGATTGCAAAGAGGGTGATAGTTCGCGTAAAGACCAGAGTAAAGACCAAGGAAAGGTTAAAGGGAAATCGTCTAGGGAGTTGGAAGCGACGGAAGGGAAAGGTAATTAATGTAACTTGTACTGAAAGGCAACAGACTGACGAGACGGCGACGTAAAGTGGAAAAGAAACCTAAAACCCCTTTTAACCCTAGAACCCCAGAAACCCTAAACCCTAAATCCTGTGGGCTTTCAAACACTAAGGCGGGAATATTGAAAGAATATAAAACAGAAATCATTTATATTCTTCCAAGGGGGCATTTTGTTAGTAGAAAATCGAGAAAAACGATCGAAATCGAAGGAAAGAAATGTGACTCGATAAGATAAACAAAAATTCATTCGATGTCTAATTAGAAATACGTAGCATATAGCATCGAGAAGCACAATCGAGAATCGAATGAATAATAATCAAATAACTGTTGTCGAATAAAAACTAAGTCATATAAGACCAGGGTTGAAAAAGGAATCGTAATCAATTCGAAGTTCTCAAAAAATACAGAATCGAGAGTAAAGAAAGCCAATGTGGATATCGAGACTTTGGCCAAATCGTGGAAGGAAGTAAGTCGAATGCACGTATAAAGAGCAGTTTTGAAATCATGGGAAAAAGTCGGAGATCGTGAGAACGTGGGAAACTATAGAAGATAAACTGCCATACGCACGTAGAACGTGGTAGCAGTCGTGTTAACTGCTCTTGGAAGGCTTGAAGGATGCCCTATAAATAGAGCAAAGGAGGAAGGAACGGGGGAGGAAATTGGCAGAGAACAGAATCAGCAGTGAAAAGTCTACCGGAGAAACAACGAACACCATGAAGCTTCTGGCAATCTGGATTTCCTTGCTCACTGAGTACATTTACCGCTTTCTGTATTTTCCTTGGTAATTTACTTTGATGCAACTTAAATTCAGCAGTTTTATGTTTCTGTATTTTCGGTTCCTTGTCCGTTTCAATTCAATGAAAGTTTAAGTTTCTGCATTTTCGATTTATTGCCATTTACATTTCCTGCACATTTCGATTTCCTGCCATTTATATTTGCACTATTTTCGATTCTTCGTCGTTTACAATTAATGCAATTTTGGGGTTTTTGCACTTTATATTTTCTTGCAATTTAATGTTCTGTTTCTCGATTCGATACTTTACTGTTTTCAGTACTTTAAATACAAAAATACCAAAAACAGTTTTCTTGATATCTTGTGATTTTCGATCCTCATACACGTTTTCGATTGAAAGTCAGACTGCTAGCCTAAGTAAAAAGAACTTACGTGGGAGGATTTCGATTAAAGATCAAAATACCCTTAGAATCGAAATCGATAGAAATTCCACCAGAAACAAATGTAAAACTGTTAGAACTCATCTAAGTCTTGATCATTATTACTAAGTGTCATAAGAGTTTGAAACTAATTAATCGTACCCACTGTCAGAGTGATTTTGTTTATTTATTTTTTACTTATAAGCATGAATAAGTTTCCTTTTATGGTTTTACGATGAGATATCTCTAAGAATGTGTGATCGTCAAACTTTTAGAGATTTGAAAGTTTAGAGAATATATGTTTCTTTTAACTTTAAATATAAATTTTATAATTTTCTCTAAAATACTATTTTTTTTATATTAATATTTCGCTAATTAAGCATATTTATCATAAGGACTAAATTTTTTAAGTAAGTTAAGAGAAAGAAATATAATAGGGATAAAATTTAAATTTTTTTCTAATTAAATTAAGAGGGTTATAAATAAAAAATCTTAATTATTTAAAATTTTATTTTTACAAAATTATAATCTCTCAACTCGTTCTCTAATATCTTTCTAATTTATTTACTCTTTTATCATAATTTTTTATCCAATCACACTATAGTAGTCTTCAAATAGAAAAAAAAAATTATTCATGTTCGATAAAAAAAAAAATTATTCATTTTCAAAGTATTTTGGCATGTTTAGAGCTAGGGTTGACATGTGAGTGTAAAGTTCTTGCATGTAAAATTTTTTGAAAAAAAAATTCATCTTAACTAGTTTAAGAGTATAATAATACATTCAATTTGTTAATTGAAATATTTTACAAGTAATCATGTTAATTTAAAATTTTTGGAGAAGTTAATTTTCATTTCCTTATTAACCAAAGATAGATAATTTAAATTGTAAAGGTGACTTGTCCTTATTATTTAAAAATTTTGTGAGAAATTGACTATGAACCTAATTTTAATATTGTATTATGAATTATTAAAATAAATTGATTTAAAATAATGATGTCTTAAAAGGAGTGGTGTAGAATATTAAGATAGAATAGGTGCCTTAGGTGTGTATTGGAGCTCCTTTAAAATTCTATAAAATATGAAATTTGGATAATTCTTGTTCAAGCAAAATTATTTTCGAAGAAAAGAGAATTATCTAAATCTCATTCTAATCTGAAATATCTTTACTTTAATTATCATTTAAATCACATAGACTATAAGATCAAGGTGTGAGAATTAAAAAAAATTCTATAACTTAATAAGTATAGAAGTGAAAGTCTACCGGTTTATTTCAATATTTAATGTTTTGGAACGTGTCTTGTATATGAAACGTTTACACACTCTTTAACCAATTCAACTTTCCATTAATCAATACTTGATTCAACCAACTCAATTTGTTTCGTGTTATTTCATCACTGGACTCATTTCCAAGTATATCTTTATCAATTAATAATTACGTGAAAGAAAAAAATTCTTCTAAGTAAAAAAGCATTACGCTGAAATAAGTTAGCAATTGAAACAAATAATGACGATTCCGAAAGTTTGCAATCTAATCTACTCTATCCTACCATATTATTTATAATATATATATATATATATATATATATATATATATATATATATAAATTGTACTGAAAAATATTATTTTAAAAATAAAAAAATGCAAATTCAATTAGACTCGATAATGTAATTTTTATAATTATATATATTATATTATTATTTTAAAGTATTTTTATGGAATAAAACTCTTAAATAAGAAATTAAATTTTGCTAAATTATATATTTTTTATTAAAAGATGCTTAAAATATTAAACAATATATATTTTTAATATTTTGTCAATTGATTTAAAAAAGAATTCAATTCCAGTGTGTGGAAAAGGTAATAGAAAAAAAAATTTTTGGTAAATTTAAATTAATCTACACAAGTTAAATAAAACTTTAAAAAAAATTATATATAAGAAATTTTATAAATTTATTCATACATAAATTATTTTTTAAAATTATTATTTTTTTTCAGGATAATTGTTCATCCTTTTCAACCCTAATTGCTAGATTGTGGAGTTTCTATGAAGTGACAAGCATGCACCGATCAATCTTCATCCAATTTATGAAAGATACAAAAAATTGATATCAGATTCTCCATGGTCTTGTCAAATCGTAGAATACAGCCATGGCATGTTAAGTGAAAGGGTAAGGATAGAATTTTCTCTAAAATTTAAAATATAATTGTGTTTTTTTTTCCTCTATAGTTAAAATTTATTATTTTAATTCATTCTAACAAAATTTTATCTTATATATAAAAGTACATAGGTTAAAAGAAGCTAGTCCTTGAAAAATATAAGTTTTATTTTCAGTAAATCTCTTTCTCTCTACTACTAAAAAAGTAACCATTTTAATATAATTTTGAAATAGAATAGTGATTAGTAATGAAAACTATGATAAAATATAAATGCAAATTTGTATATATTATTAATAAAAATAACATGAAATGTTGAAACAAAAATAAAGTTTTAAAAAAATAAATAGAAAAAAATAAACAAAATACTAACCTAAAAAATATAAATCAAATGTAATATATGAATATCGGTAGATGGCCGAATTTATTAGTTTAAGAGTGGAGTAGTTTAAATAGATGAACGATGAATACTTTATTAGTTGAATTAAAATATTTTAAATATTTAATATTTATTTGTATAAAATTAGTATATTCTTAAACTTTTATCTTTTATTATTTTTTTAATATTATAAATCCTTCGTTTATTTTTATTTTTTAATTCGAGTACACCTTTGTGATATTGGCAAAAAAAATAAAAGTTTTTTTTTAATGTTTGCATGTGGTGCAGGGACGTAATTAATTTAAGTTAAGAATATATGTTTTAGTGACGTAAAAGTTAGATATTTTATTGGTTAAGTTAAAAATATTATAAATAAAAAATTTAATTAGTGAAACTTAATTTATACTAATTACCATCTTTCTCCAATTCTTTTCTTTTTATATATTTTTTCTAAATTTTTTATTTTCTTTTTGTTTTCTCTATATCCATTCATATCTTAATGTTTTTAGAATAGAGTATAACAATCACAATGAAATAAAATTTGTTATAAGTTTTTCTTTTCCATTTTTAAAACATCTTGGATGTGAATTAGATAGGCTTATATGTGGCTTATCAAAATGCATCTTATTGTCTAGTCATGATCAAATAACTTTATAATAAATGTAATATAGTGCTAGGATTCACTTAGATCTTATTCCAAAAGAATTATTTTATTTAAACTTTGATTTTAATTAATGAAAACTACGAAAACAAGGGATGTTGGGAGTTTAAGTGAAAGAAAAGTAAACAAAAATTATATATAATAGGCAAACATACTGATGAATTAATTTTGGTCAATTGAAAATTAATATATATATATATATATATATATATATATATTAATTTTATATATTAGAATAATTAATTAAAAAATATATATTTTTAAATATAAATTATATTAATAAAATTAATTTTATTTTAATATAAAGATTTAATATATAAATTACAAGAGAAAAAATTTAATTTAATTCTAAAATAAGATTTAAAAATTTATTTTTATTATCATCATTATTTTTTTAATAATATATTAATTAAAAATAATAATTCATCTTAATATTAAAATAAGTGAATATAAAAGACTTATTCTTATATTTACTCTTAAAATAAATGAATCATTTATTAAATTAATTTATAATATATATATATATATATATATATTAATAAAATAATATTATTTTTATTTTTATTTTAAAAAATTATCATTATTTTATAAATGGACTTATCTATAAGTTTACGAGCTAATATGGCCTAAACGGGTAAAACCAAAATAAGTTTCAATTTAAGATATAAATTTTTTAATCTAACTTCACTTGTTTTTCGAGCCTTTCGTACTCGACTAAGTCTATTTTAAAAGTCTAATTTTATAAAGTTTTTGGAATGTATTTCTTATAAATATATTGGATTAACCTTTTGAGAAGTCTTCTAGAATCAACTCTTTTTGAAAACATTTTGAAAAATTAATCTTGGAATGCTCCTATAAAGCTTCAAGAAAGGTTAATCTAGAATATTTCTAGAAAGCTCATTTTGGAACTTTTTGTAAGCTTATTCTAAAAAGTTTCTAGAAAGCTCATTCCATAACATTTTTAGAAAGCTCATTTGTGAAGCTTTATGGAAATATTTTGAATTGGCCTTTTCAAGAAAATTGATTTTAAAACAACAATGAAAAGCTTTTAGAAAGGTAATCCAAAATATTTCTAGAAATTTCATTCTGAAAAGTTTTTGAAATAATGGATCTGAAATAATAATATACACATGGGCTGCTTAAGAATTCGTTTCATTTTCTTTCTATTCAACCACTTCCCTCAGCACCTTGCATTTTTGCCTCATGTTCCTCTTGTCCTCCTTGAACGCTAGGTTCCCCGAAAATTTTGTAATTTCCATATAATTTATGATTTTGGTCTTCCAAATTTAATGCTCATTTAATATATTTATTTATATACTTATAATTTTATCCTCTCATCCTTTCATCTTCTTTTACCCTTTTACATTTATTTATTATTTATTAATATTCTATATTACTTTTCAACAAATTATAAATATATAATATTAACTCTTATCAAATTTCATTATCAAAATATCATTTCTTCGTATGAAAAGATAACTCCTTTCATAGTATGTTTAAATCCAAATGCTCATTATTTATACAATACATAATCAATTCATTTCAATATATTACATTTCACTTTATATTTTCATTTACTTACGTATATAGTTGAATCTGATAGAAAAACAATAATAATAATAATAATCATGATTTTGATTCTAACGATCAAACATAAACATAATCCCATACCGATAAACATGCTGTAAACTGAATGCGAAAGCGTACCTGAATTAGTCATAATGATGATGTCTTTGTAGAGCACTATATTAATCTTATGGTCTTCCACCTGAAGAGCACCTGTATTTCCCTCTTGATTTTCTCTCTTGATGGGGATAGAAAGAAAGGAACGAGACTGATACTTACGTTCTGTGTGTGTGCTCCCAGAAGGGGACCATGACCCTTTAGATAACCAGAATTAGGTTAATTACTTAAGTTTTAGTATTTCCAATTTGGCCCCTCATCAAATTAGAAATTGCTCTATGGTCTCTACACAATTTTATTTTCATGACATATGCCTTTAGCCAAAACTTTAATTTAGTCAGATCACTTTATTATTTGACGTAATAAATAATGGCCCTAACACATTTAAATTATGTATCATATATATACATGACCCAAATTTTGTCAACAATCTCCCACTGGTCACAAATATATATGTCCTTACAACCTTACAAATGTGTTAGATTTTATGAGCTCAAAATTGCCATTATATTCCTTTAGCATACTCCAAAAGTCCTGTCCATTAATCATATAAGGATATAGAACCAAACCAGCTTTTCATTGCATCATCGCAATTAAAACCAACAATGATTACTCATCCTAACATAACAAAATGACATGGATTCATCATGAAATGTGTAGCATGAAAAATTACGTGAAGGTGATCTGTACACGTCTATTTTCAACTGGTCCAAACTTTAACTTATCGAGATCGATATAATATCCTTAATGTACAAAGTGTAATGAATGAACGAAAAAACCGCATATATATAGATAACCAAATATGTCCAAAAAAAAAAAACAATGTATACATATATGAAATTAAACATAGAACATAAAATATATGAAAGTGACTAACTCCCACTAAACCACAAATTCCTCAAACTGTAAAACACCCATGTGAGCAAAATGCTCATGAAAGACCTTGGGCGGAAGTCCTTTAGTTAGAGGATATGCTATCATGGAGTTTGTCCTTAAGTGTTCTATGAAAATCTGTCCACTTTGTACTCTTTCCTTAACAATACAGCTGATTTATTGTCACAATATAACTTAAGTGGTCTTTCAATGCCTTTCACAATTTGCAGCCCTGTGATAAAATTTCTCAGCCATATTCCATGATTTGATGCCTCATAGCATCTTACAAATTCTTGACTTCCTACAAAATCTGAGTCAGAACACCCAGCGATCTCCAACTGGTCTGACCTCCTATATGTGAGCATATAATCTTTTGTTCTCTTTAAATATCTTATGACTCTTTTTGCTGCTTTTCAATGGTCTATTCCTGGATTGCTTAAATATCTGCCTAGAACCCCAACTATATATGCTATGTCTGGATGCGTACATACTTGGGCATAGATCAAACTCCCTACAACTGATGCATAAGGAATCTTTTGCATTTCCTCAATTTCCAAATTCCCTTTGGGCACTGATTGAGACTAAACTTATCTCCCTTTAAACTTGTGATACATACAATCATCAACAATATTCATCTTGAAGCCAAATGAGTTTCATACCTTCTGGTAATGGGACAAGTTCCCAATAACCTTATTGTCTTGCATGGACTTATACTTATCCTATTGCTTCAATCCACTTTTGAGAGTTAGAACCTTGTATAGCTTGACGGAAGTTAACTGGGTCATCTTCCATTATATCATTATTTTCCTCATGTTCCTGAAGAAATACCATGTAATCATCCAAAATAGCACTTCTTCTTTCTCTATTGAATCTCTGCAAAGTTATTAGCTCATGATGCACAGGTTCTTGAGGATCTTGAGTTTGTTCTTCATGAACAACCAAATCATCTTGAGTAAGGGGTTCATCAACAATGCCTTGTGGAGGTTCTGAACTTACTTTATCAAAAGTAACTATTTGAATTGGTTCTGAAATTGTTACCGATTCTTCCTCCAAGATGAAGTTCTTAATCTTATTATTCCCCCCAAACTCAATATCCTCAAAGAACGTAGCAGTTCCCATCTCAAAAATTGTCTTTAATGTGGGATCATAAAATTTATATCCCCTGGATCTTTCAGCATAACCAATAAAATAACTACTTACTGTTCAGGAGTCCAATTTCTTTTCGTTTGGCTTATAAGGCCTTGCCTCAGCTGGATAATCCCACACATGGAAATACTTCAGACTAAGTTGTCGCCCAATCCAAAGCTCATAAGGTGTTTTGGTAGCTGCTTTAGTTGGTACTCTGTTTAGAATATAAGTTGTCGTATTTAGTGTCTCTCCCCAAAGTGATTCCAGTAAGGTGGAGTGACAAATCATACTCTCTACCATATCTTTAAGAGTGTAACATAAGCTCAAATGTCACGATTTGATTGTGACCTGAACACTTGTGCCATAATGCACCTGAATGAGTATTTTCAATTTTACGTTTAGTACCACATGATTCTGTATTAAGGGTTTCATTATAGGTGGCCACAATATCAAGTAAATACTGATTATCATAAATCAAAAGTGAACCAGTTCCAACAATATCTGAATTAAAAGACAAACTGAACTTATTGTTTCCAAATGAACACAAATAACATAATTTGTCCAAATAAGAAACTGAAACCAAATTCCGTCTAAATGACGGCACAACAAAAGTGTCTTTCAAATCCAAATAAAAAACCAGTACTCAATAACAATTTAAAATGTCCTATAGCTTCCACCTCTACCGATTTGCCATCTCCAACATAAATTCATCTTTCAGAATCAATTGGCTTCCGGTAGTTTAGGCAACCCTTTCTTTTCACGCCAAGCAGGATATTTATCACATTTCTTCTTTATGTGTCCAGTCTCATTGCAAAAGAAACATTTGTTTCTTGAGTTTGTTTCTTTTGTTCTGGACCCTTAGCACCTTCTTTCTCGAGATCCTCTGATCTCTTTCTTTTGCCCTTAGCCTTGGAGATGCTTGCAAAATGAGCACTTTCTGTCTTGTCTTGCTTTAGTCTTTCCTCTTCTTGTACACAATGTGAAATGAGCTCATTAAGACACCATTTATCCTTTTGACAGTTGTAAGATACCTTAAATTGATTAAACGTTGCAGGAAGAGAAATCAACACCAAATGAATGAGCAAGTCTTCTGAGAGTTCAAGCTTTAGTGTCTTGAGTTTAAAAACAATATTAGACATGCTCATAATGTACTCCCTGATATTTCCTTTGCCTTGATATTTCATGGAGATCAAGTTCTGAAGAAGAGTGCTTGCCTCCGCCTTATCGCTTTTTGCAAAGCGCTGCTCAATTTCAGCAAGAAATTCTTTGGCACTTGTGATGTTTTCATAAACAGTGCCCCTAAACACCTCCGAGATGCCGCACTTAATGATCATTAGACTCATGCGATTTGAGCGATCCCACTTCTCATAATCTCTTTTCTGTTCAGAGGTACTTGAATCCGTAGGAGTAGGGGGTTGCTCAGTCCTTAAGGCAAGATCCATATCCATGCAACCAAGAACAATATTAATGTTCTCTTTCCAGTCCTTAAAATTTGTTCCATTGAGGACCAAAACAGAATTTAAATTGGCAGATACAGAAGCAATTGTAGCTGAATTTAGAACATGAGAAATAAACTAGTTATGCTCACATTATATAAAAAATAAATAATATATATTCAAATAGTGGTTTAACCCATCTCAAGACACCCAATGCACCATCAATATCAAGTCTTTGGACAGTAATATTAATTGCTAGAGGTATCTTGTTGTAATAATCAAACATTGACAATAAAGCACGTCCAACAACAAACCAGTATTTGGATTGATTTATCATCGACAAAGCAAATCCTTATAATTATCACATGTTTATCATTACAAGTGTGTATGCAATTCGGCCAAATATTAATCTTCCTTTGGGCCGACTAATACTCGCATGAATATACACAAACATTAACATTCAATATTTTTCATGAACTCGCCCAATTCAAGAGAAGTTACTTTGGTGACTTCTTGACTCAATTTGCTCACAAAAAATATTAAACTACCAAAAATTGAATATTTTATTTATATAACAAAACCAAATATTTAATATTTGCAAACTAATTCAAAAGAGAATCATCTCATTAGAATTCTACTAAGGATGAACACCTCCTTAAAATCTCATTAGGGATGAACACCTCATTTGAACAAATCAAAGGATGAAAAAAGGCCTCATTTTCCACCAATACATAAAGGATGAACATCTCCCTAAAATCACACTAGGGATGAAACAAAGATAGTTCTGAGTCTCTTTAGCATACTGCTCTAAACCCTAAAAGGGAATTAAACAGTAATCACTCAAACCCTAATTTAACATCAAATTTTCCTTAAATTCTTAGGGGATAGAGGCAATAAAATAATAACAGCCACACATGTGGAAACATTCACCAGTTTCCTAAGATCCTCTATGTTGGGAATTCCCCAAACACCACCCCCAATTCCAAACTCATCCATATCCACCATGAAAAGAAAACGAAAACAAAACCCATAAAATTAAATAAAAACAAAAATAAAAGATTAAAAGAGAACAGAGAACCCAATACAAGAAAGATTGAAATTTGAAACACTATTTCTTTCTCAGTAAAACTTGAAACTTAAACCGAAATAAAAGGGAAAATCGAAGAAGAAGAAGAATCCATAACTTCCTCCACGATTCCATCAGCAAGCAGAATCAGATTGGGGATGTTACCCCCAAATTTAAATTTTAGGGTTCACGAAAATTGAAGATTATTCTCCACTTAGGGTTCATAAAATTGGGTAATTTGAATTGTTTAAAACAAAATTAATCCTAATTTTCATAATTAGGGTTCTATAAATTAAACAGACATGAATCAAATATGGGCGGCTCTGATACCAATTGATAGAAAAATAATAATAATAATAATAATCCAGATTTTGATTCTAACGATCAAACATAAACATAATCCCATACTGATAAACATGCTGTAAACTGAATGCGAAAGCGTACCTGAATTAGTCATAATGATGATGTCTTTGTAGAGCACTATATTGATCTTATGGTCTTCCACCTGAAGAGCACCTGTATTTCCCTCTTGATTTTCTCTCTTGATGGGGATAGAAAGAAAGGAACGAGACTGATACTTACGTTCTATGCGTGTGCTCCCAGAAGGGGACCATGACCCTTTAGATAACCAAAATTAGGTTAATTACTTAAGTTTTAGTATTTCCAATTTGGCCCCTCATCAAATTAGAAATTGCTCTATGGTCTCTACACAATTTTATTTTCATGACATATGCCTTTAGCCAAAACTTTAATTTAGTCAGATCACTTTATTATTTGGCTTAATAAATAATGGCCCTAACACATTTAAATTATGTATCATATATATACATGACCCAAATTTTGCCAACATGAATCCACTAGACAAAGAAAAGAATAAAAAAGATTTAATATTATAATTTGATCAATATATACATATTTAGAAAAAAAAACTAAAAGATTACAATATTTAACTCCTCCTCTTATGTCACTTGAGTGATAAATTTAACATTTATCTTATAAAAATCTAACCATATTTCAGATGAACTTATTCTAATTCTAAAAATGTATTAAAAATGTATAAGTTTAACTTAAAATCAACTCGTACTTAATAAAATTTCTATTCCAAGACATAAATATCCCTAATTGCATCAAAAATATAAAAACTATATACATAATAACAATCCATACCACATGTATCCCATCAAAGTCATCTCATAAGTTTAATTTTAACAATATATTCTAGTATTTTTGTATCTATCGTCTGGTAACCCATTTGAATATTAACCATGATAACGGGCGTGAGTGGAAACCAGATCATTGCATAAACAAGAAAGCAAGAATAGAGAAAATAGAAGAAAGTAAATAACAAATTTATTCTTTGTAAAAGAGAGAAGAAAGTGTATATCCTAGAAAACAACAAAGTTATATATACATGAAGAGAGATAGAAAAAAAATGAATAATTGGCAAACAACCGAACTAGTAAAAAAGAAAGTCAATCAATGACTAAAATGACTTAGGTTAAGATAGCATAAAAGAAAGCAACCAACAACAAGGTCGAGCTAGCAAAAAAGTTGGTTTTTAAGAGTCCTTAAGTTGGGAATGAATATTAAGTATTACAAGCTTAGAACACAAGGTATGAAAGTTGAAGGAGGTAGAGCTTTTGTCAGAATGTCTGGAATGAATAGGAAGAAGCTTGATTAATCTTTGTTGAAGCTTTTCTTTAACAATGTGACAATCAATCTCGATATATTTGGTGTGCTCATGAAAAACTTAATTCAAAACAATTTGTATGGCTGATTGGTTGTCACAGAAAAGAAGCGTTTGTTGAGAATAAGAAATATGAAGATCTAACGAAAGATAAGTTATCCATTGTAATTCACATGTGTTGAACATTCAAGGACTTGATGTTGAACTTACATGGACATGAAACTTGTTGATTTTGATGATGATTCAAGAACAAAGAACTTAGAGAGTTGAAGACTTGTTTTATTGTGTAATAACTCTGTTTTGATTAGTTTGAGTCTGTAATATTAGAGTTTAAGATAGCCGGTACATAGTTTGCACTTTAGAAGCTTCAAAAACTCAAATTTATCAGTTTTCCTCGGCTTTAACCGAATAAATGGTCAAATAATCGATTATTACAGTGAGAAAAACCATTTTCTGTATCTGTTCAATGTAATAATCGATTAACACACCTATTAATCGATTAACAGGCCTGTTAGTCGATTAACAGGCCTTTTAATCGATTAAAACAGAGAGTTTTGGGGTTCTGTTGATTTTGGCTTTGTAATAATCGATTAACACTCCATTTAATCGATTATTTCAGTCAGATTTTGATTTTCAACTTCAAATCAACCCTATTTTCGAAAACCCTAATCCCAATACTCTCTAGTTCCGAAAATCCCAATTCCCAAACCCTAATTTCTCTACTTAAGGTTCTCTAAGGCTCTCAAAAAAAAGAACAACCTTTTTCAAACAAAAGTTAAGTGTTGTGAGTGCCAGAGAACTGTTTGTTGGAGGAAAAAGGGGCTTTTGGAACCTGGTGTGGGCTAGAAGTGATAAGAATCACTAAGTGGAGTTCTTAGTGGATTGTGTGTTGTGCCGTCACTGGGGAAAGCTGTTCTTCATCTCTTGTGGGTTTCAAGAGAGGTGTTTTCTTTACTTTGTATTTTCAATTGTTCTCTGTTTGTAACAACTTTGATCATAGTGACAGCGTTAATCCTCTGTTTGAGTGATTAGCAACTGGACGTAGGGTCTTTTGATCCGAACCAGTATAAATCTCCTGTGTAATACTCTATCTTTATCTTATTTACGTTTACACAGTATTTTAATCGGTAAAATTGTGGGAAAATTTTTAAAACCTAATTTTTGTTAAGAAACCAATTCACCCCCCTCTTGGTTTTTGTCCGACCACGCGAACATTCCGCTGCGCGATTCTAACAAGTGGTATCAGAGCATGCTTTGATAGTCATTCAAACTTTTCGAAAATGGCCGGACAAAATCAAACTTTTGCCGAAGGTGCGTCTATCAACAGACCCCCACTTTTTGCAGGTCAAAATTATCCTTTCTGGAAAGTAAGAATGCAAATCTTTTTAGAGTCTGTTGATAGAGGCGTTTGGGATGCTATTTTAAACGGTCCATATGTTCCTAAAGTTACTAAGAATGGTGTTGACGTTCCTAAACCTTTTTCTAGATGGACAACAGAGGAAAACAGAAAAGCAAAATTTGACGTTAGGGCTAGAAATATTATTTTATCTGCTTTAACCCTTGACGAGTTTTATAGGATTTCTGTTTGTAAAAGTGCTCAGGAGATGTGGGAAATGCTAAGAGTGACCCACGAAGGTACTGACGACGTTCAAAGAGCACGGAAAAATTCCTTAATCCTAGAATACGAGATATTCCGAATGCAACAAGGCAAAACTATATTCGACGTTCAAAAGTGTTTCACTCATATTGTGAACCATCTCACCGGATTAGGTATTATCTTTGACGTTGATGAATTGAATGTTAAAATTTTAAAATCTTTGGATAGGAAATGACAACCTAAGGTGACGGCCATCTCGGAGTCACAAAACCTTTCCACAATGTCTATGGCAGCGCTATTTGGAAAGCTAAGAGAGCATGAGCTAGAGCTTGGAAGGCTAAATGAAGAAGAAGGACAATATCAAAAGAAAAACTTAGCCTTCAAAACCGAAATTTCCAAAGGTAAAAATAAAAAGGAAGAAGAAGACTCGGAGAACGAAGAAGAAGAATTGAGTCTTATGATAAAGAAGTTCACCAAATTCATGAAAGCCAAAGGAAGGCATCCATTCAAAGGTAAGGGAAAGGTAAGAGAAAGTACTTCCGTAAATATAAAATGCTATGGTTGTGGTGAAGCAGGACATGTGAAGACCGAATGTCCAAACAAGAAAAACGATGAAATCAAAGGCAAAAAGTTCTTCAAGAAGAAAGCCTATATTGCTTGGGATAAAAGTGATTCAAGTTCAGAATCAAGTGACTCAGTAGTAGAAGCCAACATTTGCTTAATGGCAAATGACAACATATCTTCCGACTTTGAGGTAAGTGATTCCGACTCATCCTCAAGTGATGATGAAAATAACTATGATGAAATGCAAAATGCTTACAATGAATTGTTTAGTGCCTTTAAGGATTTGAAAAATGAATATAAAGTTGTGAAGAAGAGTTTAAGTAGATCCGAAAAGGAAATTGACTCATTAAAAACGAAAATCACATGTTTAGAAGAAAAGGAATCCTTAGAAATGAAAATTGTATGTTTAGATGAGAATGATGATAAGAACTTAGCATGTGAAACTTATAAAGAGTATGAATATGACATAGATATTCTTAATCATCTACTTGATAAAGCTGAAAAAGAGATAAGTGATTTTAAGAAGGATAAAACTGTTTTTGCTCAAAATAGTGGAAATTATCAAGTTCCTTTGAAAAAGCCTAAAAGGAAAAATAAAAGAGTATGGGTAGAAAAAGGAACTAGAACATCTATGGTTAAAAATTCAACATACTCAAAAGTTACATCTAAAGCATGTTTTTATTGTATGAAACAAGGTCACACTTCAAATAAATGTAAAATAAAACATTTTGGTGTTCCTAAAGGTAAATACATTTGGGTTCCTATTGTTAAATAACTTGTTTGTCTCTAACCCCAAGGACCCAAAAGTTATGGGGACAACAACAAAGGGAAAATTCTTGGAATTGGAAATATAGGTGGTGCAAACACTTTGGAGATTAAGGATGTGCTTCTTGTTGATGGACTAAAGCATAATCTCCTTAGCATAAGTCAACTATGTGACAAAGGATTTAAGGTAATCTTTGAAAGTAAATTTTGCACCATACATTTGATAGATTCCGAAAATGTAGAATTAAAAGGTATTAGGCATAATAACATATACTTGATTGATTTGGATTGTTTACATGATTCTAGTATAACATGTTTAGTTGCTAAGGAAGAGAACCCTTGGTTATGGCATAAGAGAGCAACTCATATAAATATGCATCATTTGAATAAATTAATATCAAAAGACTTAGTTGTTGGCTTGCCTAAGTTAAAATTTGAAAAAGATAGGTTATGTGATGCATGTCAAAAAGGTAAACAAGTAAAATCATCATTTAAATCAAAGAATGTTATTTCCACTTCAAAACCCCTAGAACTATTACATTTAGATTTATTTGGACCTTCTAGGATAAAAATCTTTGGTGGAAATTATTATGGTCTTGTGATTGTTGATGATTACTCTAGATATACTTGGACATTTTTCCTAACAATGAAAAGTGAAGCTTTTAAGGTCTTTAGAAAGTTTGCAAAGCAAATACAAAATGAGAAAGACTTAAGAATTAAAGTCTTAAGAAGTGACCATGGTGGTGAGTTTCAAAATGAAAAGTTTGAAAATTATTGTGAAGAAAATGGAATATTACATAACTTTTCTGCTCCTAGGACTCCCCAACAAAATGGTGTAGTTGAAAGGAAAAATAGGTCACTAGAGGAACTTGCTAGAACAATGTTAAATGAATCAAATGTTCCTAAATATTTTTGGGGTGATGCGGTTAGTACTGCTTGTTATGTTTTAAATAGAATGCTCATTAGGTCAATTATAAAATCAACTCCCTATGAATTGTTAAATGGTAGAAAGCCTAATGTTGCTCATTTAAAGATATTTGGATGTAAGTGCTTTGTGGTAAATAATGGAAAGGACAACTTAGGAAAATTTGACTCAAAAGCCGATGAGGGGATTTTCTTAGGTTATTCATTAACTAGCAAGGCTTACAGGGTGTTTAATAGAAGAACCTTAAATATTGAAGAATCTATTCGTGTTACTTTTGATGAGATTGTAGACCTTGGGGGAAATCCTCTTGAGTCAAATAAAGAACTTGCAGGTGATGATGAGTATATAAGAGAGGCTCTTGATGAATTATATTTGGAAGAAAATGAGCCTTCTCAAACGCCTGAATTAGCAAAAGAATGACAATCACCTAGAGGACTCTCAATGGAAAATATCATTGGTGATATCTCAAAAGGGGTAAGAACTAGAAATATGACTAATTTCTGCATGTCTGTAGCTTTTGTGTCACAGATAGAACCCAAAAATGTTGAGGAAGCGCTTAAAGATGACCAATGGTGCATAGCCATGCAAGAAGAACTTAACCAATTTGAAAGGAATCAAGTCTGGGAATTAATCCCAAGAGAAGAATCACATCAAGTTATTGGAACCAAATGGGTGTTTAGAAATAAACTTGATGAAGATGGAAACATAACAAAGAATAAAGCCAGACTTGTTGCCAAAGGCTGTTGTCAGGAGGAAGGTATAGATTATGATGAAACTTATGCTCCTGTTGCCAGGTTAGAGGTTATACGCCTACTTCTTGCTTATGCATCTTTGATGAAATTTAAATTATATCAAATGGATGTTAAGAGTGCATTTTTGAATGGTTTTATTAAAGAAGAAGTTTATGTGGAGCAACCCCCTAGATTTGAAGATTTTAGTTATCCTAATCATATTTTTAAATTAAAGAAAGCATTATATGGGTTGAAACAAGCTCCTAGATCTTGGTATGAAAGGTTAAGTAGTTTCCTAACTTCAAATGATTTTTCTAGAGGAAAAATTGATTCTACTCTGTTTATAAAGAAAGTTAAAGAACATGTCTTATTGGTCCAGGTATATGTTGATGATATTATTTTAGGATCAACTGATAATTCGTTATGTGTAGAATTTGCTAAGATAATGCAGGGAGAGTTTGAAATGTCTATGATGGGAGAATTGACATTCTTCCTTGGACTTCAAATCAAGCAACTTAAAGATGGCATTTCATCTCTCAAACCAAATACTGCAAAGAGATCCTTAAAAAGTTTGGAATGGACACCTCAAAGGAAGCTAACACACCCATGGGAACTTCATGCTATTTAGACAAGGATGAATCAGGTTTGGAAGTTAATCAATCTATGTATAGAGGTATGATAGGTTCACTGTTATACTTAACTGCAAGTAGACCTGATATTATGCATTTTGTCTGTGTGTGTGCTAGATTTCAGGCTTGTCCAAAAGAATCTCACATAATTGCAGTAAAACATATTTTAAAATATTTAAAAGGAACTACTGGTTTTGGTTTATGGTATCCATCTGATGTGATAAAAATATTTCCAAAAACCCCTGTCTTGTATTGAATATGATAGTACAATATATACATGAAATACAGAAACATTCTAGGCTATAATTACGCTAACCATTATAGTCGGTATCCTAAATTTGTCTATTAACAGATATGACATTAATGTGCATCACTGTGCATCGCTGTCATGCCAAGCTAAATATGGAAAAAATTAATCATGTAGAATCATGGCATGATACGGTATTTGTAATCGTATATTCTATGTTTATCACCCTCCCTCAAGATGGAGTATGAAGGTTGTGAATGCCCAACTTGCCTAAAAAAGAACCAAATTTAGTGGCGCCAAGAGATTTGGTGAAGAGATCAACCAGTTGATGATGAGTGGACACATAGGAGGGTTGGATATGATTGTGTTGTATTTCATCACGAATAAGATGACAATCCACTTCAATATGTTTTGTCCATTCATGAAACACAGGATTCTTGGCAATGTGAAGGGCAGCTTGGTTGTCACGATAGAGAGTCATAGGGTCGGTGTGAGTAATGCCTAGGCTCGAAAGAAGGCCTTGAAGCCATTTCAACTCACATGTCGTGTTGGCCATAGAACGATATTCCGCCTCAGCGGATGATCGAGAAACCGCATGTTGCTTCTTGGTTTTCCAGGAAACGGGGATTGACCAAGGAAAATAAACCAACCTAGTGAGAGATCTTCGAGTTAGAGGACAACTTGCCCAGTCCGAGTCACACCAACCATAAAGACGAAGGTCACTCTCTCTTTTAAAAGCACACCCCGACTCGGGCTGCCCTTTAAATAGCGTACCACGCGGAGTGCAGCCCGCCAATGCTCCCGACGCGGTTGGTGCATGAATTGAGATAGGACATGAACACCGTAAGATAATTCAGGTCGTGTAAAACACAAGTAAATAAGGCGACCGACGAGACGTCGATATTGACTCGGTCGAAAGTAGTTCGCCATCGCCCAATGCTAAACGATGATTTTCTTCGATTGGCGTGGACACGAGTTTCCCTCCAAGCAATCCTCGCTTCAGCCTATGATGTCCAACGCATACTTCCGTTGACACAAGAAAATTCCCGTAGGAGATCCGGCAACCTCCACCCCAAGAAAGTATTTTAATTTCCCTAAGTCCTTCATACGAAAACATTGATGAAGATAATCTTTGAATTGCGCAATGTCTTCATGATGATTGCCGACAATGACTAGGTCATCCACGTAAACTAACACAACCAGTTCGACATCTCCTTTGCGAAAGATGAACAAGGGGTGATCGGACGAAGAACGTTGAAACCCATATTGAACAAGAGCAGCTTGAGAGCTTGGCAAACCAACACCGAGGAGCTTGACGAAGACCATAAAGGGACTTGCGGAGACGACACACCATACCCTTTTGAGACACCAAGAACCCCGGCGGCATTTTCATGTACACATCTTCCTCAAGATCGCCGTGCGTAAAAGCATTATGGACATCCATTTGATGAAGTTCCCAGCCTTTGGCAACCGCCACCGCCAACACCGTCCGAATGGTGACCATCTTTGCCACTCGGGCAAAAGTCTCGTCATAGTCAATCCCCTCAACTTGGTGATTTCCCAAGACAACTAATCGGGCTTTGAAGCGTTCAACGCTCCCATCGAATGATATTTGATTTTATAAATCCACTTGCAACCCGTGAGGCTTCTTCCCTGCCGGTAGAGGAGTAATGTCCCATGTTTCATTACTTTGGAGGGCCCGAATTTCACTAGCCATGGCATCTCTCCATCTAACATCCCGAACAGCCTTCAAAGAAATGCACGAGTTCTCTCTCGCATGAAGGGCCGCAAGAAAGGTTCGGTGGGGGAAGGAGAATTTAGCACAATTTAAGTACTTTGTCAAACCGTAAGGCATACCCGAGGAAGCCGAATGTGGAGTGCGAATTGAGGAACCGAGTTGTAAAGTGGTGTTAGTGACATAATCACGAAGCTTCACGGATGGCTTTCGTACACGAAGACCTTTCCCCGTGGATGCAGGGACAGTATGCTCCTCGAGAACCTCTAGTTCTCGTCATCATAGAGTCGGCTTGTTCCGGTGGGAGAACGATCCGGGTGGGAGGCTCTTGTTCATGGCATTCGGCGTGGCCCTCCCCGAACTCAGCTGTGGGCACATCTTCCGTTGTGGGGTTAACGTCATCGGCCTCCACAACGTGTTCTCGCATTGTTCATTGCACCAAGTCCAGGCAATGCTTCCTCGACAATGCCAACATCAACAAGTAGGCAATCCTACCTCCGAATGTCTACTGTGGGCAAGAGAGGCAAACGGAATTCATGTTCTACAAACTTAACATCTCTCGAAGTCCGGAAGACTTCTCTTTCCAGCATCAAACAATTTCCAGACCCTTTTTTCAATTGAATATCCAACAAATACATTCTTGCGACTTCTACTTGCAAATTTGTCACCTTTCCTATCTTGGTTATGTGCATAACACAAGCATCCAAATACCCGTAGATGGTCATAAGTGGGTGGCTTCCCATTCAATATTTCATATGGAGTTTTTCCATGGAGAACGGTTGAGGGTGTACGATTGATCAAGTATCCTCGCGGTCAAAATGCATTCTCCCTGAATTGATGTGGAAGTTCTCCCCGAAATCGTAGAGCACGAGCTACATTTAGGATGTGTCGATGTTTTCGTTCGGCTCTCCCATTTTGCCGAGGTGTTCCAAGTGCATGAGGTTTGATGGAGTATCCCATGTTGCTTGAAAATATCGTTGAAGACACATAAACTCGGTTCCATTGTCACTTCGTAATATTTTGACTTGTTTCTCGTATTGTTGTTCTATTAAGGCGATGAAATGCATTAAGGTTTGTGACACATCTTTCTTATTATTCAAGAGATATATCCACACGACTCGAGAACAGTCATCAACCAAAGTGAGAAAGTAAGATGCACCACAAGACGAGGGAGTTCTATATGGACCCCATACATCACAATGTATTAAATCAAATATATTGGATGCTTGAAAATCACTTAAAGGAAATGTGTTTCTGCATTGCTTTGATCTCTCACACACACGAGTTGTATCCGTATTTCTATTCACGCTCGTTCGGATGCGGAATTTTTCTAACAATCTGGTAGGCGGGATGTCCCATTCGCTTGTGCCAAATCTCTAGTTGATTTTCTCGCATTGGTCCGATACGCCTTTATGCCACTCACACCACGATACCAATAGAGTCCCTCTTTTCGTTCACCCGCACCAATCAAGCATCCTCGAAGTGTGGTCCCGCATTGCACAAAATCTATCGTAGAAATGTACTGTACATTTTACTTCATTCGTCAATTGTGATACTAAAATCAAATTGCAATTCAATTTCGGAACATATAGAACATGTTTAAGTTTCAGTCCTCCATCAAGGAAAACCGATCCTTCTTTGTTTGCCAAGCACCAATTCACCATTTGGTAGTCCCACTGGGCACCCTTCCAAGGCTCGACTCTCCCTCAAGTTTTCTAGTGTTCCTGTCATATGATTAGAGGCGCCACTATCAATAATCCACAAGTCACATGCTTTCTTACCAGTCATCTTTTCGGTTTCATTTGCCTTGCGAGAATTCAACATTGCTTGTCAAGATCCGCCATTGCTCATTACTCGATCCCGCGACTTCGGTTTTTCGGTTGAACCAACGTTATCTACACCGGTGTGCGCCATATTGACGCGAGTCGTTCCTCCTTTTCCTCGGAAGGTTCCTGTTCTTTGTTGATTTTTTTTCATCGTTTTTATCGGTTCATGGTCTCTCTCCCCACCATTCTGGGTAACCAATGATCTTGAAGCAATTGCCTTTGTCATGTCCCTTCCTTCCACACTGCATGCAAACAACTGATTTTTCTTTCGCTTCATTGCGCAACTTGTTCCTGGTTTCCGCTCGCATAGCCATTCCCACGATCATTCCTCGCTCTTCTTTAGACCTGGTGATTGTTCTCACCCTTTCTTCTTGCACCATGGTGCCATACACCCGATTCAACGAGGGTAATGGATCTGTTGCCAAAACATTTGACCGTGCAGTTCCATAGCCCTCATCATCTAGCCCCATCAAGAACTGATGAATTTTTTCTTCTTCTCTTCGTTTCTCAAGTTGCGTCATAATATTACACTTGCATCCCCCACATCTACACCGTGGGATTTGCTCGTAATTTGCCAGTTCATCCCACAACGTTTTCAACTTCCCATAATAGGAAACCATAGTCATTCCTTGTTGTTTGCATTCTGCCAACTCGACTTTAGCTCGCTGGATTCTTGGTCCGTTCATGATCGAGAATCGTTCCTTGATGTCATCCCATAGGTCCTTTGCGTTTTCCATGTATGCAACGAGTGGAACGCAAACTAGGTTCTATAGTGTTTAGTATCCAAGATACAAGCATCGATTGAATTGTCCACCAATCTTCTATCTCAGATGTGTCTTCTTCAGGTTCCTTATGAGTTCCATCTATGAAACCCCATTTCCTTCGAGCCCGCAGAAATATCTTCACGGCCCTTGCCCATTCCTCGTAATTCTCTCCTCGTAATTGTACCTGTGTAATCACATTTCCAGGATTATCACTGGCACTCAGATCGTATGGCGATGGTGTTTTCTTCACCGTCTCTCCTCTCTCTACCATTTTAGAAGTACGACTGTGTTCTCGGGCTGTTGGATATCAGAGTTTGGTTCGCTCTGATACCATGATAAAAATATTTCTAAAAACCCCTGTCTTGTATTGAATATGATAGTACAATATATACATGAAATACAGAAACATTCTAGGCTATAATTACGCTAACCATTATAGTCGGTATCCTAAATTTGTCTATTAACAGATATGACATTAATGTGCATCACTGTGCATCGCTGTCATGCCAAGCTAAATATGGAAAAAATTAATCATGTAGAATCATGGCATGATACGGTATTTGTAATCGTATATTCTATGTTTATCATGATGCTTGTACTAGTTTAATAGGATATTCTGATGCTGATTATGGTGGACGCAAAATTGATAGAAAGAGTACTAGTGGGACATGTCATTTGTTAGGTTCATCCTTAGTATCTTGGCATTCTAAGAAACAGGCATGTGTTGTTTTATCCACCACTGAAGCTGAATATATTGCAGCTGGTAATTGTTGTGCTCAAAGTTTGTGAATGAAACAACAGCTAGAAGATTACAATATATTTCTAAATGACATACCTTTGATGTGTGATAATACGAGTACAATCAATCTTACTAAGAATCCAATAATGCACTCTAGGACTAAGCATATAGAGATTAGACATCACTTTTTGAGAGATCATATCAGCAAAGGAAACTGTAAAATAGAGTACGTTGATACAAAGCATCAATTAGCAAATATTTTTACTAAGCCTCTACCTAAGGATAGATTCTATGATCTTAGAAGAGACTTGGGGATATTAGAAATAGCTTAAAGTCTGCTTAATTAGACAGTTTTTGGATGGTTGTAATGTTATAATTCATTATGTAGGATGTTAAAAGATTATCCTGTGTATAAACCTCAAAAAATTTGATGAACTCTCTGGAATAATCGATTATTTGGAGTTATAATCGATTATTTGCATCCAAAACACCCAAAACATGACATTTCTCTCTGGATTAATCGATTAATTCGCCCATTAATCGATTAAACTCAGTGTTAATCGATTAACAACTTAAATTAATCGATTAAATGGGTTTGGTACTGGTTTAATCGATTAATTCAAGTTTTAATCAATTAAACCTGGCAAGTTTTGATTCCTAGCCGTTGCCAACGGCTCTTTTGACCCTTATTCACTTTCATATGACCGTTGGAGATGCTTGGTTATAAATAGGGACCTTCATTTCACTTCTACTCACTTCTATCTCTTGAAATCAAGCTTTCTTGCCTCATTCTATCAATCTTGCCTTCTTCTCACTTAACTTGTCCTCCTAAATCTTCTTGTTACTCTTCTAATCCTTCAATGGCCTCGTCTTCTCGTGCTAAAATCCCCACTAGAAGAAGATATGCACCCTCATCTCATCCCCGTCCTAATTATGTAGAAGGATGGATCTCTGATGCTGAAGGCCGACAAGAATTTCTGTCTTATTGGAAGGAACGTGGTATTATTTCTCCTAAGTTCCTTATTGGTGATCAGTTCATCAATAGGGGATTCAACTTTCCTAATCTCCTTGAAATTCAAGGAGTTCTCCCTTTCATCCAAATGCAAGGTACGTATTATCCTGACTTAGTTAGGGTATTTTACTCTAGGTTCAAATTTAGAGATCAAATTGCTACCTCTCGTGTAAAGGAGGTAACAATTATTCTTGATGATGATATTTGGGAGAACGTTGCCCATTTTCCTAAAAGAGAAGATGCTATTAACGTGTATGGTGAGTTAGATGATTTTGACAGGATCATGGCTTACCGTTCTTTTCTGCGAAACCCCTCCATGGAGATTGGGCGTCTCCTTCTTGCTGGACCTTTGAAGAAGGAGGAACGCATGATTTTACATTTACTTGTCTGAATCCTATGTCCCCAGGCTACGAATCATGCTCAATGTTCTTCAATTGATCTTCGTATTATTCATGCCATAATGAATAATGAGCCTTTAGATTGGGGCATTCTTGTCACCATGACTATGTTAAAAGCCAAACGCCATCCCACCTTCAAAATTCCATATGCCCTCCTCGTCTCTCGCATTCTTGAATACAAAGGAGTAAATGTCGAAGGTGAACAAACAATAAGAATGAATAACTTAAACCGTATGTTGGACAACACATTGACCCAACTCCAAATGGTGCGTGTCAACAATATTTATGTTCACAAGGATGACGTTCCAAATGAAGGTGACGATAATGAAGATTCTGATGAAGATATGCCTCCTGCTGCTAAGTTTCCCTCTGATCAAATCCAAAGTGTTGGAACTTCCTCTGCTCATCATGAAACCCGACAATCTATGGAAGACATGTTATCTGATATGAATAAGAGGATGCATGTATTCTTCACTCTTTCTGGAGTACGGCATGAGGAAATAATTTGTCGTATATCAGATGTAGATGATAAAGTGTGCCATTTAGAAAATAGATTTGATGCACACTTTCATAGTGATGATAGTGAAGAATTTTAAATTTGTTTTTATTTTTCTTTTGTGTTGTAATGTATTTTCATTTCTGAAATAAAATGTGGTGTTCTTTTAATGCTTTGATTGAGGGGGAGTTATCTCCAAGTTATGCATATTTTGAGGGGGAGCTCTTATGATTGTTATAGAAGAATTCTTTTTTATTATAATCAAAATAGGGGGAGAAATATTTAAAGCCTACTATGATTGACTTTAAATATTATCTGGTATGTTTAATGTATTTGTTAGTATGACAGATAAAATAGGTTATTACAAGGCTTTAAAAGAAAATTTTGATCATCATCAAAAAGGGGGAGATTGTTGAACATTCAAGGACTTGATGTTAAACTTACATGGACATGAAGCTTGTTGATTTTGATGATGATTCAAGAACAAATAACTTAGAGAGTTGAAGACTTGTTTTATTATGTAATAACTCTATTTTGATTAGTTTGAGTCTGTAATATTAGATTTTAAGATAGTCGGTACATAGTCTGCACTTTAGATGCTTCAAAAATTCAAATTTATCAGTTTGCCTCGGCTTTAATCGATTAAATGGTCAAATAATCGATTATTACAGTTAGAAAAACCATTTTCTGTATCTGTTCACTGTAATAATTGATTAACACACCTGTTAATCGATTAACAAGGCTTTTAATCGATTAAAACAGAGAGTTTTGGGGTTCTGTTGATTTTGGCTCTGTAATAATCGATTAACACTTCATTTAATCGATTATTTCAGTCAGATTTTGATTTTCAACTTCAAATCAACCCTATTTTTGAAAACCCTAATCCCAATATTCTCTAGTTCCAAAAATCCCAATTCCCAAACCCTAATTTCTCTACTTAAGGTTCTCTAAGGCTCTAAGAAAAAAGAACAACCTTTTTCAAACAAAAGTTAAGTGTTGTGAGTGCCAGAGAACTGTTTGTTTGAGGAAAAAGGGGCTTTTGGAACCTGGTGTGGGCTAGAAGCGATAAGAATCACTAAGTGGAGTTCTTAGTGGATTGTGTGTTGTGCCGTCTCTGGGGAAAGCTGTTATTCATCTCTTGTGGGTTTCAAGAGAGGTGTTTTCTTTACTTTGTATTTTCAATTGTTATCTGTTTGTAACAACTTTGATCATAGTGACAGCGTTAATCCTCTGTTTGAGTGATTAGCAATTGGACATAGGGTCTTTTGATCCGAACCAGTATAAATCTCCTGTGTAATACTCTATCTCTATCTTATTTACGTTTACACAGTATTTTAATCGGTAAAATTGTGGGAAAATTTTTAAAACCTAATTTTTGTTAAGAAACCAATTCACCCCCCCTCTTGGTTTTTGTCCGACCACGCGAACATTTCGCTGCACGATTCTAACAACATGTGGTTGAAGCAAGGGAGTTATATTCTTCTTCTGAAGAGCTTTTGAAAGTGGTAGATTGTTTCTTTGATCACCATGCTACTGGGGAGTGACCAAGTTAAATAACATAACTAGATTTTATGGAGTCAGGACAACGAGATCAATTTAAATCTCTAAAAGCCTTGAGTTTGATTTCACTATCAACATCAAGAAGGATCCCTTGTCCAGGAGTTTGCTTAAGATAACGAAGAATGTGGAGGGAAGCTTGGTGATGACCAATGGTAGGAGGTGATATCAACAATAGGCCTACCAATTTTAGTCGATATGCAATTAGAAAAATTCATGGGTGTGGAGACCACCGAAGCAAATTTCAACATTCCAACTTTCTTAAAGAAATCTAGAGTACATTTGTGTTGGCATAAATGCATGTCTTTTTTGTTTCTTACCACCTTAACACCAAAAAAATATGTTAGATTACCAAGATTATTTATTTTAAAATTTTGATCAAGCATAATAATGATATTTTCAATTTCTAAAATAATATTTCTTGTAATTGTTATATCATTTGCATAAACTAGAAAAATAGTGGAGCTAGATTTAGTAAATTTTAAAAACAAAAAATGGTCTGTAAAACCTTATTTAAAATTATGTTCCAGAAAATAGAAAGTTTGGCATACCATTATCAATTGACCTGCTTAAGACCATAGAAAGATTTGTGCAATTGATATACGTGATTAACCTTTTCATGTTTCACACCTGGAGGAAGCTTCATTTCGAGTTCTTCATGTAAATCTCCATGTTAAAAGGTATCATTAACATCAAGTTGTTTCAAATGTCAATTTTTTCCGCAACCAAAGATAAAAGAAGTTGGATAGTGGTTAATTTTGCAACAGAAGAGAAAGTTTTAAGAACATCTAACCCTTCCATTTATGCATAACCTTTTGCCACAAGATGCGCCTTGTCTTGATCTCTAGAATCATCTGCATTATATTTAATGTTATATACCCATTTACTTATGACAACTTTATTTTCTGGTAACATTGTTATGGTCTAAGTGTTGTTTCCCTAAGAGATGTAAGCTTTTCATGCATAACCTTTTTCCAGTTATCATGTTTGACAACATTTTCATAATTGGTTGGTTCAATATTACTATCTATAGAGAGAATAACCTATCTAAAACTAGGAGAAAGTTTAGCTGAAAGTGATGAAGATCTTATTGAATCATTTGATTAAACGTAGATCTTGTTGATTTGATGAAGTCAAAATGAAGTCAAAGGCTATTTTGTTGTATTCAAAGGTTACTTGGTCAAAAGGGTAGAGTGATTAGTGAGTCTGCATCTATACATAGGTATAATCATTCATATCTCTCTGCTGCATGAGGTTTCTTCATTTAAAAGATTTTGCAAATGCCTCTAAAATGTGTTTAAATCTGTTAGAAACAAAGTAATTTGTTAAATGATTTTTAAGTAACTGTTTAACTGATATTATATGAGTTTTATTAGTTAAAATGTTCTTAACACTTTCGTAACAGGTTTTTAACTGATAGTTTTTCAAAATCGATTGTTTTCATTAAAAGAGTTTTTGAAAACCTTCTGCCAATATTTTAACTGATGTAGAATCAAAATAATCGATTAAAATGACTTAAGATGTTTTGAAAAATGTTCTGGCAGAATTTTAATCGATACAAACTCGAAATAATCGATTAAAATAACTTGAAGTGTTTTGAAAGATGTTCTGTCAGTATTTTAATCGATGCAAATGCGAATTAATCGATTAAAACAACTAAGAGATTTTTTTCCAGAGTGTTTTAATCGATTAAAACAAGTCTGTTATCAGTTGAAATGACTTAGAAAGTTTTATGAAACTATTTGGCAGAATTCTAATCGATTAAAATGCAAATTAATCGATTAAAACAATTAAGAGATTTTTTCCAAAGTGTTTTAATCATTTAAAATAGATTGTTATCAGTTAAAACGACTTAGAAAGTTTTATGGAAACATTTGACAATATTTTAATCGATTAAAAGACGAATTAATCGATTAAAACAACTTAAGGGATTTTTTACAAAGTGTTTCAATTGATATAAATGTTGTCGTATCAGTTAACCCAAATCTGGAAAATGATCAAGAACATTTTAACAGATTAAAAGAAGTTTTAACAAATTAATTCAAGACTTTTAACAGATTAAAAGATTGTTTTAACAAATTAATTAAACCAGCAGTTTGAAAAATCCTCTATATAAACAGAATTACTTGAGTCTTTTAAAATATACCTTTGAGCAATCAATCAAGCAATCATAAGAGCTACTTTCAAGAAAGAATCACACAAGTTTTGTGAAGTTTTTCGAAGTTATTTCTTGAGGCAAATTTTGCATTCTTTTGGTGAAGAAACTCATTTTGCAGAGTTGCATAAACCGAGTTTGAGTGTTCTAGTTTCCTCTCTTTGTTTCTTTACTTTTCTTTACTGTATTGTGGCTGTCTAGAAGTGTGGGCACTGGTTTCTATGGCTGAAATTTGGCTGCAGGGTTGTTCAAGAACTGGAAGTTGGTTCTTGGTGAAGGTTTAGGTGCAAGGACTAGAATTTTGGTTCTTGTGGTAGATTGGGTGCGTGATTGGAATAGTAATCTGTAAAACATTCAATCTAGTGGAACTCAACTGGAATTTGGCTGGGAACTGGACGTAGCCCTGAGATTGGGTGAACCAGTATAAATCTTGGTTGTATCTTTCTAAACCTTTCTCTCTTTAATTCTGCTGCAGTATTTATTTTGATTGATTGTTTTGTTTGATTCAAGAATTGGTCACAACTCTTAATCTTTGAAATAGATAATCTGTAATTTGCGAAAATCTTTCAAAGATCAATTCACCCCTCCCCTCTTAATCTTTGAAATAGATAAGCAGGGTCATGTAAGAATGGAGTGCCCAGAAAAGAATAAATACAATGATAAGAAAGAAGAAAAGATCAAAAGAAGAGCATATGTAGCATGGGATGACAATGATACCTCATCAACAGAAAATTTTGATGATGAAGAAGCTAACTTGTGTTTAATGGCTAATCAGAACTATCAAACCAGCAGTGTAAGTTCTAACTCTTCTTCTAATTTGGTGAATTATAATTCATTACAAGAGGCATTTAATGAAATGCATGAAGAAACCAAGAAACTTCAAAAAGAAAATGATAGGCTAAAAGGCATGAACAATTGGTTAGTTAATAGAGTTGATTCTCTTGAAAAGAAAATTCTTGAAGATGAAACTGATCTTGATTTCTTAAAATTAATACATGATAATTCTGATTGTGTATGTAATAAACCATGCAATAATTGTTCAGACTTACAAAAGAAGATTGATTTTTTTGTCACAAAATGTTTCTAAATTTACACAAGGTCAAGCTAATCTTGATGTTCTTCTTGGGTCACAAAAACTTATCTTTGACAAATTTGGCATTGGATTTACATCTAGCAAGAAAATCAGAAAAAGAGTTGTAAATAAGAAATCATACTCATTATCTGTTATTAAATGCTTTTATTGTATAAAAAGAGGTCATTCTGTGAAATTTTGTAGAATCAAGAAGTATGCTATACCAAGAGGTAGAATGAAGTGGATTCCCAAGAATTCATTTAAAATAACTTGATTGGACCCAATGATTATAAAAAGGGTACTAGATATATGTTAAATCTGTTTTGCAGGAACAAAATCTGGAAGTTCTTTGGTACCCAATTAGCAAATTCCGATTCTGAATTCATAAACTGAGTATTTTAATTGATATAAAACTGTTTTAATCGATTAATTTCACTTACAGAGAAGATCAGAAAAGATGTCCGTACAATTTTAATCGATTAAAATACAAATTAATCGATTAAAATGCTCTCGAGATTTTTAGTATAGTTGTTTTAATCGATTAAAAAGAATTTATATCAGCTTAAAATCATTAAAAAGTCAATTTTAATTGATTCTTCTTCGTTTTAATCGATTAAAATTTTGTTGTCATATCATTAAATCTTTCAGTACAAAAATAATCGATTCTTTTATATTTTTAATTGATTATTTCACTGTTGCTTTTTCAAACCTTATTTTCAAGATCCAATTAATTGATTAATTTGTTGATTAATCGATTAATTCGTTTCTAGAAACCATTTTAATTACAGTTAATTAGAAAATTTTTAGCTAACCAAGATCTAATTTCCAAGATTAAACGTTTATCAAATTCTGTAAAAGTATTTACTGTTCCATTTTGACCAAGTCAAAACTTATCCAGGAACAAATTAGCTGATATACCCACTGTTCAAAAAACTGCGCCTCTGCCTTCGATCAAGGGGACATATACAATTAAAGTTGTAACTTTGCAGGTTATACCAATTGGACTTCAAATTACAAATCCAAAACCCATGGTTCTGTACACTTAGCTTCACTCTTCACTCTTTTCTTACTTTCATTCTCTGGAATTTCTTCTTTCTTCTCCTGGCTTTGGTTCTCTTCTTGAATTCCAAAGACAAAATGTTTAAAAGAGCAAAATTTAGGAAGAAATATAAAGGAGAATCTTCCTCTGCTGCCAATCCTGGTGGTCATTTGGAAGCCTGGTTCGATGGAGATATTGGAAGAATGAACACTTTCATTGCTGAATTCAGTCAGAAATAAATTGTTTTTCCCAAGTTTATCAAGTTCAAATGGCTTGATAAAGAAGGTTTTACAGCCCTAAGAAGAAAACTAAAAAGTCAAAAACTAAGGACCTTCATGGAGTATACTGGGAACATTCAACCTGATTTGGTTCGTGTTTTCTATTCCAATCTAACTGTGAATGGGTCTACAATCAAATCTCAGGTGAAAGGAGTTAATATGGAAATCACTCCTTCTTGTTCGGGAACAAGTTGTTGGCCTCAAGGATAGTGGTGTTAAAGTATCCAGAGGAAACATCTCTGAAATACCAGACTTCAACAAAATTCAATTTTTCAGGTCCTGTCTCAAAAACCCAAATGGTTCGGTAAGAATTTTAAATGCTGGAAAACTGTTGCTTGAACATAGGCTGTTGGCTTTCATTGTTGCATGGATGCGTACTTCAAGGGGGAGTAATCATGCTATACTCAACGAGGGTGACCTTGCTCTCATGTACTGCATTTCAAATAATATTCGAGTCAACTGGGTTTATGTAATCAAGGATCACATGTTGAAAGCAAAAAGGTTATCCGATTACAAACTACCGTATACCATGTTGATTAACAATTTCTTTAGATATTTTGAAGTTGATCTTACAGGAGAAAGTGTGGAGACTCCTAAAGCTTCAAATGAAATTGATGACTCCACTCTAAGGAAAATGGGATATATCAAAATTGATGATGAATGATATCAAAAAGGTTATCCGATTACAAACTACCGTATACCATGTTGATTAACAATTTCTTTAGATATTTTGAAGTTGATCTTACAGGAGAAAGTGTGGAGACTCCTAAAGCTTCAAATGAAATTGATGACTCCACTCTAAGGAAAATGGATATATCAAAATTGATGATGAATGATATCAAAAATTGATGCTGGAATGTCTGAAGATGAGGATGAAGATGAAGAAGAAGCTGACCAAATTCCTTCTCCTCCAACTGCTGAAGTTCCCGAGTCCACTGGTGGGGAAGCTTCATATGAGAATATGGAGATAATACCCTACATAGAACAGCCTGACCATGCAACTCCACTTTCACAGTTTGAACAAACCATGCTTTCTCAAATGGCCACAATGCAAGAAAATCAAAGGAAGCATATGCAGATGACCTATCAACATTTCCAGCAAACCAATACGCAGTTCACAAACCTGGGAAATCAGATTGTTGATATCTATACCAAATTGGAAGACATGCAACTCAATCAAGGAAATTGGGATGATTGAGTTTTGACAACAAGGGTCCCTTTCTATCATAATCTTTTTTCTTTCTTTATGTCATGTTTCTTTTACTGCTACTTTTATTTTGGATTGTAATATTAACTGATCTTAAACCATAAACAATCCTTTAACTTTTCTTAAAATGATGTAGGTTTTTATTTGAATTAAGAGAGCTTAGATAGAATCAAAAACGCATTTCTGATATTTTTAGCTGATACAAAATCGATTTAATTGATTAAATCAATTAAAAGAAACATTTACATAGGAAATGCGTACCATAATAATCAATTAATCCGCGTATTAATCGATTAAAAGATGTAAATCAAAAAATCTATATCAACTAAAATTAGTTTACATCAGTTAAATCAACTAGATAAGATGTTATTCTGATTTTGCTCTATCTTTTGGTTAAATCTTAATCAATCTAGTTGACAGTATCTTAAAACATCTTCCTAATAATTGTTTTTACAAAATTTGGAATGAATTAAGAATCCTAAATACATCAAACTTTACTTAGTTTTCAAACTCTGAATATTTTAATTGATAAAAATGAACTTTAATCGATTAAAAGCACTTATACAAAATTTTTCATATTGTTTTAATCGATTAAATGTCGATTTAATCGATTAAATGCACTTAAATTTTTAAACTTCATCTTTCATCACTGTTTTAATCAATTAAAATACTATTTGTATCAATTAAAATCTGTAACAAGAACAATTTAATCGATTATGCTCTGTTTTTTAATCGATTATTACTCTGGAAAGAGAATTAAAGACTTTAGTTAATGGTTGTTCTTGTAACATGATACTAAAGCATGATTCCCTTATCTTTACACGTGTTTATTGTATTCATTACAAACGTGTTAATGAAGATAAATTTGAATCAACTTTAATTGGTTATTAAAAGAGTAATACATCTCAATAGTGTCATAATTTTGTTTAAATACTATTTTCAAAATAATTTTGGTATATATCTTGCATAGTGTTTGTTTTGCTTCTTTATTCCCTATTTTTGATGAAGTCAAAGGGGGAGAAATAATTGGTTTTAGATAATGATTGTTTTTATACTCACTATTTGAGGGGGAGTAGTAACCTAGGGGGAGAAGTGATTAATTTCTGAATACTCACTAATTTGTATATTCAAGTGACTTCTTCTGCAGAGATATTATTCAAAGAGATGTTTGTCTTCATCAAATAGGGGGAGACTGAAAGTGATGCAGATCTTATTGAATCATTTGATTAAACGTAGATCTTGTTGATTTGATGAAGTCAAAATGAAGTCAAAGGCTATTCTGTTGCAGTGAAAGGTTACTTGGTCAAAAGGGTAGAGTGATTAGTGAGTCTGCATCTATACATAGGTATAATCATTCATATCTCTCTGCTGCATGAGGTTTCTTCATTTAAAAGATTTTGCAAATGCCTCTAAAACGTGTTTAAATATGTTAAAAACAAAGTAATTTGTTAAATGATTTTTAAGTAACTATTTTAACTAATATTATATGAGCCTTATCAGTTAAAATTTTCTTAACACTTTCGTAACAGGTTTTTAACTATTAGGTTTTCGAAATAATCGATTTTTTTCATTAAAAGAGTTTTTGAAAACCTTCTGCCAGTATTTTAACTGATGTAGAATCAAAATAATCGATTAAAATGACTTAAGATGTTTTGAAAAATGTTCTGGCAGAATTTTAATCGATACAAACTCGAAATAATCGATTAAAATAACTTGAAGTGCTTTGAAAGATGTTCTATCAGTATTTTAATCGATGCAAATGCGAATTAATCGATTAAAACAACTAAGAGGTTTTTTTCCAGAGTGTTGTAATCGATTAAAACAAGTCTGTTATCAGTTAAAATGACTTAGAAAGTTTTATGAAACTATTTGGCAGAATTCTAATCAATTAAAATGCAAATTAATCGATTAAAACAATTAAGAGATTTTTTCCAAAGTGTTTTAATCGATTAAAACATATTGTTATCAGTTAAAATGACTTAGAAAGTTTTATGGAAACATTTGGCAGTATTTTAATCGATTAAAAGGCAAATTAATCGATTAAAACAACTTAAGGGATTTTTTACAAAGTGTTTCAATTGATATAAACGTTGTTGTATCAGTTAAAACAAATCTGGAAAATGATCAAGAACATTTTAACAGATTAAAAGAAGTTTTAATAGATTAATTCAAGGCTTTTAACAGATTAAAAGATTATTTTAACAGATTAATTAAACCAGCAGTTTGAAAAATCCTCTATATAAACAGAATTGCTTGAGTCTTTTAAAATATACCTTTGAGCAATCATAAGAGCTACTTTCAAGAAAGAATCACGCAAGTTTTATGAAGTTTTTCGAAGTTCTTTCTTGAGGCAAATTTTGCATTCTTTTGGTGAAGAAACTCATTCTGCAGAGCTGCATAAACCGGGTTTGAGTGTTCTAGTTTCTTCTCTTTGTTTCTTTACTTTTCTTAACTGTATTGTGGGTGTCTGGAAGTGTGGGCACTGGTTTTTGTGGCTGGAATTTGGCTGCAGGGTTGTTCAAGAACTGGAAGTTGGTTCTTGGTGAAGGTTTAGGTGCAAGGACTGAAATTTTGGTTCTTGTGGTAGATTGGGTGTGTGATTGGAATAGTAATCTGTAAAGCATTCAATCTAGTGGAACTCAGCTAGAATTTGGCTAGGAACTGGACGTAGCCCTGGGATTGGGTGAACCAGTATAAATCTTGGTTGTATCTTTCTAAACCTTTCTCTCTTTAATTCTGTTGCAGTCTTTATTTTGATTGATTGTTTTGTTTGATTCAAGAATTAGTCAGGACTCTTAATCTTTGAAATAGATAATCTGTAATTTGCGAAAATCTTTCAAAGATCAATTCACTCCCCTCTTGATCTCAGCCTCCTTTTCTAACATTAGCAAGAGATATGAATGATTTAATGTGATATTTAATGTTTCTACTCAGTGTGGAGGATGTTAAAGAAATATGATAATCTTTCAAATAGGTTGAAAGATATCAAACTCTAATGGTTCGTCTAGATGAACTTGAGTAACTTCAGGTTGTGCTTCATTGTCTATAGTCTCCTTATTATCAAAATTTTCATTAAAACTATTTAATCCTCCAAGAGAGTCATCAATTAACTCATCATGGTGAGTGTAAGATACAAATAAGGAAATTAAAGAGACATTAGTTGCTTCATCAAAGGTTTTAGCTTGAGGAAAATGAGTTTCATAAAAGATCACATTATGAGAAACATGTATACTATGAGATTTAAGATCATAAACAACATAATATCCAAAAACTCTTACTAAGATCACATTTTTTATTATATAATTTTTCAAAAGAAGAAAATTTTTCAAGAAAAGGTGTGGGAATGCAATTTATTAAATGGACAACATATTTTATATAATAGCACCAAAACTGAATAAAGATATTAGATTAAAAATCAAGTAACATTCAAGAGATGATGATGTTTTCTCTCAACTATTTCATTTTGTTTAGGGTATTTCTACACAACTAGTTTGATGTATAATTCCCTCTAAATCAAAGTACCTTTTTATGCTAAACTCATACTCGTTATCAAATCTTATAATTATAATAGAACTCTTGAACTAATTCTTTAAATTGGATTTTCTGACGGATAAAATCCGTAATTTATTACCTTAGAGTTGTCACTAGCAAGTAGGACACATTTTTATTGACTGTAATTCAAACCCAATACCTTAGAGTTGGAGATTGATACTCCAACCACTAGGCTACTAAGTTTTTCTAATAATAATTTACAAATAAATTATATTTATATACAAATAAATGTATATCCGTGTAAATATATAAATATAAAATATATAAATACAAATATATTGATATATTTATATATTTTGATATATTTATATATTTATATAGTTATATATTTATATGTTGGATATGAGGGCGCGCTCGACGGTGAAAGTATGTGTCGTGTTTATTAGAATATATTTAAAATTAAGTAATTATTATATAATTTTAAATATTTAATTTTTTTAAATTTAATATTGATTTTTAAAAATATATTTTAAATTTGTCTGTAAATGAACAAATAATTACCGACGGATATCTCTGTCAATAATTAATTGTCCATTTATCAAAATTATTAATTTACCGACGTATATATACGTTGGTAATTATTTGTTCATTTATTGACGGATTTACCGACGGATATATCCGTCGGTAATTATTTGTTTATTTATCGATAGATTTACCGACACATATATCCGTCGGTAAGACCAAATTCCACAACTACTCTAAATCTGTCGGTAATTTTTGTTGGTAATCACTTATTTTTCGATGGATATATATCCGTTGGTAAATATCTGTCGGTAATATAAGATTTTCTTGTAGTGACCCAAGTTTCATATTTATTATTCATAATATATAACCATGTAAAACATGAGTAATCATCTACAAAGGTGAGAAAATAACTATGGCCATGTAAAGAGGAAATAAAACAATGCCCCAAATGTCAACATGTACAAGGTCAAAAGGCTTACAAACATGAGAAATACTATTGGGAAAAGGTAATTTCTTTTGTTGGGCAAGATGACAAGCATTACAAGTCTCACTCTTATAAGTATGTAAGGGTGTTTCTGGTTCAAAATAGCTAATCTTTTATCAGATAAATGTCATAACCTGGCATACTAAAGATTGTTGACTATACATGAGTATGTTGCCTGAAGATTTTGATGATGATTCTAGAGTAAAGGACTTGAAGTCTTGAAGACTTATAAGCATTTGTATTTACATATAATAACTCTGTTTTATCTTTTTGAGTCTGTAAAATTAGAGTCCAAGATAGTCAGCACATAGTCCATCCTCTGAAAGTTCATTTTTATCAAAATCACTCTGTAATAATTGATTATCACTTAGGATAATCGATTATCATGCTTTGAAACCTATTTTCTGAAAACCTTGCTGGAATAATCGATCATCTGGGTTGATAATTGATTATCCCAGTTTGAAAGTTCTAGAATAATCGATTATCAAGCCAGATAATCGATTATCCTGATCCTGTTTTACTCCTCTGTGAAAATGGTTCTGTAATAATCGATTATCACTTAAGATAATCGATTATCTACGTCTGTTATGAGTTTTAAATTTCAAATTTGGACCAATTTACAAAAACCCTATTCCCAATTCTTTTATTTTCGAAATCTTCTATTTTCTAGACCCTAATCTCTCTACTTAAGGTTCTCTAAGACTCTCTGCAAAACAACAAACATTTTTCATACAAAAGTTAAGAGCTGTGATTGCTAGAAAACTTTCTGTAGGGAAGAAAAAGGGGTTTTTGAAAACCTAGTGTGGGTTAGAAGCGACAATAATCACTGAGTGAGTTTCTTGGTGGATTGTGTGTTGTGTCGTCTCTAGGAAAAGTTGTTGTTCACCCTTTGTGGATTCAAAGGAGGTGTTCATCTCTTGTGTGACTTAAGAGAGGTGTTTTATAATTCTTATCTTTTTCAATTTATAATATGTTGTAAACTGTGATTATAATGACAACGTTAATCCTCTTTTAGAGTGATTAACAACTGGACGTAGGGTCTTTTGATCCGAACTAGTATAAATCAACTGTGTAATCTTCTTTCCCTTATCTCTTTACTTTACAAACATTTTAATCGGTGAAATTTGGGGAAAATTCCTAATTTTTATAAGAAACCAATTCACCCCTCCTCTTGGTTTTTTTTTCCCTAAATGTGAACATTCCGCTGCACGATTCTAACAAAGATTACCAATTGTAGTATAACAATTTTGAGTGTTAGTAATATCAACATAATGTGTGGAGTTGTTAAACACATGGAGGTCATGACTAGTATCAATTATACCAATCTTCTCTTTGGTTTTTTGACGAGGATTAGGAATAAAAAGAATCTCATAGTTAAAAGAAAAAAGTAATTTAGAAATAGAAATCAAGTTATATGTAAAAGAAGGAATAAATAACACATCATTTTAGCAAAAAAAAATGGTAAATTTAACCATACAAATGTGAGTGATAATGACCTTAGTTCTATTAGGAAGGTTAATCGTTATAGGACCGACATGTTTATAAGAAAGAAAATTATCAAGAGAACAAGAATCATAGTAAAAAATCCATGTTGTCATACATTTTGTTTTAAAAGAATTGATTATAAGAAAAGGTTTTCCTTGTTGTGAAATTGGAATAGACATAACCAATTTAATTAATCTTTATTGCTCCACCCAAGTTCTTATTGTTGGTTTGATGTATTAAGGTCATTAAGGCTTGATATTGCTATTGTGTTAGACACATGTCTTGATCTCCAGAAATATTATCAAGTTTTGCATCTTGCTTGACATCCAAGGTCTTCACTGAATTACTTTCCATTGTAATATCTATGTCTTGGAGGGAATCTATATTTCTTGTAACAAACCTCAATACCTTGGTCATTCTTTCCACAATGAACACAAACCTTTCTATTTATTGAAGTATTTAGATTCTTGTTCTCATAACTTAAGAGAAAGTCATGCTTCTTATACCTAGTGGAGTCGGTGTGACTTGTTTTTCATAATGACTACAAGTCACAAGTACATTAGCAACATTTATCTTGGTTTCCACACTAGTGAAAAAAGTACTTTCCATTATTTATTATTTATTATTCTTGTTGTGCTACATAATAAAGCATTTTAGTGATAGGTGGGATAATATTCATCAAAAGAACGTGTAATATTACATTATTATACTAATTATTAAACCACTTAGAAATTGTATTGCATAATCTTAAGCGGTTAACAATCAAGCTAGTAGAAAAGAAAGTTGATCATCGATCCAACATAACTATGTTGAGTTAGTAAAATAAAAAAGTGATCAACAACAGGGCGAGCTTGGTTGAGCTAGCAAAAGAAAATAAAGTAGTCAATGACTAGAGTAAACTAAGTAGAAGAAAAGAAAGTAGCAACAGGTTTCCACACTAGTGAAAAAAAGTACTTGCCATTATTTATTATTCCTGTTATGCTACATAAAAAAACATTGTAGTGATAGGTGGGATAAGATTGAGCAAAAGAATATGTAATATCACCTTGTTATACTAATTATTAAACCACTTAAAAATTGTATTACATAATCTTAAGCGACCAACAACCAAACTAGTAGGATTGACCATCGATCAAGCATAATTATGTTGAGCTAGCAAAATAAAAAAAATGGTCAACAATCGGACCGAGCTAGATTGAACTAGCAAAAGAAAATAAAATAATTAATGATTAGACCAAACTAAATACAAGAAAACAAAATAGTCAACCGTTATACCAAACTAAAGAAAGAAAAATAAAAATCAATAACTAACTAAACTAGTCGAAAAATTAATTTTCTCACTATATCTATTCAACTTTATCATCTTCTATTGTCATGGTTAAAAAATATTCAACCTACCAATTTTCCAATTTTTCTAACCATATAAAATTTGGATATGTAGTTACTTTAAATCAATAATAACAAACCAAAATTAGCTTCTTCTCTTTTTTAACCATAAATTCTTTACTTCATTAAACTTGGAAAATTAAGCATGAGTTAAGGATAGTGAAGATTGTTTCCGACAAATTAAACCTTCCAAAGAAATATATTAAAACAGGTTCAAATTCACCAAGAAAAAAACCTAACATTATTGATGTAAATTGGTCTAAAACTAAAGATGCTAAAGAATATTTTTCTTAAAACTTGTTACACGCATTCCCTCAATTCAATAAAAAATGTTTTGAAATCAATTCGTTGTTTCTACTCATATAAAATCGAAAACTAATACAAAATCGATACAAATGATTAAGTTTTAGAATCTATTTAAATTTGGAAAAATGAATTATATATATATATATATATATATATATATATAAAAAAGATAATTTTTTTAATTTCTTTTCATCTGACACTAATCCATAAATTTTAAATAATAATTATTTTATTTTTATTATAATTAATCTTTAAATAAAGTTGTCTTATTTTTACTATAACTAATTTTTCAGTTTCTATTAATTTTTTTTAAATATAACTTCCAACCACATTTGTTGTTATTATAACTGAATTTTTTATTTAAAATTTATTACTAATAATAAAATCATTTTATATTTTATATTATTATTATATAATTAAAAAAACTTTATTAGATTCTATTGAATATTTAATCATGAATTCGTATCTCAATGAAAGTGAGACTTCCGTTTTAATAACATTAAAAAAATATAAAAAACTCTTTAAACTTCTCATTAGAAATTAGTTTTTAAAGAAAAAATAAAAACAAAATTTAATTTTATATTATAACTTAAAATTTATCTAAAAAAAATGACCATGTTTCATTAACTTTAATCCAAGTGAATTTCAATAGTTAATCCTTCCAAGTGCTTTTATTTGTCTCTTTTTAAGGCTCTATCTAGGTGCCATTTTGCCTAAAAACAGAATAATAAAAAAAGAAAAAAGAAAAGAAAAACGTGAGCATAGGCATTGCACGTGGAGAAATATTTGAAGTGGTTGAGGGAAGGTGAGAGGATATTTAAATAATTTAGTTTCCAGATCTAGCATGTCTTTCTCGATTTCAACGCCCACACTTAATGCATAAATAATCTATGCATTTACTTTATATCAGTTAAAGAAATTTTGTTATTACCAACTTATATTTTTATTACATAATTAAATTATTTTTTAAATAAAAATTAATTATGAATGATATATAGCTTTTTATAACAATAATTTTTATATATTTTTTTCTTAATTTATTAAAATAACTTTTAAAATAAAATCGTAAGATCAAAACATTTTTATTCTTATTAAGATTAATATAATTTATAATATTTTATATAATTTTTTTATACTTGCTGTGTGTTAAATAACATAAAGAAAATAATGTAAATTTATTAAAGTATTTTTATTAATTATCTTAAAATAGTGCATATTTTCTATTTTATTACATATCTAATATAATGCATATAATATGTATTACAGTAATAACTTTTGTTAAAAGCAAACGTGAAAATGGAGCTATTTTCCTGACAAATCAGTACCTCCAAAGACCGTTAAAGTACACAAAAGTTGTTTTTATAAGCAAAACAAATTTATCAAGAAGCTTAATAAAAGTGAAAATGTGTACCTAAAAACAAGTTTAAAATTACAAATTTGCTATTTCATATGACAAACAAGTTTAATATCGAATTTATTTGTAGCATATATTTGAATGTCTACTTCAATTTATGTCTAAATAGAAAATCTTTATTAAATATATTTATCGAAGCAATTTTAACTTATTAATCTAAGCCATTTTTCTAAACAATTTACAAATTTTATAACAATCTAATTTAAATTATTAATAATAAATATATTTTTCATTATAAATTATTATTAATAAAAAATTGCAAGTGAATTTAAACTATTAATCTTGATAGATTTAAAATTTAGTTTCAATTAATAGTGATGAATTTATTATTATTTTTTTAGACCTTAATAGTACAATAATAAAATAATATTTACTATATTAAATAATTCAATCAATGTTTTTCATTTATTAATTTCATATTAATAAATTTTTAAAAATACTTTTTGAAGTGTTTCTTTTTTCTTTTAGGAAGGAAAAACCATGTAAAAAGTTTATTTTTGGATAGTCAACTTCCGATCCAATTTCTGACATAATGTTGGATAAAAAAAAGGTTAGAACTCATCTCTTGAACTGGATTTAAAAATTGTCGAGTTCTGTAATATTTTGAAAATGTCACGATTCAGCTTCATAGCCAGATTTTTGACCTATTTTAGCAAATGTCAGGTTCTGTAATATTTATGTGAAGGAGTTTTTTTTTTTTAATTTCTTTTTAAAATAATTTCTCCATTCCAGCAATGAACAAATGTTTTATGTAAAAGAATCCAAATTGCAAAACTCATAACCCTGTATTGTATCTTTGATTTATTATCTTATACTTCATTATTTATTTAGTTTGAATTTATGAATTATCCCAAATAAGGTAGAAAAGAAAATCATACTTAAAATAACAGTGTCAAGAAATACGTAGTCCTACATTTTACTTTGAAGAATCGAAGGGTGCGAAATTCGCTCATAAAAAAAAAAAAAAAAATCTACGCTTTCGTTTATTATATAAATAAGAAACTGTAAATTGTTGTTTTTCCTTTCTCTCTGAAACTGGTTTTGGTTTAAGTCATCGCAGTGAGGAGGGGCTAGAGGTTCGGGGTCCGAGAACTTGAGATCTGATTTATATTTTGGAGACCCTTTTGAAAAAAGAGGACTTCCTTTGCTGCAATTCTTCCTTCTCCATTTGGGTATTCTCTATGCCATTGCTTGTGCCGTTTTTAGTTTGTTGGGGCCTTTTTTAGGTTCGAAGTTTTTGTCGATGTATCGTTGGTGGGTTGATCGTTCTATTTATTCAGATCATACCCTTTTGGAATTTTGTTTTGATTTCTTTTTTATATTCTGGGTTTAGATTTGTGCTTTGGGTTTGGTCAGATTGTAAGGTAGATTTTTGCTTGGGAAAATATGTTTTTGTTAAATCTTGTTTTGTGGTTTTGTTGACTGTGGTTTGTTTCATTTGCATGTTTGAGATGGAGGTGGTAACCTTTAGATCCCTTTGTTCATAAACATGATTGGTTGTTTGTAATCGAATTGATGGAATTTATGAATTTATTGAGAGGACATGTGGTGTGCTGATGTCTTCAGTTTCCTTGTGCCTTCTTTCTGCATGTCTTGTATATTTATGTATGTAAATTTTGTTATTTCATAGTAATAATAATGATACATCTAAAATTTTTCTTGATTTGTGATTTAGCGTTTGTGTACCTACTTATTGTGTCTGTGTATCAAAATATTGAACCGTATATGCTCATGAATCTTCTCTATATTGCTTTGGAATTATTAGGTTCCTTGGATTTTGTGAGGCAGTCTTGTAGTTGGAGCCATGGCAGTTGAGGTTGTGGGATTTGAGATGGTTCAAGGACCAGTGGAGAATGGTGCTGAAGGAGGAAAACCTGTTTTACATGAGAAGGAGAATGGAAAGCTGGATAAAGATGTAGGAGCTGTGGAGGCCATCAAATTTGGGTCACATGGAGATGAATCTGCGAAAGGGAAAGGGAGTGATGTTTCAGAGGTTAATGTGCCGAAAGATGCAGCTGAAGAGTGGCCTGCGCCTAAGCAGATCCATTCTTATTATTTTGTCAGGTGGCGGCCTTATGAGGATCCAACCATAAAATCTAAAATTGATTTACTTGACAAAGAGATCAGCAAGAAAAATCAAGCCCGGTTTCAGATAACTGAAGCACTGAAGGCGAAGCGGGTGAGTTGAGAATAATTCAATTTGGATGCTTGATAAAATATTCATCTCTACTTTATGACTGTAAAAAGACGACTCTAAGCAGCACACAACACAACTAGTAGCAAACAATTGTTTTCAAAATTATATAAAAAATTAATGCAGAATAAAAGTTAAATAATTTATTTTCTGATTTCCTTGTATGGATTTTGATGCACTTTGGTTCAAGGTAATGAGAGACTTAGTTTCTTAAGATGCATTTTTTATTTTGAATATATCAAACAAAGCCTTTGAACTCTCAGGTGCATTTTTTACTTTAATTATATCAAACTAATCCTTTATATTTGACAGACATCATCCCTTAGTAATACCATACAAAATTACTTATTATTCTTATCCATATACATTTTTCAACTGAAAATAAAATACCTAATCATTAGGTCTTATCATTCCTCCTGGCAATACGTTTATTTGATTAGAACTGTGTAATAGTTGTAGAACAATTTAGAAGAAAATATTAATGGGGTTTAGATTGAAAGTTATTTTTGCAGAATGCAATGGCATGGTACAATGATTCCTTTTCAATGAATATATAACATAACTATATATTTGGTCTTTTCATTGCAGTCAGATCGAGCTGAGTTGATTTCTCAAATCAAGTCTCTAAGAGGTGACAATAGACAATTTCAGAGTATTGTGGATGAGAAAATAAAAGAGATTGAACCTTTGCAGCAAGCATTGGGCAAGCTACGCAATACAAATAATGCGGGTCGGGTTGGCTTGTGTTCATCTGAGGAAGAACTTAATAGTGTTGTATGTTATGAATCTGATTTATTTATAGTCCAGAGTTCATCAAATTTTCTAGTTATCTCAACATCTATTCTCCACTACTCACTACACTTGCGTGGTTTGACTGATGTAGATATATAGTTTGCAATACCGCATACAGCATGAGAGTATTCCATTGACAGAGGAAAAACAGCTCCTCCGAGAAATCAAACAGCTTGAGGGGACAAGAGACAAAGTTATTGCCAATGCTGCAATGAGAGCCAAGTTACAGGAATCTATGGGGCAGAAAGAAGCCATTCAAGACCAGGTCAAGGTAAGATGGTTTTATTTGTTTGTGCTAACAAATAAATGTGTACTATTATTTGAAAAGTTCTTGAGAAATTAATTTCCTTTGCAGCTTATAGGGGGGGATTTGGATGGAGTGAAGAAAGAGAGAGAAGCAATTCGGTCCAAAATTAAGCAAATTGATGATGCCCTGAAAGCTATTGACAAGGATATTCAGTCTCTACAAGAGGAACTGACTGCTGTTTCTCAAAAAAGGGACAAATCTTTTGAGAACATGCAGCAGCTGAAGAAACAGCGTGAGGATGGGGTATGTTTCACTTTAAAAATATGAATGCTCGGATGTAATTTCTTAGGAAGTGTTTGATAAACGGGTGGAAAATGAAAAAGAGGAATGAATATACGGAATGTAAAGGAGTGGGATGAAATGTTTATTAATTTAAAGTAGAGAAGATGAAAAATGGTTGAACCTTATTTTTCCAACTCCATCTCGTTGGGTTTAAAAATTTGTTTGAAGATGGAATACAACCTCTGATTATTTGCACCTTCATTTTTTTCAATTGTTACCAGAATGCATCTAGTGTGTTTTCCATTCTGTTTATGTCTTAACAACTTAATTGATATTATTTTGAGTGCTGCCAAACTGATAATTATTTAGCACATATATTTATGTGAACCTAGTAGAATTTTGATGTAAGTTTCATGAAAACATGACTGAGATTGTCATTCTAATTTGCATTGACATTTTCTTGTCCAGAATTCCTATTTCTACCAAAGTCGTACTGTTCTGAACAAAGCACGGGATCTGGCTGCAAAGAAAGATATTAATGCTCTCGATGAAGTTTCACAGACAGAGGTTTGCCGTCATAATTTTGGGTCTTATTAACTACCTAATATTTAGTGATGTATTGTACTTTAACCTTTTGTTCATCTTTTCTTTCTTTTTTTAGATTGATAACTATGGTTGAGTCTTTTATTTTCTCTTATTTCAGGTTGAGAAATTTATGACACTCTGGAACAGTGACAAAGCATTTAGGAATGATTATGAAAAAAGAATTTTGGCCTCATTGGATATGCGGCAGTTGAGTCGGGATGGCCGGATGAGGAACCCAGATGAAAAGCCATTGCTGGAAGAACCAAAACCTGCTGAAACAGAAGCGATACCAAAATTTTTTGCAAAACAGCCAAAAGAGGAGCCTAAGCCTTCTCCACAAGAAACTTTACCTGCTCAGAAAGAATCCAAAATCAAAGTGAGAGATTTGAAATCCAAACCGGATATTAAGGATTCAGCTGTAACTGATGAATATGAATTCGAAAATTCCCAGAAGGTGATCCATGCCAAGGAGCATGAAATTGATCCTGCAAAACTGAAAGAGATTAAGCGGGAAGAGGAAATTTTGAAAGCAAAGCAGGCCCTGGAAAGAAAGAAGAAGCTAGCTGATAAATCTGCAGCTAAAGCAGCAATCAGAGCACAAAAGGAAGCTGAGAAGAAGCTTAAGGTGATTTGATTTTTCATTTCTTTTTGTCATTCTGTAATTGTACATTTTCCAAAACCTGAAACCAATTTTTATAGGACCGAGAGAGGAAAGCGAAGAAGAAAGCTTCTGGTGCAGGAGTTATTGCCAACCCTGAGGATGAAGAGAAAGATGAAGTTGCTGAGATTACTGAACCAGAAAAAGTCGATGAAGACCTTCAAGCCCCGGTTCCAGTGAAGGACAAGGTCCAAAAGGAGAGTGGCATTAGGAACAGGAACCGACCAAGAGGTCCAGATTCAGTTCCAAAAGTAATTCTTAAACGGAAGAAGTCTAACAATTACTGGGTGTGGGTTGCAGCTGCTGCTTTGTTAGTCATCCTTTTTGTGGTGCTTGGATACATCTATCTTTTCTGAGATGTTTAGATGTAGAAGGAGCTGTGAAAAACCAATTTTCTAAGTGGGTGGCTAGGTTTGTGAGGGTAGCTTAAGTTATATTCATGTTCTGTACATCCTCTTGGGAGAATTAGATTAAATACACTTTGTTGTGCTAGCTCCTGCTTTGGGGAGAAGTTGCATGCATACTTTTTAGCTTGACTATGTACTTTTCAAATTTTGTTCAGTTTTCATGAGATGTTACCAGAAGCTTTAATTTGTTTCTATAGTTAATTGGTCGTAGGAACGCACCATGATATACTGAACCTGAGAGATTTTACATTTTATCTGTAGAGAGGTTGAGTATGAGTTGAGATGTGATCTTACGTGAATTAATCTCTTTATTAAGCTACAAAAAGTGAGCATTATTTGCATGAACACACTTCGATGGAAGTTTGGAGTGTAGGCAGACACAAATAACATGTCTATAACCAATTATACTTGTTATGTTTAAAACTACAGTATCTTGTTTTAGATAAATTATTAATTGTGCATTGTTGCTTTGTTTTAAGTGTTTTTATTATTATTATTTAGATCTGAATGAAAATTTTGATATTGGAGAACTTCACTCAATTTTAAAATTGCCAATAGCTTATCTGAATTGATTTTGAACAGATTGCTTTTTTTAATTGTGTCAAGAAAGTGCATGTTTGAATAATATTTGAACTATTTTAATGTTAAAAGTACTTTTGGATAAAGATAATTTTTGTATCTTTTAGTCTGTAAGTACTTTATAGGAGATTAACAGAATGGACAGAAACATGTTCTTAGTCTTCTTTCTCAACCACAAGTAAGATCTAAACAAAATATATAATTAATTAATTAAATGATAACATATATGGATATGATTGAACAATTTTTTTTATAAGTAGTTTTAGAAAATAAAATTAAAAAATAAATAATTTTTTAAAATTAAATTTAAATTAATTTATATTTATAAAAAATTGTCTTATATAATTTTTTAAAGTTTTTTTATTTTTGATTTATATATAAGTTATGTATAATTTTATTTTATTTTCCCTTTAAAATGTATGTTTGTGGAAATAATTATTCAATCAAACTTGATAACTATATGGAAAATATAAGTACTTTTAAAGTTAATGAGTTTGTTATGTTATTCTTTGTCTAAAATATAGTTTATTTAGTTATTAAAATCTTTTTCTTTTAAGTCATTTTAGTTTGTTATGTTATTTAGTTATTAAAATATAGTTAATATATTTCTTTTAATTTTTAATATTATTTATATATTTTATAGACTAAACTTATCTCATTATATTTATAATTAAATTAAAGTGGATAAAGAAATTAAACATATTTCAAATTAATGTTATTTCATTATATATATATATATATATATATATATATATATATATATTTTAAATTGATTTTAAACTAAAATTATTAAATATCTTTTTTAACTTATTTATAAACAATATTTTAAAAAAATCTCAATTTTAAAAAAAAAAACATAAAATTAAACTAAACAAATATTAAAAATGGAGAGATAAATGTTACATGATAAAATTAGGTAAAAAATGATAAAATAAGTACGAGAGGCCGAGGATTTGAAAACATTTTAAAACGTACAAATTTTAACACGAGTAATTATACTTTGACACTCGGTTAAAAAAATCCAATAAATAACTCGTTAGAATAATATAATAATAAATTTTATTATATTATTATTATAATGAATTATTTATTGCATGTTTTTAAAATGTTTTTTTAAAGTATATTTTCCTTTTTTAACATACATAAATTATATTAATTAATAAGTTATAAAATTGTATTTTTTTTTATGTAATGAGATTTCGTAGATGTTACATTTCGTAAAACAATACTTTTAAATATAATTTATTTGTAAAAGCATTATAGTATAGTAACTTTAAAATGTAAATTGAGTTATTTAAAAGTGATTATTATTAAAAAAATAGTTATAATATATTTATGCAGTAAAAATGTTTAATTAGCTTTTATTGAATTAAATATTTATCATTTGCATTGTACAAATTAAATTACTATTTAATATTTAAGATTAACAGTGAAGTGAAAGTCGTCAAATGATAATGGTAGAATGGTAAAAAATAATCATAATGAAAATATAATTACATGTTATTTTCAATTTTAAACAAAAAGGAAAAAGAAAAAAGAAAAATAAGAGCTTTGTGGTGCAGCATCACATAACTCTCCTCAGGTGGTGGTGGTGTTGAGTTCAAGCTCATCCCAGCAAAGGTGGAACCACCATGGTTGTGGCCACAAGCTTTGGAACTGCATGTATTCTAAGAAGAGCAACTCAGGCTTTTGCAATATCTCATTTTCAGATCCTTCACAACAATGCCACCTTCTCTTTCCAAAGGCAACTTTCCTCTCATTTTCTTTCTGTTTCTACTTCTTCAGGTCTATACTTACTTCTTTCGATTTTAATTTTTCTTTATTTATTGGTGTTACCTATATTTAATTTGATTCTGTTTGGCATCCATATGCCCGTTAGGTTTAATCACTTAAAGCTGCTATCTTTCTGATAAAAGAAATTGTGGGTGCTCAAAACGAAGGCGAGAATGTTATAGCTGTTATAGTATATCTGTTGTAATTGTTGTAATGAGTATATCTGTTGTAATTGTTGTAATTGACAGCTGGCATTGATAGGTAGTTAAGGCAGTTAGTAACTACCTTTTCCGCTTAATGTTTGGTTGTAGCTATCTATAAAAGATAGCTGGCTGAAACCAATGCGGGTATCTTTTGAAAAGAAAATCATTCTTGTTTCTCTCTGTATTGTATCAAACATTTCTTGATAATAAATCCTCAGAACTTTTTCTTTCCTAGAGTTCTCTAAATTTCCAAGAATTATGAGTTTCTTAGTGAGATTCCTAGTTTTCTAATTGGTTCTATTAAGAACCATATCAGAGAAAGTGTTTCTTTTGACCTGACTCAAGAATGCAAATAACACCCTTTAATGGAGAAACAGATAAGAGGGGTTTATCAATTGCAGACACGATTAGATGGAGGTTAGTTACTGTCCTGTCCTGAATGTTTGAAATACCAGATTCAAACAATCTGACACAATAAGAATTTTGTTTTCAAGCATTCAGGACATTTACTAATTCCCATCTTATTGTGTCTGCAATTGATAAACCTCGTCATCTTATCTTTATCTTCAGTACCAGTTGTTTTAATTTTGAGGTGCATTGTGTTTATAATTCAATGTGGATATGAATTTATATAGCTAAATGGACAAAGGGAATTCATGAATTGCGATTAAGTTCAGAACATTGGGAAAGATGTTCCTCTTGCTTAACTGATCATGTTGAACTTGATAGACATGCTTGTTGATCGGAAGTGTTTAGTTTTACTACAACTGCTATAGTGGTGAAGGGGCTTTTGATACTAAAACATTATCAAGTGTGTTGTTGTTGATGGCTCGTGTGTTATAAAGGAAAACTATTGTCATAAAATAGAATCAATTAAAGTTCTCGATGGATCAATTAACCAAATTAACTATAGCTGTGACTAGTGTTTCCAAGAAGCAACCTAAAAAGTAAAGGTCAATATTTAGCCCCATCTGACTTCCTGTAATGTAATACAGCTTTAGCTGTGATGTTTTTGGCAATCTGGGGGTATATGTACCACCACGGAGATCTACTTCAATGGACTTTTTTGGATGAATATTGGAAAGTAGTGCTTGATGACCGGTGGTACAAGCAACTGAGCAAGTAGGTCAACCTGGTTATGAGTGGTAAAACATTTGAAGAAATGAATGGTAAAGAGTGCAGGTAATATGTATGACTTTGTTGGCTTCTAAAAGTAGGCTTGTCCTAGGAGATGAGGAAACACAGTACAACGTAGGTTGGTTTGGTGAAGACTGCAGAGTGCCAACATGTTGGTAGGCAGGCATGTTGATCTCAGAATTTCTGTGCTCACGAAAATATTGTTTGCCATTGGATACCTGGGAAATGCTTCTGCATAAGGAGTGTAAATACTTGTGCTTTAGTTTGAGGGAGAAATTGTTGATAATTAAAGTGTTAGAGGAATGTGAGTTTGAATGGACTAGTTAAGGAATTCTAGAGTGGATATTAATGGACCAGGTAAGGAGTGTATAAGGTGGAAGGACCTTTGAACATAATGCCTAAAACTTTTGAATTGAGACACAGTGTTGGGCCTATGGCAGTGTTTCCATGGTATGTCCATTGAAATATATCTCCAACTGGTTTTTGATTCCACGTAGCAGCTTCAGATTGTAGCAATCTCCCTTTGTTGCTACAAATCTACAATCTCACCTTAAGCTTTTCCTGAGAAACTGGGACAATTTGAATGAGACTGTTCTAGTGTCATCTAGCTAGGGTACTTATTAGTGTCAGTTGTTATGTACACGTCAGATATTCTATACTTTCATTAAATCCTGTAAACGCCATGCCCTTTCTCTAAAAAACTAAGCAATTTGGAGATATTATTATCAATTTGATTAGTGGTTAGAAAAGAGGTGTACAGGTTGACCACAAAGAAGTATTCATGACTTCTTTTGCCACTTTGATCTGTTGGTTCGGTGAAGTATGTATTCTGTGGGCATCCCAATCATGATCCAGTTTCACATTTTTAATATTTTTTGAAGTGCAGCTTCAGGTGTAAGCCAGGCAGTACAGGCTTTAAAGGGAGAAATTGACGAGTTACTCAAGGGAGTAGGAGAAAGAAGTGTAACAAAAGAAGTAAAACATATTCTTGAGATGGTACTTTCTGGTTATTCCCTGGTCTCTAGTCCATAAACATCATTACTTCACGTGTCATGAACGACTTTGGTACTCTTTTATCCCTGCATGGAAGTTTGATGTTTATTGCCTGTGTCATAAGTAGATGCCTTTGGTCCATAACATGTCCTATAAATCATTATTTAATCCTTGACTTGGTGTTGTCCATTGCTGTAGGCTAGACGAGCATCATTAAAGCGAGAGACTCTCCATACAGATTTTCTAACCCCTCCAGTGCTAAAGGAGTCTATGCAAGTTTTGGAAAAAATAGCAGATGTGAAAGCAATTGCACAAGGAGGTTACCCTCAGGTAAGATATCCAGATAAATGCTTTCCAGTCCCTTGAAACACAAGTTATCTGAATTTGTATGTGGACATAACGCATGAATCCTCTCTAGGCTGAACGATGTCGGATTTCTGTTGGACATCCAGAAGAACTGACAAGTGATCCAGATATTATTTCAGCATTAAGGTAAATCTTGTAATTTCATTACCACAAATTTTCAAACTCACCAGATCCATTATTGATGTTTATGGAAGTGTATGCTAATATTTACATAAAATTAATTTTTTCAGCATTAAAGGGAACTTCCAGTTTGAACCTTGCTCACATGGTGACTTCCTTGGCTCAATTCTTGGTACAGGAATTGTCAGGGAGAAACTTGGGGATATTATATTGCAGGTATTTATTTTATTAAATTTATCACAGGAATGCTCTGTTTAAAATTTGCTCTGTGCATAGATGAGTGCTGAGGTTGTTGTATAAACATTATTAAGTTTTAATGGACTTGCTGTTCATAGTACGTCATAATCTGCAATTTGTTATATGCTATTATACTAGACATTTCCATCATATGAATTTTTTTTTATTTGCTGATTTTGTTCTAATTTCCGTTTCTTCTCATTGCCAGTACATAGGAAAATATTCTTGTCTATTGCACAGCTCTTATCTCTAAAGTTAATGATTTCTGTTTGTTGTTTGATGAATCAATATTTCTATTATCTTTCTACTTAGATCAATAGAGTGCATATTCTCACAATGGATCCAAAGTGACTCAAATCATCGTGTCGAAAAGAAAAGAGAAGTCTCTGTCAAGAAAACAGTATTAAGTAGTCTGGAAAATTAGATTAATTGAAATATGATTTTTATTATATTAATACAAAGAGATGATATAAGATATATACAGGAGACCTAAGCTATTTTAGGAAATATAATAACTCTATTTTATGCTAGGATCCCTTGATTTATGGGATTGTTCCTAATTATTCAAATCTGTACAGATTACAAGGAAATATACAAATTTCCTGATTTATTCTTTCCTAAAATACTATTTGATTTCCCACACTCCCCCTCAAGCTGGTGAATAGATGTTTTCCATTCCCAGCTTGGATACAATCTTCTCAAAATTATGGCAGCCCAGTCCCTTGGTAAGAATGTCTTGGTAAGAATGTCTGCAATTTGGTCTTGAGAGGACACATATGGAGTGCATATCAAGCCACTATCAAGCTTTTCTTTGATGAAGTGTCTGTCTACTTCAATATGCTTTGTTCTATCATGCTGCACTGGGTTGTGGACTATACTGATTGCTGACTTATTATCACAGTAGAGCTTCATAGGTTCTTCCCACTTTATCCTCAAGTCTTCTAAGATGATTTTAAACCATAGCAACTCACATATACCTTGTGCCATGGCTCGGAATTCTGCTTCAGCACTGGACCGAGCCACTACACCCTGCTTTTTGCTTCTCCAAGTCACAAGATTTCCTCCAAGAAAGGTGCAATATCGTGTAGTTGACCTCCTATCCACAATTGACCTTGCATAATCAACATCAGTATAGGCTTCAAGCTTCACATTACCATTCCTTTTGAATAGAATCCCTCTTCCTGGAGTTCCTTTAAGGTACTGTAAAATTCTGTGGGCAGCTTGTAAATGGGTCTCCTTTGGGCTATGCATAAATTGGCTAATTAAACTCACTGTATAGGCAATATCTAGCCTGGTATGCGACAAATATATAAGTCTGCCCACTAATCTTTGGTACATATCTTTTTCAACAGCAACATCTTCTTCTGCATTTCCAAGCTTTAGGTTTGGTTCTGTTGAATATAGAGAAAAACTGTATAGGGTTAATTTCCCTTATGTATTTACCACACATAGGGCAGTGTATTTATAATAAAGAAAGGTACTCCTCAAAAGAGTAACAGAATACAAATAGGGTAAATAAAAAGATATTATTTGATATTGTGATTAACAATATCTAACAATATCTCAACAATATCAAACAATATCAACTAATATCTAATCATATCTAACACTCCCCCTCAAGCTGGAGCATACAAATCGTATGTGCCTAGCTTGGTACAAAGATAATCCATCCTAGGTCCCCGTAAAGACTTAGTGAAAATATCTGCTAATTGATCACATGAGTTAACGAACTCAGTCTTGATGTCTCCAGACATAATCTTTTCTCGAATAAAATGACAGTCAATCTCAATGTGTTTAGTCCTCTCATGAAAGACGGGATTAGAGCTTATATGGAGAGCGGCACTGATTGTCACACACTAGTGTCATTTGAGTGACATCTCCAAATTGTAGCTCTTTAAGCAATTGCTTGAGCCAAATAAGTTCACAGGTAGTCGATGCCATAGCTCTATACTCGCTTCGCACTGGATCTTGCCACAACACTTTGTTTCTTACTTTTCCATGAGATCAAGTTACCACCAATGGAAACACAGTACCCGAGATGTAGATCTTCTATCGGAGGGAGATCCTGCCCAATCGACATCCGAATAGCGAGACAACTCTTGTATGATTATGGGAGTCATACACCAAACCTTTTCCAGGAGACTTTTTGATGTACTTCAATATACGGATGACTGCATTCCAATGATCTTGACAAGGAGAATTGAGGAATTGACTCACCACACCGACTGCAAAGGAAATGTCGGGGTGAGTAACTCGTAAGATAATTTAATTTTCCAACTAATCTTCTATACTTGTTCGAGGATCCGACATTGACTCCCCCGATTTGGCAAGAGTTTGGTATTAGGATCCATGGGTGTGTCAACAGGCTTTGAATTCATCAACCCAGTTTCCTCCAAAATATCCAATGCATACTTTCTTTGAGATATAACAATGCCATCGGTAGATTGTGCTACCTCAATACCCAAGAAATATCCGAGTTTGCCAAGATCTTTGGTTTGAAAATGGTGGCAAAGGTGTTGTTTCATCCGAGAGATGCCATGATGGTCACTACCTGTAAGAACAATGTCATCGACATACACTATCAAATAGATACATCCAGACATTCGAGTGACGGTAAAAGAGCTGAGTGGTCCGCCTCACTTCTAGTCATGCCAAATTGTTGAACAACGTCGCTAAATTTTCCAAACCAGGCCCTAGGAGACTGTTTTAGGCCATATAAAGATTTGCGAAGACGACATACCAATCCAGAAGACTCCCCCGAGCAACAAATCCGGGAGGTTGCTCCATATAAATCTCTTCTTGCAAATCGCCATTCAAGAAAGCATTTTTGACATCCGAGTTGATAAAGAGGTCATTGTTGAATAGCAGACCATGGCAATGAATAAACGAACGAAGCCATCTTTGCCATTTGGAGAGAAAGTATCACCATAATCCAACCCAAAAATTTGGGTATAGCCTTTGGCTACAAGGCGAGCTTTGAGGCGATCAATAGTACCATCAGGACCAACCTTGATAGCGAAGACCCACCTGCAACCAACAACAGATTTTCCGGATGGTAATGGGACAAGCGTCCAGGTTCCACTAGTCCGAAGAGCACCGAGTTCATCTAGCATGGCCTGACGCCAACCAGGGTGGGCTAAGGCTTCGAGAGCAGATTTAGGAATAGACATAGAAGAAATAGACGAGAGACAGGTATAAAATGGTGAAGAAATTCGATGATAACTTAAAGCGAGTATAATGTGGAGAAGGATTACGAGTAGAACGCGTACCTTTACGAAGGGCAATAGGAAGGTCGGACTCTGTGGACGGAACCGGAGGAGCGGAGTATTTGGCACTGGGAGTGAGTCATGTGGCGTCTGTTGTGGGCGAGGTCTGCGACTATAAACATGAAGGGGTGGTGGAGGAGGAGGGGCTAATGGTGGATGGTCCTCAACATAAGGATCAATGAGAACGGGAATGAGAAGCGTAGCGAGATGGAGACTCGACAGGTAGGGAAGGGTCCTTAAAGTAAAAGGAAAACTCATTGAAGGTGACATCGGCGAGACACAAAATAGCGATTAAGAGAAGGAGAAAAACACTTGTATCCTTTTTGGGATCGAGTAAATCCTAAGAAAACACATTTGTGTGATCGAGGAGATAACTTATCATGACCAGGATCAAAATTGTGGACAAAGCAGGTAGACCCAAAAACCTTCGGAGGTAAAGGATGGAGAGTGTCATGAGGAAATAAAATAGAATGGGGAATTTTGTTATCTAAAACCGAAGAGGGCATACGATTAATAAGATAACAGACGAGTAAGAACGACATCACCCCAAAAATGTTGAGGAACCTCACCATGAATTAAAAGAGTACGGGTTGTTTCAATAAGGTGTCTATTCTTGCGCTCGACCACCCCATTTTGTTGAGGGGTATAAGCACAGGAAGTTTGATGAAGAATGCCATGAGAAGCCATAAATTGTTTAAACGAGTTTGAAAGATATTCACGGCCATTATCACTTCGAAAAGTTTGAATAGAGACACCAAATTGATTTTTAATTTCATGATAAAAGTTTTGGAATATAGAAAACAACTTCGAACGATTTTTCATTAAAAATAACCAAGTACAACGAGAGAAATCATCAATAAAAGTAACAAAATATTGAAAACCTAAATTAGACTTAACACGACTGGGTCCCCAAATGTCGAGTGAACTAAGGCAAAGGGGGATGAAGCACGCTGGGAAACACTACGAGAAAAGGAAGTACGACTATGTTTGCCTAACCGACGGGACTCACACACCAAATTGGACAAGCTAGGATAAGTCGGGAACAAGTTGCTCGTAATTTGCGCAGGACCGGGGTGACCAAGGCTGAGCATGAAGGAGAGAAGGAGACTCCATAAGCTGTGCCAACATGTGGAGAAGGTTGAAGATAATAAAGTCTATGTGACTCACATCCGGTGCCAATCACTCTTTGCGAGCTCCGGTCCTGTAGGGAAACAAAAGTTTTGGTAAAAGAGATAACACAATCAAGAGATCGAGTTAGACGGCTAATGGATAATAAGTTAAAGGGGGACCCGGTACATACAAAACATTATCAATGGACAACGAGGAAAAAGAGTAACTAGTTCCAACACCATGAGCTAAAGTTGTAGACCCATTAGCCATTGTAACAGAGGGTAAATTATGAGAAGAAGTGAAAGAGGAAAATAAGGATTTGTTACCAAGTGATGTGATCGAGTGGCGCTGAGTCAAGAACCCAAGGGCCAATAGAAGAAGAGTGAGTCAGACCAGCAAAAGATGTACCTGTGTGGGCAACAAAAGTAGTGGAACTGGAGGGCTTTCGATCCTCATACCATTGAAGAAAATCATTGAAGATAGCAGATTTGTCTAAAGGTACAGACGAAGGAGGATCCACAGCAGAGGATTGTGCGGAAGAATCAGTCTGAGCAACTGCAGCAGATCGGCGAGGATAACCATGTAAAGCATAACATTTGTCAATTTTGTGGCCTAGTTTGCCACAATGGTCACACTTGACACGCCCTTTGCCTGGCTTGTGAGAGCGATTACGATCATCACGGTGAGAGGCCAAGTCAGATGCCCAAGTTGCATAATTCGTACCATCTAATTTATCAATGGGTAAATTCACATTGACATAATTAGTAAAAACAGATTGCTCAGACCCACCGGAGCTGACAGAGGTAACTTCAGAATTGGAAGTGGCAGCGGAAGATGCCATGGAGGAAGAGAGAGAAAAACCCTAAAACACCAAAGAGGTCCGATTGGAGCAGCGAGGACAGATCCAAAGAGAGGAGAAGGAGGCGACGCCGGCGCAAAGATCGGCGGCCTGAACGGCGGCAAGACGCGCCGCCACGCGCGGCGGAACGGGAGAAGGTGGCGCGGCTTCGGGAGGCGCGCGTGAGGGAGCGTGACCACGGTGGAGGTCGCACGGAGGAGGCGAGCAAAACCCTGTGCTCGACGGTCCGAACTGCTACTCTGGCGACGGCGGCGGCGGCGGCGGCGATGGAGGCGGCGACAGCTACAGGTTCAGTGGCAGAGCCGAAAAAAAATCCCAAGAGACCTTAAGCTCTTTATACCATGTTGAATATAGAGAAAAACTGTATAGGGTTAATTTCCCTTATGTATTTACCACACATAGGGCAGTGTATTTATAATAAAGAAAGGTACTCCTCAAAAGAGTAACAGAATACAAATAGGGTAAATAAAAAGATATTATTTGATATTGTGATTAACAATATCTAACAATATCTCAACAATATCAAACAATATCAACTAATATCTAATCATATCTAACAGGTTCTAATGGGGTACTAGCAGGTTTGCAAGCTGCCTTGCCAGTTTCCTTGAGCAAATCAGTGATATATTTCTGCTGAGATATAAATATCCCTTTCTCGGAGTGGGCAACTTCAATTCCCAGAAAATATTTTAGTTTTCCCAAGGTCTTGATCTCAAATTCCTTGCCTAAACATTGGCTCAATAATTGTTGCTCTTCTTTATTATCTCCAGTTAATATTATGTCATCCACATACACCAATAATATTGTTACTCCCCCAGACTTGGAATGTTTAAAAATCAAAGTATGGTCCCCTTGGCTTTGTTTGTAACCCAGACCTGTCATAACTTTAGTAAACCTGCCAAACCATGCATGGGGGGACTGTTTTAACCCATATAATGCCTTTTTCAACTTGCAAACAGTATTGGCAGCAACATCTTTACCATATCCCGGAGGTATCTCCATATAAATTTCTTCTTCAAGGTCTCCATGTAGGAAAACATTCTTAACATCAAATTGTTCCAAGTTCCAACCATAACTGGCAGCAAGGGACAATATCACCCTAACTGTGTTCATTTTGGCAACCGGAGCAAAGGTCTCCAAATAATCAACTCCATAGGTTTGGGTGAACCCTTTGGCAACTAGTCTTGCCTTATATCTCTCAATTGATCCATCAACCTTGTATTTCACTGTATAGACCCATTTACATCCAACTGACCTCTTTCCTATTGGTAAGGTGACTAACTCCCAGGTGTTGTTCTTCTCCAATGCCTCCATCTCTACATCCATGGCTTGTCTCCATTTTCTGTCAGACAATGCCTCAGATAGGGTATTAGGTAGAAGTGTAGTGTTTAGGTTTACTAGGAAGGTTTTATGGGTAGGAGAGAAATTTTTTAAAGGACAGGTAATTTGAGAGAGGGTAGAGTGGCTGTTTGGTGCATTTTCTTGTTCCTTTTCTAATGGCAATTGGGAGGTTAGGATCATTTTGGGTTTCAATTTCAACCTGCACAGCTGGAGAAAAAATTGTTACCTCTTTTTGTGGAGTCAAGTTGGATTCTTGAACATGACTTGATCCTGGAATGGCCTTAGTCTTCCTTGAGTATACCAGCTTCTTACCAAATTTTCCAGCTTTAACATCTTCTTGATCAGCTTCAACATCTTCTTGATCAACTTCACAATTAATTTCACTTTCTTGACCAACTTCATTTTCTTGACCAATTCCTTGACTTGTTTCATTTGTTACAACTTCAATTTGATCTTCAATTTGATCTCGTGTAGGTTCAAATATCAAATCTAGAAGAATGGGAAAACCAGAATTACTACTTTCAATATAATTTCGTTTAGGTTCAAATGTCAAGTCTGGAAGAATGGGAAAACCAGAATTACTACTTTCCTTATCTTCCTTATCTTCCCTGAAACTCTCCCCCTGAAGATAAGGTTGATGGAAATAGCCCTCTTGTTCATTGAAGGTTGTTAGATATGATTAGATATTAGTTGATATTGTTTGATATTGTTGAGATATTGTTAGATATTGTTAATCACAATATCAAATACTATCTTTTTATTTACCCTATTTGTATTCTGTTACTCTTTTGAGGAGTACCTTTCTTTATTATAAATACACTGCCCTATGTGTGGTAAATACATAAGGGAAATTAACCCTATACAGTTTTTCCCTATATTCAACATGGTATCAGAGCCAAAGCCTAACATCTTTCCGGTTATTGTCATGGGCCAAAAGTTGCCCTTTAGTTGGGTCAAAAGTACCATTTGCCTGGTCTGGCAGGCTTCGTTGGAGGGGGTGTGTTGAAAGTCCCACATCGCCTACCTCATGTCATTTGGTATGATTTAAATACATGTTAGGCTACTCCACATATTGCCAATTGGTTTTATGTTGGAACCTTAACATGGTGGATGGTCCTCAACATAAGGATCAATGAGAACAGGAATGGGAACTGTAGCAGATGGAGACTCAGCAGGTAGGGAAGGGTCCTTAAAGTAAAAGGAAAACTCATTGAAGGTGACATCGGCAGACCACTCAGTCTTTTACCGTCACTCGAATGCTGGATGTATCTATTTGATAGTGTATGTCGATGACATTGTTCTTACAGGTAGTGACCATCATGACATCTCTCAGATGAAACAACACCTTTGCCACCATTTTCAAACCAAAGATCTTGGCAAACTCAGATATTTCTTGGGTATTGAGGTAGCACAATCTACCGATGACATTGTTATATCTCAAAGAAAGTATGCATTGGATATTTTGGAGGAAACTGGGTTGATGAATTCAAAGCCTGTTGACACACCCATGGATCCTAATACCAAACTCTTGCCAAATCGAGGTGGAGCCAATGTCGGATCCCGAACAGGTATAGAAGATTAGTTGGAAAATTAAATTATCTTATAGTTACTCGCCACGACATTTCCTTTGCGATCGGTGTGGTGAGTCAATTCCTCAATTCTCCTTGTCAAGATCATTGGAATGCGAGTCATCCGGTATATTGAAGTACATCAAAAAGTCTCCTGGAAAAGGTTTGGTGTATGACTCCCATAATCATACAAGAGTTGTCTGCTATTCGGATGCTTGATTGGGCAGGATCTCCCTACGATAGAAGATCTACATCCGGGTATTGTGTTTCCATTGGTGGTAACTTGATCTCATGGAAAAGTAAGAAACAAAGTGTTGTGGCAAGATCCGAGTGCAGAAGCGAGTATAGAGCTATGGCCTCAGCTACACTGTGAACTTATTTGGCTCAAGCAATTGCTTAAAGAGCTACAATTTGGAGATGTCACTCAAATGACACTAGTGTGTGACAATCGAGCTGCTCTCCATATAAGCTCTAATCCTGTCTTTCATGAGAGGACTAAACACATTGAGATTGATTGCCATTTTATTCGGGAAAAGATTATGTCTAGAGACATCAAGGCCGAGTTCGTTAACTCATGTGATCAATTAGCGAGATATTTTCACTAAGTCTTTACGGGGACCTAGGATGGATTATCTTTGTACCAAGCTAGGCACATACGATTTGTATGCTCCGGCTTGAGGGGGAGTGTTAGATATGATTAGATATTAGTTGATATTGTTTGATATTGTTGAGATATTGTTAGATATTGTTAATCACAATATCAAATAATATCTTTTTATTTACCATATTTGTATTCTGTTACTCTTTTGAGGAGTACCTTTCTTTATTATAAATACACTGCCCTATGTGTGGTAAATACATAAGGGAAATTAACCCTATACAGTTTTTCCCTATATTCAACAAAGGTAACATCCCTAGACACAAAGAATTTTTTGGATGGGGGGTGATAGCATTTATACCCTTTTTGAGTGGGTGAGTAACCAACAAAGACACACTTTAAGGCTCTAGGATCAAGTTTCTTCCTGTCTGTACTATGAATATGGACATATGAGATGCACCCAAAAACTCTTGGTTTAAGATTATTTGTAGAAGACAAGTTTGGATAGAAAGACGACAAAGCTTCCATAGGGCTTTTTGATCCTAAGACTCTAGAGGGTAGTCTATTGATAAGGTATGTTGCTGTAAGGACAGCTTCCCCCAGAAATTTTTTGGGACACTTTTTTGTAACAACAATGCCCGAGTCTGATTTAATAGATGTCCATTTTTCCTCTCTGCAACCCCATTCTATTGTGGTGTTTTGACACAAGAGGACTCATGAATTATACCTTCTTTTTGACAAAAAGAATTAAGGACATGATTGAAGTAATCTTTGGCATTATCTGACCTAAGCCTCTTAATATTAACACCAAACTGATTTTTTTATCATGGAGTGGAAGTTTAGGAAGACAAAACTGACTTCTGATTTTTGTTTAAGTAAGAAAACCCAAGTGACCCTTGTACAGTCATCTATAAAGGTGACAAACCATCGAGTACCAGACACATTTGGAATATTAGAAGGTCCCCATACATCAGTATGAACAAGATAAAAAGAGAAATTGCTAATTTTATTACTTATTGGAAAAGATATACGCTTGTGCTTAGCAAGTTCACACACCTCACAATGAAGACTCTCAACATCTAACTTGGTAAACAGAGAGGGAAATATAATTTTGATCACTCCAAAAGAGGGATGTCCCAACCGACAATGATAAAACATGATTTTTTCTCTGTTGGTCATCAAGGATTCAGATATGAAGGAGTGAGAGATTCTATTCTTGCTGGGCAGACTTAGATCTTCGAGATAATAAAGGTCATTCCATTCTCTAGCATGTCCAATCATCCTCCCCGAATCCTTGTCCTGAAATACACAATGATTATTGAAAAAAACAGCTTTACATGACAAATCTTTTATAAGTTTTTGTATAGACACTAGGTTCGTGGACAACTTTGGGACATGGAGAACATCTTTTAAGGTTATTAAAGGATTGATTTGGATATTTCCTTAACCAGCTACAGTTATAAGGGTTCCATCTGCTGTGACAATTTTCTTGTTGCTGGGACATGAGGAATATGTGGAGAAGTGTTTGGCTAATGGTGTCATGTGATCTGTGGCTCCAGAGTCCAATATCCAATAATGGTTAAAAGGCGTATCTGAGACATTTAATCCAAAAGAAGGTGGAAACTTACCTGAGTATGCCAAAGAACACATACCTGTAGGTTTTTCCAGCTTACTAAGAACGGTTTTCATCCTTTCTATCTCCTCTTCCCTTGACATTATAGCAAAAAAGGTGCGATGCAACAACAATGCAGGCTGTCGTCTTAGGATTAAGAAAAATGCAGCAGCAATGCAGGCTGCTGTCTTAGGGTTAAGAAAAATGCAGCAGCAATGCAGACTGCCGTCTTAGGGTTAAGAAATATGCAGCAGCAATGCAGGCTGCCGTCTTAGGGTTTATCGCGCGCAGACAAAGCTTCCTAGATCGGAAGCTCTGATACCATCTGGAAAATTAGATTAACTGAAATATGATTTTTAATATATCAATACAAAGAGATGATATAAGATATATATAGGAGACCTAAGCTATTTTAGGAAATATAATAACTCTATTTTATGCTAGGATCCCTTGATTTATGGGATTGTTCCTAATTATTCAAATCTGTACAGATTACAAGGAAATATACAAATTTCCTGATTTATTCTTTCTTAAAATACTATTTGATTTCCCACAAGTAGTGTTCCCTCTGTAGCTCTATATAATTTGGATGGCACCTATGTTGATGATTAACTGGTTCACTGCAAGTTAAAATATACACATGACCTGGATTACATTTTCTTATTTGCATTCATTGAGTTTTATTTTACCATGTGTGCTTGTACACCAGTCCACATATTTTTGGAAACTTAGACTTTGTTGGTTTTGTTATCCAGGGAGAACAGGGTGCGCAGATAATTGTTGTGCCAGAACTCGTTGAATTTCTCATTTCAACTCTGGTTAAGGTAATGTTATTTCACATAATGCTTTTTACTCTTTTTCTGGATAAACTCTTAATTCCAAGAACATTTTAATAGTAAATATTTGATTGCCATTGATGTGGATATGAACATTGTTTCCAAATTACTTGGATTCAAGAATTTAAAAAAATCTATGTTACTAGTACGGCTGAATATTCAAAATAAAATATTATAGAGATATCTATATTCACATAGACAAATATTGCTTAACTTGATTTGTAAGAATAATATATGTCCATTCCATAAACTTCTAAGCTAACAAGATCAAACATCTTGTTGTGCTTCAGGGCCAATTTCTTTTTTAGTATATGTACCTTTAGAGGATGGGAGCATTTGGTAAAAAGGCCGCACCTTCCAAAAGTTAGTTACCAACATCCAACCTATCTTAGACCTTGGTTAAGAATGCCTTTGGAGGATTATCTAACAGCAATGTTAATGTCTTAAACTAGACAAGTCCATAGAATGACCCCTCATACATGTCGGGTATGTGGAAATCTAAAATGTAAAACTTGAGCACCAAGTCATTGAGGCCAAAAATAACAGATGCATGAGCTTTAATGACCCATAGCGTGTACCTAAATTAATGGGAAAACATGAAACCGTCGTGAGTTAAAGACCACTTAAACCAGTATCGCAATAGACATAAGCCACCATATTTGAGAGGACAAGCATATTAACTAGCAAGTCTATAAATAGATCCTAAGCCCCCATCTCCAAATCATCAAATACTCACTAAATGCTCTAGTAGAGGAGTCTAGAAATCTTATCCAAAATCGATTTTGCTAGAACATTTTGGTATCTCCTATGGTTCAGGTAAAAATTTTCCTACAAGTGAATCGATATAGGAAAGATGAGAGGTTCAAGAGGGGATTCTCAACATAATGGGGAAGATGATTCCTCACACTTCAACAGGTCATGCAAATGATGGATGATTTAAGACAACAACATGAAGAGGTGAGTCAAAAATCTAAAGAGGCGGGTGGAACAAGACCAATTTCAACAAAAAAATAAAGAACTACAACAAGCTCTTCGACAGCTATTAAAGGGAAGAAGGATCGACTCCAGCCACACACCAACTGTGATTTTCAGCCATTCTCGAGTGAAGTCATGTAGAACCAATTCTTGGCTATTACTTGGTGCCTAAAGTTGATGCTGAACGGGGTTATAAAGTTATTTGATAGCTTCTCAAAACCAGTGGCGAATCTTGACTATTGATCTTGAGGGGGTCAAATAATATATTATCAATAAATAATAAATGAATATGAAAAAAATAAAATAAAATGAAAGGGTGAGAGGTCAAATTTGTAAATATATAAGTAGATATATTTAACAATCATTAAGTTTGGGAGGTCAAAATCATAAATGTTAATATAAGTTACAAAACTTTGGGAATAATCATTAAGTTTGGGAGGACCGAAAATCATAATTGCTAATGTAAGTTACAAAACTTTGGGGGGAGGGGGGGTCTTGGTTCCCCTAATCTCCTAAGAAGATTCGTCATTGCTCAAAACTATTTGTTGTTAACAAATTAAAACATCTAAAGTTGGGTGACCTTTTTTATGTAAGGCAAAAAGTACAAAGACATTATATCTAAGACGATTTTGTGTGGTAACGGTTAAAATCCCTCAACCAAATGAAAATATGTTTGTTGATGATTTTGTAAAATGCTTGAGAGCAGGGTTATTTGGCGAATTACTGATCCAAAACCCATTGAAGACATGGGTGAAGTCAAATCCCAAGCGGCATCCCATATTAAAACTAAAGAAGTTATGGCTCAAAATAAAGACAACTAGCCGAAGTGTGTCTAAATTAATGGGAGATCAAGGCAAAACGTGAAATTGTGAGTTGTAGGCCATGTAAACCAATATTTTAACAATACAGGTCACTATGGTTGAGCGCACATGAGAATTAACTGACAAGTCTATAGATAAAACCTAAGCCCCCAACTCCAAATCATCAAATACTCACTGAATGCTCTAGAAGCAAAGTCTTGAAATCCCATCCAAGGTGTTTCTACTAGAACATTATCTGATCCAAGACAATAAAGAAATAATAAACTAAAATGATATTATGTTAGAAACAATGGCTAAGTTCAAGAGGGGGGTGAATTGAGCTTTTAAAACTTTTGCAAAACCCAAATTCTAGAATCAAGAATTATCTTTTTCAAGAACCAGTTATACAAGAAGATTTGTATGATATAATTCAAGAATACAAAAGCAATAAATAAAAATAAGAGAAAGAGAGAATTCAACACACAAGATTTATACTAGTCCACTCAATTACTTGAGAGATACATCCAGTTTTGTCAACCACACTAGCCAAGAACATCCACTAAACACGAAATTCACGGTTACAACTAGTAGAATACCACCTATCTACTACAATAGCTTCTTGATCCTCCAAAAACAACACTTGATTATACACATACTAGTACCTACAAGTATCAATCAATATACCTATAACGTAGCAGAAGATTAAAGAAATAGAGAGTATCACCTAAAAAACAATGAAACAGCCACACCAAGCAAATGATCAAAATGCTTCAAAATCTATGTATAATCGTGAGTAAATGTATTTCACTGAATTCTATCTCAAAAACACTCTCAAAGATTGCTTAAGCACTTGTAAAAGTTGTGTGTTTAAAATGAAAGTAAACAATTTGTTTTTATAGAGAATTTTGTTCCTTTTAATTGATTCAATTGTCAATTTAATCGATTGATTTTACTAAAAGTTCAATTCATTAATTATTTTGTACTTTTAATTGATTAAAACGCTTCTACAAGAAAGCTAAAAGAGTTTCAAGTCATTTTAATTGAAAAAAAATGTTTAATCAATTAAAATAGAAGGACTTAAAAAATCAACTAAGTGCAGTGTTTTGTTTTAAATGATAAAAACAAGGTTAATTGATTAAAACAGTAAGATTTGAAAATAAGCTAAGTGCAAAGGTTCATTTTAACATATTAAATTCTAGTTTAACTGATTAAAATGCTTTGGCAGAAATTTCATCAAATGACCAAGAGAATTTTAATCTATTAAAACTTATTTTAATATATTAAAACTGTGAGCTAAGAAAAACAAGTGAAAATGAACAAGATCATTTTAACAAATATATTTTCCTTTTAACAGGTTAATTTTTTCAAAACTCACTTTCTTCAAAAAGGGTAAAAAACTTTTTAATCGATTAAAACCATGACCTAATCAATTAAAACGATATTTTAATCCGTTAAAATTGTACACCAAGAACATTTTAATTGATTACAAAGATTTTTAATAGATTAAAATTACTTAACAAATGTCAAACACTTTCCCTATGAGGCACTCAATCAAAGTTTGATAATAGATCAATTAGGAAGAGAATTATCATTTAACATGGTTCTAGCAAACTCCTCAAGTTACCTATTTTTCCTTTTAAGAACATCATTTTGTTGAAGAGTTTTAGGAGCAGAAAAATTGTTTTATACTAGGTTTTTCACAAAATTGATTGAACTTTTCATTGTCAAATTCCCCTTCATGCTCATTTTTAATGAAAGTGATGCAATACCCTTTTTCATTTTGGAGAATCTTGAGGTAAGCTTTTTAAAGGTGTTAGATATTTGTTTAGATATTGTTAGATATTGTTAACCACAATATCAAACAATATCTTCTGTTTATTCTGTTTACATTTTTAGTTGTACCTCTCTCTATTATAAATAGATTACCCTATGTGTGATTTATACACAAGGGAGATTAATCTTAAACCATATTTTCTTTATATTCAACATGGTATCTAGAGCTTAAGGTTATTTTGAAATTTTTTTCGCCTTTGTCCACTATTGGAGTCAACACTGCCGCCGTTGTCGGTTAAATTGATCTTCCACATCAGAAAAGAGTTATCTTTGTTACTGGATATTATTTGGTAGTGTGAAAGTGCATGTCTAGGAAGGTTCTGACAAGGAAAAACTTGGTATTTAAGCGTGTCCATTAGTGACCCACTTCTCTTTCCTGGGAACTTACCTAGGTTACTGGTTTGCGCCGCTGTCATCGTCGTCGCCGCCGGAGTTTCATTTTTGACCGGCGACATACAGTTTTGCTCGCCTTGGTCAGGCGACTACCGTGCCATTGAGATCACCATTATCGGAGTTCCAGCGCCGTTTAGTCTCTAACTGCATTTTTTGTTCTACCTCCCTTCATGACTTCTTTCGCTCCTTCTAGTACTTCCAATTCTGTCAGTATTGCGTCTGATCCTTTCGTCTGCACTAACTATGTTAATGTGCACTTATTCATTAACAAGTTAACTGACTCTAATTATGCCACATGGCCATCAGACGTCAGATTATAGCTTAAGAGTCAGAAGTATCTTGATCATCTTACCCCAAAAGCACCTATTCTCACTCCTGATGAGGAAGACCGTTGGGACACCATTGATGCTCAATTATGTGTGGTTCTCAAGGATACTCTTGATCCTTTGTTAAAACAGATTTTTCGTTCCTACGAAACGTGTGCCAAAATCTGGGAATATGCCAAGTTATTATACACCAATGATTCTCAACGTCTCTATGGTGTCTGTTCTAAATTTGTAGATGTTATTGACTCTAAACATTAAGATTCTATGACTGATTATATGGGCAAAATTCATGGTCTTTTTCATGAGTTTAATGAGTTATTGCCTCCTTCTCCCGACCCTGCCACCGAGATAGCACAACGATCAAAGTTCTTCATGCTAGGGGCATTACATGGATTTGCTGATCAATATTCACATATCCGTGATCAGATTTTGGGTTTTCTAGTTGTCCCCACCTTAACTTCGACCTGCTCTATTCTTTTGTGTGTACCAGCAAAACTCAACCCTTACACACCTGCTTCTGTTAATGATTCTTCTGCATTGGTATCTCACCGTGATGACCAAACTTGCCCTCGCATGACAAGATAATGATTCCCGAACAATTAATTCATCAAAAGAAGATGAGGAAGTGAAATTATGTTTGATGACAAGCTATGAATCCTCATCCAACAGTATAAGTTCCATTCCTTCCGAAAATGAAATGAATTACAACACTTTATTGGATGTTTGTAATGAAATGCATAATGAAACAAAAAATTTAACTAATGTAAACAATCGATTAAAATGTATGCATAACTTATTAGAAAATCGGGTGAAGACTCTAGAGAATGAGCTACTTGAAACGAAAACTCACATGGAAAATTTTGAAATAATTTACAATAATTTTGTTTCTAATGTTCATAATGATCATAATTATTTGATACTATTTATATTCTGACTGATTTCTTGTTATTCAGGTTCGTAATGTTCCTGTAACTTGCACCAAGATACCATTAATTTCTCTTGATTATGAACCGCCAAGGTGCAGTATTAAACTGGGTTCAACATCATATAATATTTTTGTCAGTCAGACTTTACCAATTTTGTTTATTGTGCAGAACAAAATCATTCAAAACTGTAGAATTATCGCTAAGAGTTGATGCACTAGCTAGTGCTGGATTTAAGATCTCACGTTCAAAGCTAGTTGACATGATCAGGTTGGTAATCTCCAACTAATGTATGTCTCATCTGTCAATTATTTGTAAATTGTCGATTGCCCACAACGAAGTTATGAACATTACAAAAACTTATGAATAGATTGAATGTCTCTGCATCTGATTAGCTATAACACACCAGTTGCATGGCTTACTCTTCCCCTTACTTTCAATGTTGCCAATATCCAGAAATGTACTCATGTTCTTGCACATAAAAATGCTCAGATTTCTGTAGTTATTTTGGCATATAACCTATATGTATAGCCAATGAACATTTTGCATGGCTTGCTCTTGAGGACAAGACCTTGGTTAGATATGATAACTGTGTTGTACATATGCTTGTAGCAATGGTGATGTGCGTGTCAACTGGATCCCTGTTACTACCAAAGGAACCACACTCAAGAGTGGAGATATTGTATCAGTTAGTGGAAAGGGAAGATTAAAGGTAACTTGACAATACCTAAAATAAGTCCTGGATTATCTTAATGACTTTGGATATATTATATGTGGTTAAGCCTTCTTGTTGGGACCAGATAGGACAAATAAACTCCACAAAGAAAGGAAAGTTCGCAGTGGAACTCATTCGGTATTTGTAGAAGTTCAGCAAGAGATACCTTTTCTAGGTAGTTTCACTGTCCAGAAGACATTTATGTTTTGCTTTAGCCTCATGTATGTAAAAATTATGAAGAGAGACAAAAGAAAACCTATGTAATTTGTACTTGATAGTGATCTTATTCAGTAATATCAGCAAGCATCATTTAAAAGATTTTATTTTTTTGTGGAGCTACGATTCCAAACTAGCTTTTACAACAAATATCAAGAGACGCTAGATCACTCACAAAAAACTTTTCTAATGGTTTAATCACAAAAAAATCTTAAATTGCCATTCTATTAGCTTCTCTGAATGGCATGGTGCCAAGTGACAACATTTTCCCAAGTCTTCATAGCATCCATAATTTGCTGATAATTTGGCTGCAGTCATCTCATGGTCACGTGGGCACCCTATTAATTTTAACACCACATTAAGTGGGGGTTCTTTAGGATAAGAGAGAGGGTATATTTATAATTTGTCTTTTATCAAATATATTTATTTATATGTTTATAATTTTAATATCTATTATTAAATAAAATTTGAGGCAGTAAATGACATTAATTTACTAACACCTCATAATTTATTCCAATTTTTTATATAAGATTTTAAATTTAAATAAGTGACTAAAATCATGGTGATTAGAGTAAAGACCCAATTAATATAACAATTTGTTTATTGATAAAACTGGTGACTACGGCACATAATTTTACAACTCGGTGAAGCATGTGAATTTGTTACTTTTATGTTTTGTAAGACTGTTTATTATATTTTTTAAAAATAGTTATAGTTTTTAAAAATTAAAAGAAGTGTTTAATAACTTTTTATTAAAATTGTTTTTCAAAAATTTTTTAGTTTTTTAAAACTAAAAAAATTAAAATAAATTTTGATTTTGATTTTTTGTTTGTATTAATGAGTATCATCATTTTCAATAATAATTACATTAAATCACTTATTGTTATCATTATAAATTATCAAAATCATTTTTTTATTTTTGTCATGATTTTTCATAATTATTTGTCGCTTTTAAAAAAAAATTAAAATAGATTTATCAAACAAGTTTTTTTTTTAATTATTTTCAAAAAATATTTTTTCAAAATGGTTCTCTTTAACTATATTTAAAATCTAAAAATAAAACTAAATTTAACAATATATATATATATATAGAAGAGGGTACGATAATAAGAAATATATATGGAAGACGACTAAGAGAAATCTTTAGAAATTGATAATCAAACACAATTAACCGAGTCTGGTCCCGTCTTGTTAAATTTCACTCTTTCTCTTCCTAAGAATATCTCAAAAACCCTTTCCTCTAAAATAGAAAACCTTATAGAATATTTATATCTCGGAAGATGCCAAAATGTACAATCCTCTTCTAAGCCCTTATAATATTTTTAAGAGACAAAGATCTACCTTTAAATCAATCTCCATACTCATCTTTATCAAAAGACCTCAAGTCAAAGAGTATGTTCAATCCTCAATGATGGACCAGTGTGCCCTTGTCTCTGTCACAGAAGAATAGTACATCAACATCGAGATTTCCAAGGATCTCATTAGGTACTGACAGAATGAAGGATACACTCATCTCCACTACGAAGCCATACGATTAGTCATTTCCCTCCATGAAAGACGGGGACTACCCGTCTCAGCAAGAGTCTCTCTCTTGGACTCTAGCTACCTCCATTATGAACATGTTGTTATCGGTACTGTTCTGACTACTCTTCATGTTGGGAGTGTAGTTCTGACCATCTTTCTCAACTTTAACATTAGCTTGAAAGATCCCAGCATCTCTCAGAGATTAAAAGTTCAGATCCAGATCACTAGAGCTAAACAGGTAGCTGATGCACTATCAGCCAACCTCCATCATCAGATTATTTACAGGTTGCAACATGCTATAAATCTTGTGTTACCTTCCTATAAAGATGGAGTACTATTCATCTTGACTAATAACCAAGATGAGACACCCTCCATATTTCAACAAGAGTTGTAGAAGTTTATTCCAATACAGTGGGTGACTAACTATGAGAAGCTTCACGTCAACTAGAAACCTATCTAGTTCACTGAAGAAACATTCAGAAGATTTGTAGACGGCACGGTCAAGACCAACTTCAAAAATCCTGAAGATGTTCTCAATTTGAGCACCTCCATCTTTCAGTCCATGATGATAACGCTTGTCACCAAAGAAACAAAGAAGGGCCCTGACGGTAAACCTATCTTCATAGATAAGATAGGTGGACACTTTATCTAGGATACAAACTCAAACATGTGTGATTTCGACTATGACTGTTGCGATCACACTGGAGACACCAGTGATGGGGATGGCAATGAATCGGACGATGAAGATGATGACTACAGAGGAGGATCCTGTAAACCTCCTTTCTCTCCCAATAGAAGATTCGAACCAAGAAAAGGTCCCTGGATAGGAATCAATCGCTAAGAGAAACCAGATCCCTCTTAGAAATACCAACGATGTGTTGATATTCCTAAAGAGGAAGGTCTCCTCTTCTCGAAACAGGAAAGGTGCAGAACCTTTACCAAGCCACATCCTATTACTCCTTCCATCCCATGTATGATGATCAACCTGATTGCTTACAAAGAAGAATTTCCTCCTCTGGAGAGGAATGTTGATCCCGTGTCTAAAACGATAACTAAGCCACATGTTGTTAGATAAGAAGTCAGTCCTGATGGAAAGCCGAAACCTTTAAGCCAGGCTGAGGGAAGTACTGAATTGGCAAATAGAGAACGTTAGTTCCCAAAATTCTATCTTGCAACAGATAGACCAGAAGATAGATAAGATCTCTACATACCTTGAGGAGACTGATAATAAGCTCCAACATCTCAACTCCAACATGAGAAAGTACTATAAACAACTTTCCTCAGAGCTCTCAAGGTTAAAAGAAGATTGGAAAAACACAATTTTTGGAGAACTATCTCACCCTAAGGAAAAAGAGATCAGAATATTGTAAAACTTAAATTAGACGTTTAGTATTCCTAGAATAATATTAATGGTTTTAATTACGAGTGATATAACCAATGGGTTGTAAACCTATTTAATATGTATTATGATTTACGTTTGACATTTGAAGAGGCAAATATTTTGGCCATAAATAATTGTAACAACTCATTTGAAATTGCATCAGGAGAAAATTTGAGAGCGTTGTTTTGTTTTCCTGTTACCAACAAATTGGCATCAGAGCTTGTGTGTGAGGTGGAGTGTGAGAGAGCCCACCAAGCCTCAAGAGAGAACGCTGCAGTGTGTGCTGGCTGAGAAAGAGAGAGGAGCGACTCAGAACTTTGTGAGGTGTCTGAGTTGAGTACAAACACTTGAGAGGAAATGGCAGGTCTAACCAATGGCATCCCACTACCCAAGTTGACGAAAGGCACCAACTATGACAACTGGAAGGTACAAATGAAGGCTCTTCTCGGCTCCCAAGATAACTAGGATGTGGTCAAGAATGGGTATGAGGAACCGACGAACACAGATGGGTATTCAAATGCCCAGCTGAACACATTGAAGGTCGTTCGAGCTAAAGACAAGGTGGCTTTGTATCTACTATACCGAGCCGTTGACGAATCTGGCTTTGAGAAGATAGCTAACGCAAAATCTTCCAAAGTAGCATGAGATACACTTGAAAAAGCAAACAAAGGAGATGAAAGGGTGAAACAAGTTCGACTTCAAACCCTTAGGGGCGAGCTTGAAAACATGATAATGAAAGAGTCTGAAAGCGTATCCGAGTTCATTACTCGGGTGGAGACCATGGTGAACAAGCTGAATCAGAATGGTGAGAGTCTTTCATCAAACCGAGTTATTGAAAAAAATTTGAGATCATTGACAGATGATTTCGAGAACATTGTGTGCGCAATAGAGGAGTACTTTGTCTTTCACAAGATCTTTAGAAATCAATTTATTAAGGTGATTCATATGAATATGAGCTAACCTCCTATGCCACAACCAGGAATCATTCTCTTTAGAAATTAAACAACAATTTTTAGCAGAATTAGTATCTAACATGTAAATATTGTTGATTCTCTTACCAATGATCAGTACCTGCTCTGAATCTGATTTGATAATTTGACATTGATCTTGACCAAAGATAATTTGTGTCCTTTATCACACAACTGGCTAATACAGATCAAATTATGTTTTAAACCCTCAACATATAATACATTGTTAATAATACCTGATTTTGTGCATTTGATGTCACCTATTCCAAGAATTCTTCCTTTGTTATTATTTCCATAGACAACAGTCCCACCATTTTTTTGGTTTTAAATTGTAAAACTTTGTAATATCACCTGCATATGTTTAGAATAGCCGCTGTCAAGGTACCAGAGATCTTCAATTTGTTGTTCCTGAAAGAGAAATTAGTATAGTTGCAGTACAACTGATATAGAATCGAAATAATCAATTAATTCTGCACTGAAAGCAGAATATTAATCGATTAATTTGTTATTGAATCGATTAATCTTGTTCTGGAAAGAATATATCAGAATAATAATCGATTAGATCGAGAAATAATCGATTAAATTTGGCCTTTTAATGATTTTAACTGATGTAAATACTTTTTAATCGATTAAAACAAGCATACTAAATATCCTGAAAGCATTTTAATCGATTAATTCATATTTTAATCGATTAAAATTGTACAAACAGTTTTTCTGGTATACTCTGTAAGTGGAATTAATCGATTAAAACAATTTTATATCAATTAAAATACACAGTCCATGAATCCAGAAACAAAATTTGTTGATTGGGTACCAAAGAACTTCCAGATTTTGTTCTTGCAAAACAGATTTCACATATATCTGGTACCTTTTTTGTAGTCATTGGGTCCAATCAGGTTATTTGAAATGAATTCTTGGGAATCCACTTCATTCTACCTCTTGGTATAACATACTTTTTGATTCTACAAAATTTAACAGAATGACTTCTTTTCATACAATAGAAGAATGTAATAAATGGTGATGAAACATATTTACTATATGCAAAATAGTTTTTAATGTTCTAGTTTTCTTTCCAACAAGAGGTGTAAAACCAATACCACCACGATCAATAACAAACTTTTGAGAATCAAGTATAACATCAAGACTGGTTTTTCCTTGTGCAAGTTTAGATGCAGTTTTTATTAAATATGCTAATTTCTTTTGTAACTCCGGACAATTTTCACAATCTTTTTTATCATTACACATGCAATCCGAATTATTACCTATTTCCTTATTTTCATTCTTAGTTTATTTATCAATAATTTCTTTTTCAAGAATAATGATTTTGTTTTCTAATAAACTATTCAAGCTTTTTAATCTTTTGTTTTCAATTTCTAATTTTTTGCTACTGCACGCATTTCATAAAAAGCATCTTGTAATGAACTGTAATTCATAGTAGTTGTTGAAGAATCAGAACTTACACTGGACATGGGATAATTCGAATTGACCATCAAACATATCTCTGTTGTTTCTTCATAAGTCATTTCAAGAGTTTTCCACATCTGTGCAGTAGTTTGACAATGAGATATCCTGAAAAATTCATTTCTGTTAAGTGTAGATGTGATGATATTCTTAGCAGTACAATAATCTTGAATTAGTTTCTTTTCACAATCATTCAAACTAGACCATTCTCTGTTAAAAGCATAGGAGCCTTGTTCAATAATATTCCAAACACTTATATCAATAGATTCAATAAAGATCTTCATTCTTATCTTCCAAAATGAATAATCTGTTCCACAAAACAGTGGAAGTCTATCAATACAAGCACCCTTAGAAAAATTATTTCCATCCATTTGGATCGAAAAACTTGAATAAATCTCAAGAACCTTGATCTGATACTAATTGTTAATGAAGTAGGCTGAGATCAAGAGGGGGGTGAATTTATCTTTGAAAGATTTTTTCAAATTACAGATTATCTATTCCAAAGATTAAGAGTTATGACCAATTCTTGAATCAAGCAAAACAATTAATCAAAATAAAGACTGCAGCAGAATTAAAGAGAGAAAGGTTTAGAAAGATACAACCAATATTTATACTGGTTCACCCAATCCTAGGGCTACGTCCAGTTCCCAGCTAAATTCCAGTTGAGTTCCACTAGATTGAATGTTTTACAGATTACAATTCCAATCACACACTCAATCTACCACAAGAACCAAAATTCTAGTCCTTGCACCTACACCTACACCTTCACCAAGAACCAACTTCCAGTTCTTGAACAACCCTGCAACCAAATTCCAGCCACAGAAACCAGTGCCCACACTTCCAGACACCCACAATACAGTAAAGAAACAAAGAGAAGAAACTAGAAGACTTAAACCCGGATTATGTAGCTCTGCAGAATGAGTTTCTTCACCAAAAGAATGCAAAATTTGCCTCAAGAAAGAGCTTCGAAAAACTTCACAAAACATGCGCGATTCTTTCTTGAAAGTAGCACTTATGATTGCTTGATTGATTGCTCAAAGATATGTTTTAAAAGACTCAAGCAATTTTCAAACTGCTGGTTTAATTAATCTGTTAAAACAATCTTTTAATCTGTTAAAAGTCTTGAATTAATTTGTTAAAACTTCTTTTAATCTATTAAAATGTTCTTGATCATTTTTCAGATTTGTTTTAACTGATACGACAACGTTTATATCAATTAAAACACTTTGTAAAAAATCTTTTAAATTGTTTTAATCGATTATTTCGCCTTTTAATCGATTAAAATACTGCAAAATATTTTCATAAAACTTTCTAAGTGATTTTAAGTGATAACAATTTGTTTTAATCGATTAAAACACTTTGGAAAAAATCTCTTAGTTGTTTTAATCGATTATTTCGCATTTTAATCGATTAGAATTCTACAAAAAGTTTCATAAAACTTTCTAAGTCATTTTAACTCATAACAGACTTGTTTTAATCGATTAAAACACTCTGGAAAAAATCTCTTAGTTGTTTTAATCGATTAATTCGCATTTGTATCGATTAAAATACTGACAGAACATCTTTCAAAACACTTTATATTATTTTAATCGATTATTTCAAGTTTTTATCGATTAAAATTCTGCCAGAACACTTTTCAAAACATCTTAAGTCATTTTAATCGATTATTTTGATTCTACATCAGTTAAAATACTGGTAGAAGGTTTTCAAAAACTCTTTTAATGAAAACAATCGATTAATTCGAAGATATATCAATTAAAACAGTTCCAGTGTATGTTTTAAAAGGTTTTAATCTATTATTTCGAAAACCTATCAGTTAAAAACCTGTTACGAAAGTGTTAAAAACATTTTAACTGATAAAGCTCATATAATATAAGTTAAAACAATTTACTTAAAAGCCATTTAACAAATTACTTTGTTTTTAACAGTTTAAACATGCTTTAGAGGCATTTGCAAAATATTTTAAATGAAGAAACCTCATGCAGTAGAGAGATAAGAATGATTATACCTATGTATAGATGCAGACTCACTAACCACTCTACCCTTTTATCCAAGTAACCTTTGACTACACCAGAATAGCCTTTGACTTCATTTTGACTTCATCAAATCAACAAGATCTTTGTTTAATCAAATTATTCAATAAGATCTTCATCACTTTCACCTTTTTCTTCTCAGACCTACAATATTTGGAAATATGACCTAGTTTTCCACAATTATAGCATTTTACGAAGTAACAGTACTTGGCAACATGCCCATTCTTTTCACAATTATAGCATTTTACCGAGTAACAATCCTTGGCAATATGCCTATTCTTCCCACAATTATAGCATTCAATATTGTTTGTGTTTGTCCAGCCACCCCGAGCCTGTCCTTGGCCACGCCAGTTCTGTTGACTATCTTGCTCATTTCCTCGTCCTCCTTTTTCTCTACCACCACGACCTCTGCCTTTTCCTCAACCTCTGGTACTCTGAGCATAGAGCACCTTCTCCTCTTTTATTGTCGCCTTTGCCTGGAGAGCCTGTTCAAGGGACTCCCCCTTCTTGTTTTTCCTTCTCTGCTCATGCGCTTCTAGGGACCCAGCAAGCTCTTCAAGGGTGAGCATTGACAGATCCTTGGACTCCTCTATTGCGCACACGATGTTCTCGAAATCATCTGTCAATGATCTCAAATTTTTTTCAACAACTCGGTTTGATGAAAGACTCTCACCATTCTGATTCAGCTTGTTCACCATGGTCTCCACCCGAGTAATGAACTCGGATACGCTTTCAGGCTCTTTCATTCTCATGTTTTCAAGCTCGCCCCTAAGGGTTTGAAGTCATGGGGGAGAGTTTTCAAATGAAAATTTTAATAAGTTTTGTGATAAACATGGTATTAAGCATAACTTTTCTGCTCCTAGAACTCCTCAACATAATGGTGTAGTTGAAAGAAAAAATCGTTCTCTTGAAGAGTTAGCTAGGACAATGCTTAATGAGAAAGCATTACCAAAATATTTTTGGGCTGATGCCGTTAGTACTGCTTGTCATGTATTAAATCGTGTTTTAATTAGACCTTTTCTTAAAAAAACTCCCTATGAATTATACAAAGGTAAAAAGCCTAACATAAACTATTTTAGAGTATTTGGATGTAAGGTTCTTGTCTTAAACAATGGAAAGGAAAATCTTGGAAAGTTTGATTCCAAATCAGATGAAGGTATCTTCTTGGGTTATTCATTGAATAACCATGCCTATAGAATCTTAAACAAAAGACTAAATACTGTAGAAGAATTTGTTCATGTTGTGTTTCATGAGACTAACCCAAGTATGCAGAATAATTCTGTGTATAGTACAGAAGATGATGTTTTAACTGATAAAATGTATCAGTTAAAATTTCCAGAATCAATAATTTTTCAAAAACAGGAAGAATCTATTGAAGAATCTGAAGAGCAGTTGCCTAAAGAATGGAAGACTCCAAGAAATCTTTCAATAGACAACATCATTGGTGAAATAAATTAGGGAGTTTCCACTAGAAGATCTTTAAATAAATTCTGCAATCACATGGCATTTGTATCACAAATAGAACCAAAAACCATATCTGATGCATTAAAGGATAATAACTGAATTAATGCTATGCATGATGAATTAAATCAATTTACAAGAAATGAAGTATGGGAACTAATTCCAAAACCAGATGATGTCAATATTGTAGGAACTAAATGGGTTTTTAGAAATAAAATGGATGAAAATGGTATAATTACTAGAAACAAGGCTAGATTAGTTGCTAAAGGGTATAATCAGCAAGAAGGAATTGATTTTGATGAAACATATGCTCCTGTTGCTAGATTAGAGGCTGTTAGACTTCTACTTGCTTATGCTTCAATAAAGAATTTCAGGTTATTTCAATTTGATGTCAAAAGCGCTTTCTTAAATGGCTACTTGAATGAAGAAGTTTTTGTTACACAACCACCTGGTTTTGAAGATCATATTCATCCAGAATATGTTTACAGATTAAAGAAAGCATTATATGGTATCAAGCAAGCCCCAAGACAATGGTATGAAAGGTTAAGTAATTTTCTCATATCAAAGGGTTATCAAAGAGGTTTGGTTGATAAGACTTTATTTCTGAAAAATTAAATAATGATATAATTCTAGTACAAGTATACGTTGATGACATCATTTTCGGAGCCACTAATGAGTCTTTATGTAAAGATTTTATCAAAGATATGCAGGGGGAATTTGAGATGTCTATGATGGGGGAACTCAACTACTTTCTTGGATTACAAGTTAAACAACTTCAAGGAGGAAGTTTTCTTCATCAATCTAAATACTGCACAGAGCTTTAAAGAAATTTGAGATGCAACATTGCAAAGAAGCATCAACACCAATGTCCACCAATTGCTATCTTGATTCTGATGAAAAAGGAAAACCAGTAGATGAAACTAAATATAGAGGGCTTATTGGTTCTTTACTATATCTCACAGCAAGTAGACCTGACATTATGTTTAGTGTTTGTATGTGTGCCAGGTTTCAATCTGCACCAAAAGAATCTCATCTTACTACTGCAAAAAGGATCCTCAAATATCTCAAAGGGACTTTAAATGTTGGGTTATGGTATCCTGGTGAGTCCAAACTAAATTTAATTGGATACTCTGACTCAGATTTTGCAGGGTGTAAGCTTGACAGGAAAAGCACCAGTGGAACTTGTCATCTCCTTGGAAGCAGTCTAATCTCATGACATAGTAAAAAGCAAGCATGTGTTGCTCTTTCTATAACTGAAGCCGAGTACATTGCAGCTGGAAGTTGTTGTGCTCAATCCCTTTGGCTCAAACAACAGCTTGAAGATTATGGTTTAATTCTCAATAAAATTCCTCTTTTATGTGATAATACCAGTGTTATTATATTAACAAAAAATCCAATTCAACATTCTAGGACAAAACATATAGAAATTAGACATCATTTCATTAGAGATCATGTTTTGAAAGGTGATTGTGAAATTTTCTTTATAGAAACTGAAATACAATTAGCTGATATTTTCACAAAACCTCTTGCTCGTGATCGATTTTATAAAATCCGAACTGAATTAGGCATTTTAGATGCATCAAACATCACTTAGTTTCCAAATCTGGTTGTTTTAATTGATAAAAACAAGTTTTAATCGATTAAAAGCATTTATACAAAATTTTTTATACTATTTTAATCGATTAAATGTCGATTTAATCGATTAAATGACCTTAAGTTTTTAGATTTTAACTTTCATTACTATTTTAATCGATTAAAACATTATTTATATCAATTAAAATCTGTAACAAGAACAATTTAATCGATTATGTCCTGTTTTTAATCGATTATTACTTTGGAAAGAGAATTAAAGGCTTTAGTTAATGATTGTTCTTGTAACATGCTACTAAAGCATGGTTCCCTTATCTTTACATGTCTCTATTGTATTCATTACAAACATGTTAATGAAGATAAGTTTTAATCAACTTTAATTGGTTCTTAAAAGAGTAATACTTATTATTTTTTTAATGTGATGTTTTTTATTTGTTTTACTCCTCTCTTCCCTATTTTTGATGAAGTCAAAGGGGGAGAAATGATTGTTTTTATTGTTTTGATATACTCATTATTTTAGGGGGAGCAGTAATCTAGGGGGAGAAATGATTAATTTTTGAACACTCACTAATCTATATATTCAAGTCACTTCTTCTGTAGAGATATTATTCAAAGAGGTGTTTGTCTTCATCAAATAGGGGGAGACTGAAAGTGATGAAGATCTTATTGAATCATTTGATTAAATAAAGATCTTGTTCATTTGATGAAGTCAAACTGAAGTCAAAGGCTATTCTGGTGTAGTCAAAGGTTACTTGGATAAAAGGGTAGAGTGGTTAATGAGTATGCATCTATACATAGGCATAATCATTCTTATCTCTTTGCTGCATGAGGTTTCTTCATTTAAAAGATTTTGCAAATGCATTTGCAAATGCCTCTAAAACGTGTTTAAACTGTTAAAAACAAAGTAATTTGTTAAATGACTTTTAAGTAAATTGTTTTAACTGATATTATATGAGCTTTATCAGTTAAAATGTTCTTAACACTTTCGTAACAGGTTTTTAACTGATAGGTTTTCGAAATAATCAATTAAAACCTTTTAAAACATACACTGGAACTGTTTTAATTGATATATCTTCGAATTAATCGATTGTTTTCATTAAAAGAGTTTTTGAAAACCTTCTGCCAGTATTTTAACTGATGTAGAATCGAAATAATCGATTAAAATAATATGAAGTGTTTTGAAAGATGTTCTTTCAGTATTTTAATCGATGCAAATGTGAATTAATCGATTAAAACAACTAAGAATTTTTCTAGAGTGTTTTAATCGATTAAAACAAGTCTGTTATCAGTTAAAATGACTTAGAAAGTTTTATGAAACTTTTTGGCAGAATTCTAATCGATTAAAATGTGAAATAATGATTAAAACAACTAAGAGATTTTTTCCAAAGTGTTTTAATCGATTAAAACAGATTGTTATCAGTTAAAATCACTTAGAAAGTGTTATGAAAACATTTTGCAGTATTTTAATCGATTAAAAGGCGAAATAATCGATTAAAACAATTTAAAGGATTTTTTGCAAAGTGTTTTAATTGATATAAACATTGTCGTATCGGTTAAAACAAATCTAAAAAATGATCAAGAACATTTTAACAGATTAAAAGAAGTTTTAACAGATTAATTCAAGACTTTTAACAGATTAAAAGATTGTTTTAACAGATTAATTAAACCAGCAGTTTGAAAAATCTTCTATATAAACAGGATTTCTTGAGTCTTTTAAAACATATATTTGAGCAATCAATCAAGCAATCATAAGTGCTACTTTCAAGAAAGAATCGTGCATGTTTTGTGAAGTTTTTCGAAGCTCTTTCTTGAGGCAAATTTTGCATTCTTTTGGTGAAGAAACTCATTATGCAGAGCTGCATAATCCGGGTTTGAGTGTTCTAGTTTCTTCTTTTTATTTCTTTACTTTTCTTTACTGTATTATGGGTGTCTGGAAGTGTGGGCACTGGTTTTTGTGGCTGGAATTTGGCTGCAGGGTTGTTCAAGAACTGGAAGTTGGTTCTTGGTGAAGGTGTAGGTACAAGGACTGGAATTCTGGTTCTTGTGGTAGATTGAGTGTGTGATTGGAATTGTAATCTGTAAAACATTCAATCTAGTGGAACTCAGCTAGAATTTGGCTGGGAACTGGACGTAGCCCTGGGATTGGGTGAACCAGTATAAATCTTGGTTGTATCTTTCTAAACCTTTCTCTCTTTAATTTTGTTGCAGTCTTTATTTTGATTAATTGTTTTGTTTGATTCAAGAATTGGTCAGAACTCTTAATCTTTGGAATAGATAATTTGTAATTTGCGAAAATCATTCAACGATCAATTCACCCGCCTCTTGATCTCAGCCTACTTCATTAACAAAAGGAGGAACCAACAAACTTTCTTGCTGAGGAAGAAGATGAAGGATTGCTTATGGTGACAAACACTTCAAAATTTGAGATCAAATCGAATTGTTCTAATAACTCGGTTTGGTACTTAGACACCGGCGCTAGTAACCACATGTGTGGTGATGAACGCTTATTCAAAATACTTTCAAAGGTGGAGTTCGGATCTGTTTCTTTCGGTGATGCTTCGAAAGTAACTATCAAAGGTCAAGGAACGATATGATATCAACAGAGAAATGGGAAAATTGAAGAGATTAGAAATGTATACTATGTACCTGATCTCAAAAGCAACATATTGAGCATGGGATAGTTAATGGAGAAGGGGTACTCGGTTCTGATGAAGTACCGAGAACTACAACTGAATGATAAATTAGGGAGACTTGTTGCTTTGGTGGGAATGAAGAAAAATTGCATGTACAAACTTGAGCTGAAAATAGTTCAAGATAAATTTATGCAATTTGATATGGAGGATGAGGCAATGAAGTGGCATTTGCGGTTTGGTCATCTTCACTTTGGTGGGTTGACTGCGCTGGTGAAAAAGGAGATGGTGCTCGGATTGCCTAAAATGGAATTCAAAAAAAGGTTTTATGAAGAATGAGTGATTGGGAAGCAAGTGAGGACTTCTTTCCCAAGAAGTTATGAGTGTCGAGCAAAGCAGCAACTCGGAGTGATCCATACTGATTGGTGTGGGCCAATAATTCCAGAATCTTTCAGTGGTAAGAGATACTTCGTCTCTTTCATTGATGATTTTTCAAGGAAAACATGGGTTTATTTTCTGAAGGAGAAGTCATAAGTGTTTGAAACTTTCAAGAAATTCAAAGTTATGGTGGAGAAAGAAACAAGCAAAGTCATCAAAGCAATCCGATCTGACAGAGGAGGCAAGTTCACTTCTTCTAAGTTCAACAAATACTGTGAGGAACATGGAATCAAACGTTTCCTGACTACCCTATATTCTCCGCAGCAAAACGGTGTAGTAGAACGAAAGAACCAAACCATTATTGATATGGTTCGATCTATGTTGAAAGGGAAGAATATGCCAAAGAAGTTTTGGGCAGAGGCGGTGCAGTGCGCAGTCTATTTGCAAAATAGATGTCCACATGCAAAATAGACGCCTCAGGAGATATGGAGTGGTATGAAGCTGAGTGTCTCTCATATGAAGGTGTTTGGTAGCGTGGCCTATGGGCAAGTACCAAGTCAGCACAAGACTAAATTAGAAGATTGGAGTAAGAAGTACATATTTATCGGGTATGATGGAAAATCTAAAGCGTATAAATTGTTTGATCCTGTTAATAATAAAGTGGTGGTAAGCCGAGATGTTCATGTGGAAGAAACAAAACATTGGTGCTGGAGTAACCCGACAGAAGAAGAAACTAGTTCAGAAATTGTTGTGCCTTCAACAATAACAACCATTGAGTCCTCAGATAAAGAAATAGAGCCACAACAGCCCAAGATGAGAAGTCTGCAGGAAATATACGACACTACAAATGAAGTTCATGTTGTATGTCTTTTGACTGACTCTGAAGACTTGAGTTTTGAGAAAATTGTCCAAGATGAGAAGTGGAGAACAACCATGGATGAGGAGATTGGAGCGATTGAACGCAACAAAACTTGGGAACTGACTGACCTTCCTAAAGGAGCTCAACCCATTGGAGTAAAATGGGTGTACAAAAAGAAGATGAATGTTGAGGGAGAGGTTGAACGTTACAAGGCTCGACTTGTGGTGAAGGGATATAGACAAAAGGAGGGAATTGGCTATGATGAAGTATTTGCTCCTGTCACGAGAATGGAGTCAATCTGACTTCTGATCTCATTAGCTGCTCAGAATCAATGGTCGATTCTGTTAGAAAAGTAGTTTTAGATCAAGAGGGGGGGTGAATTGATCTTTTGAAAGTTTTTCGCAAATCTCAGATTATCTAATTCGAAAATTAAGTTTCTAAAAATCTTTTTGAATTACCAAGCAATCAAACAATATTAGGCGCAGCAAGTGAAATTAAAGAGATAAAGGTTAAGAAAGATTTCACCGGTATTTTATACTGGTTCACCCAATACCATGGCTACGTCCAGTCTCCAGCCAAATTCCAGCTGGGTTCCACTAGAATAGATGTTTTACAGACTCAACAATCTTACACCTAATCTAACACAAGAACCAACTTCCAGTTCTTGCACTTAACCCCTCCACCAAGAACCAAATTCCAGTTCTTGGAAACCTCTGCAACCAAATTCCAGCCGCAGAGAGACCAATACCCAAATTCCAGGCACCACACAGTACAACCACAAGAACCAAATTCCAGCTCCTGTGCTCAACCTCTTACCAAGAACCAAATTCCAGTTCTTGATAACCTCTACAACCAAATTCCAGCTGCAGAGAAACTTGTGCCCAAATTCCAGGCACAACACAATACAAAGGAATGAAAAAGAATTAACAAAGAAGAAACAAGAAAGCTCAAACCAGTCTACGCAATTCTGCAGTGAGTTTCTTCTTCAAAGTATGCAAGTTGCCTCAAGAAAGATTTTCAAAATAACTTCAAAAAAACTGTTGTGAATCTTTCTTGAAAAAGTGCTAAAGTTGCTTGATTGATTGCTTAAGGATGTATGAAAAACTGATGTACAATCTCTATTTAAAAGTTTCAAGCAAAACTGTTTTTAAAGAGAATTTTCAAATCTGCTGCATTAATTAATCTGTTGAAAGTTTGTTTTAATCTGTTGAAATAGCCGTTATAATCTGTTAAAAGTCCTTTCAACCCATTAATGCGTTCTTGTTTCTTTAACAGAATCTTTTTAGTTGATACAACTATGTTTATATCAGTTAAAACATTTTACAAACATTTTCTAAGTGTGATTCAATCGATTGATTCGCGTTTTAATCGATTGATTTACTTTAAAACTTTCATATAAAACTTTTCAAGTTATTTTAACTGATACAAAGAAGTTTTAATCGATTAAAAACCTGCACAGAATTTTTCCAAGTTGTTTTAATCGGTTGAAATACGTTTTAATCGATTGAAACTCTGTACAAAAATTTTCCAAGTTATTTTAATCGATTGAAATGCTTTTTAATCGATTGAAACTCTGTATAAAATTTTTCCAAGTTATTTTAATCGATTGAAATTTGTTTTAATCGATTGAAACAGATCTGATCGGTCATAATTCAATTCTGATCGATCATAACCAGCTCTGATCGGTCATAACTGTATTCTGATCGATCATTCTCACCCTTTAAGTAATTTTAATCGATTGTAATGTGTTTTAATCGATTGAAATGAATTCTGATCGCTCATATTTAAAATCTGATCGGTCATAATGGTTTCTAAAGGGTTTTAATCGATTGAAAGCAATTTGTATCGATTAAAATACTGTAAAAACACTTCTTTGATCATTCTAAGTGATTTTAATCGTTTCCTTCAAAGCAATATCAGTTAAAAACATTATTAAGAAAGTTCTTTGTCAAAATGCTTTTGTTTTTTATTTGTTTAAAACTATTTTTGAGGCATTTTGCAAAATGAATGAAGAAACTTTATGCAGCAGAAAAGGTAAAATGGTTTTACCTAAACTTTCTGTTAAGACATACTAAATCTTCAGCTCAATTATCTGGGTGACTTGTTGACTGCTGCAGAGTTGACCTTTGACTTTATCTTTGACTTCATCAAATCAATGAGATCTTTGCTAGGATCACTTTCAGATTCTGCAGATGGATGTGAAGTCGGCATTTCTAAATGGAGTGCTGAAGGAAGAGGTGTATGTTGAGCAACCACTCGGGTACATGAAGAGAGGGGATGAGAAAAAGGTACTGAGATTAAGAAAAACTCTCTATGGGCTGAAGCAGGCTTTGGAATGAGAGAATTCATGGGTATTTCAAGAAAAATTGGTATGAACAATGTTCATATGAGCATGCTTTGTACACAAAGAAATCAGAAAAAGATATGATGGTAGTCGCTCTTTATGTCAACGATCTCATATTCACTGGAAGCAACACGAAGCTAATTAAGGAGTTCAAGGAGGTAATGAAGAAAGAGTTCGAAATGAAAAACTTAGGGCTGATGAAATAGTTTCTTGGCCTAGAAATGAAGCAATCAGAGGAAGGAATTTTTATATCCCAGAAGAGGTACGCACTTGAAATTTTAAAGAAATTTAAAATGGAGGACTGTAACCCAGTTTCTACTCCAATGGAACTGGGCACTAAACTCTCAAAGTTTGATGGAGGAAAACGAGCTGATTCTGGGAGATATCGAAGCTTAATCTGAAGTCTGAGATACCTTACAAGCACAAGACCCGACCTAATGTTGAGTGTTGGGATAACGAGCAGATACATGGAGAATCCAAGTTATACACATTGGAAGGCCTTAAAGAGAATTCTGAGATATGTTCAAGGAACCTTATCACTTGGTCTATTCTATTCAAAATCGGATGACTACCGACCAGTGGGTTACTCAGATAGTGATTGGTGTGGTGATGTTGATAACCAGAAAAGTACTTCAGGTTATGTGTTCCTACTCGGAAAAATAACTTTTACTTGGCTGTCAAAGAAGCAACCCATTATAACTCTGTCAACCTGTGAGGTTGAGTATGTGGCGGCCTCTTGGAGTGTGTGTCATGCAGTTTGACTTTCAAATTTACTAAGGCATCTGGGAGTGATCCAAGATGAAAGGACTATAATTCGAGTTGACAACAAGTCATCGATCGAGTTGGCAAAGAACCCGGTTAATCATGGAAGGAGCAAGCACATTGACGTTCAATTTCATTTCATCCGAGAACAAGTCAAAGAAGGAAAGGTTGAGCTAGAGCATGTTGAAAGTCGAGCTCAAGCTGCTGACATATTAACCAAACCACTGCCAACTACACTGCTGGAGAGTTGTAAAAGGCTTATTGGAATAAGAGATGGGAAGAGTATTTAAGTTTAAGGGGGAGATTTATTGTAAAACTTAAATTAGATGTTTAGTATTCCTAGAATAATATTAATAGTTTTAATTATGAGTGATATAACCAATGGGTTGTAAACCTATTTAATAGGTATTATGATTTACGTTTGGCATTTGAAGAGGCAAATATTTTGGCCATAAATAATTGTAACAACTCATTTGAAATTGCATTAGGAGAAAAATTGAGAGCATTGTTTTGTTTTCCTGTTACCAACACAGAAGGCTCAAGGCCCAAATCCAGGAGATGGATAGTTACATTGAGGCGAAATTCAAACAACAAAAAACCAAGAAAGATTCTTATTCTTCCCTAACTACTTCATCTTCGGCCTACTCCTCTTTCCAGAACCCGTCTCTATACTTTCGGCCATCACCACAAACTTCCTGGTCCATTACCCACAACCACTGCTTACAGGCCATGGCCTAGACCAGCTTCACCAAGGCCAGACAAAGGCAAGAAGGTCATCACACCTTCTCCAAAATCTTCTTTTGAGGATCAACCTTCACCCAAAAAACAAGACCCATATGACCCGGTCTTTCAAGACTCTCAAGATCCATACTCTCAGATGGCTATAGAGCCTTGTACCATTCCACCTCTCACGGATATTCCTACGACTCCAACTCTTACGAATACTTCTACTACTCCAAACACCCCTACAATTGTTGAAGGGTGTTCCTCCGAAGAGTCAGAACAGAAGTTCCTAGTTATGAAGACCTAACCACCAACACTTCCATATCAGAAGTCAGGCACAAACTCATCTACGACTCTCTTTGATGAAGAAGTTAACTCTGGTCCTAATAGGACAAATGCTTTTTCAAAGCCAAATGGTCGACCCTGGTTCACTACTGATGATATTCCTCCAAGCCAATGGAGAGCGAGGCTGATCGAATTTGGAGCTTGATTAGACACCAAGCTAGTTAAAGACTTTGACTCCTACAAGGTCATTGAAAAGTTTTTTTGCAGAATGACTGAAACTCTTAAAGAATGGTATCATAACCTCAGAGTTGTCCGGCAGAACCAGTTCCATAAATTGGGACAAACCTCAGCAGTACTCGATGCCTTACATGAAGAATTTATAGGGGATGACTCGATAATCAACAAGAAGCTCACACAAGAGTTCTTCGAAATGAGATGTTGTTCAATCAAGATCAAAGACCTGGAGAAACACTACTAGCGAATAAGCAAGAAGTTCTACATAACCCTTGAAGTTGTTGATAAGCTTTGCAGACAGCATGAGTTCTTTTCTGACATCATGACTCAGAAAAGTAAGTTCAACAAAGTCTATCAAAAGCCCTATCTTGAGATTAAATGCAAAAGGCCCTATTCAGGCAACTGCAAAAATAAAAGGCAAGAGAGGAAACCATCTATGCTCAGAATAGAGCCCTGCAGATGAAGAAACAATCTTTGTCCTTATCATCTCCTCTGATGAGACAAAATTTGAATATTCTGAAAAATCAGCAACTGATTATGTTTCAGTATTCTCTTTCCAAGAAATCAACCTTGTCAACATCTCTCCTCCTCAACCATGTTTAAAAGTCCAACTTCTTCCTTTGAAGTATGAGAAAGCTATTAAAGGCTTATCTTGACATAGGAGCCCAGAAGTCTTGATGGATCCAGACATACTTCCCAAAGAATTCTGGAAAAAAGAAGCCTCGTACTTTGTTGCAACTGATGGGAAAATTTTCAAAACAGAACTAATCACCAAAGCCCCAATAGGAATCAAATTTTTTCCGAAGTGTACAGTCTGGTCTAAAGTGATTGGGAGCAAGCTTCCCAATAAGGATATACTCGTACGTATGGATATCTACTCCATGACTAACAAACTTCAGATCCATCCTATGAGAATCAAGTTCAAGAGGGAATTCAAATTTTTCACAAACATACCCAAATTATTCTCCCTATCTGAAGTCTCTTCAGACTTGGAAGAAATAAAGAACAAGTTAGCCTCTCTGTGAGATAATAGTCATGAAGAATTCCCTCATCTAAAGCCTCTATGGAAGAATTCTGAGTTCTTTGTACAGTTACTGATATGGATCTCAATAGCACAAGAGATGATTTAGGATCTTTAGGGTTAGAACCTTGTAAAAAATTTAGGAATTTAGTGATAAGGTGGAAGGAAAGAATTACTCTTCCCAAGGAAGTCAACTCACAAAGGATGTGAAAGTCATTTGGTACAGCCCAAAGGTTCTTCAATCGCTCAAGAATTTAGGAGAATCACTCTCACTAAGATAAAAGAGATAAACTCTAATATTTCTGAATAAAATTTCACTTGTTATTTTTGATAAAAATGGTTCAGCCTATATAGAAGTTTTATCATCAGAATTACAAAGATTCAATAAAGGAAAAAAATGCTAATAATGATTCATTAACCTAGGAATTGAAAACTACTTAATGGAGACAAATAAAGGCTAATAATGATTCATTAACTTAGGAATTGATATTACTTAATGACTGATTGTAACTGAAATTGTGGCAACCAAAAGTCAATCAGCTATACACCCTTTTGGTCTCCCAAAGACTGATAACTAAATTTTCAATTGGGCCCTTATTACAATGCAATAAAACCAAACTAAAGTCCATTAATTGATTAATCCAAAACACAATTTGGTCAACCAACAATACTTGTTAAAGAGCTTCCTTTGTTTCATTTGCTCTAACCCTTATCATAGGTCATGTTCACATCATTCTCTCTCTCTCTTGAAAAGGATTTGTCCTCAAATCGGATTTGTCGTCTACATAAAAAAAAAAGATAAGTCTGACAAATTGAATATAAAACTAACATTATACTCACTTTTTATGGCTAAATAGTCTTCCCTCACTTTCAAGTGTTTCACTCTTCTTTTGATCACTCTTTTTATTCTCAAGTGTTTCACTAACGCTTTTTTTTCTCTCTTTTCTTGAAGAAATTTTTCTCTCATTTTCTTTTTATCCTCCTCTGCCACCAATTTCATGTTCAAACCTTTAAATTGTGGCTCTGAATACGCTCTGAATACCAAATGATATGAATCACAAGGGGTGATTCTCATAAATTCATAAATATTAGAGTTTATCTCTTTTATCTTAGTGAGAGTGATTCTTATAAATTCTTTTTATCCTCCTCTGCCATCAATTTGATGTTCAAACCTTTAAATCGGGGTTCTGAATACCAAATGATATGAATCACAATGGGTGATTCTCATAAATTCAGAAATATTAGAGTTTATCTCTTTTATCTTAGTGAGAGTGATTCTCATAAATTCTTGAGTGATTCAAGAACCTTTGGGTTGTATCAAAGGACTTTCACATCCTTTGTGAGTGCCTTCCTTAGGAAGAGTGATTCTTTCCTTCCACCTTATCACTAAATTCCTAAATTTCTTACAAGGTTTTAACCCTAAAGATCCTAAATCATCTCTTGTGCTATTGAGATTCATATTAGTTATGTTGGAAAACTAATAATAATTATAATCCTGATTTTGATTCTAACGATCAAACATAAACGTAATCTCATACTGATAAACATGTTGTAAACTGAATGCGAAAGCATACCTGAATTAGCCATAATGATGATGTCTTTGTAGAGAACTATATTGATCTTATGATCTTCCACCTAAAGAACACTTGTGTTTCCCTCTTGATTTTCTCTCTTGATGGGGATAGAAAGAAAGGAACGGGAGTGAAACTTATGTTTTGTCTGTGTGCTCCCAGAAGGGGACCATGACCCCTTAAAATAACCAGAATTAGGTTAATTACTTAAGTTTTAGTATTTCTAATTTGGCCCCTCATCAAATTAGAAATTGTTTTATGGTCTCTACACAATTTTATTTTTATGACATATGCCTTTAGCCAAACTTTTTAATTTAGTCAGATCACTTTATTATTTGGCTTAATAAATAATGGCCCTAACACATTTAAATTATGTATCATATATATACATGACCCAAATTTTGCCAACAATCTCTCACTGGTCACAAATATATATGTCCTTACAACCTTACAAATGTGTTAGACTTTATGAGCTCAAAATTGTCATTATATTCCTTTAACATACTCCAAAAGTCGTGTCCATTAATCATATCAGGATATAGAACCAAACCAGCTTTTCATTGCATCATCGCAACTAAAACCAACAATGATTACTTATCCTGACATAACCAAATGACATGGATTCATCATGAAATGTGTAGCATGAAAAATTACGTGAAGGTGATCTGTACACGTCTATTTTCAACTGATCCAAACTTTAACTTATCGAGATCTATATAATAACCTTAATGTACAAAGTGTAATGAATGAACGAAAAAACCGCATATCTATAGATAACCAAATATGTCCAAAAAAATAATAATTAATGTATACATACATGAAATTAAACATAGAACATAAAATATATGAAAGTGACTAACTCCCACTAAACCACAAATTCCTCAAATTGTAAACCACCCATGTGAGCAACATGCTCATGAAAGACCTTGGGCGAAAGTCCTTTAGTTAGAGGATATGCTATCATGGAGTTTGTCCTTAAGTGTTCTATGGAAATTTGTCCACTGTGTACTCTTTCCTTAACAATACAACTGATTTGTTGTCATAATATAACTTAAGTGGTCTTTCAATGTCTTTCGCAATTTGCAGCCCTGTGACAAAATTTCCCAGCCATATTCCATGATTTAATGCCTCATAGCATTCTAAAAATTTTGCTGCCATAGTGGATGAAGCTGTAAGGGTTTGCTTGACACTGCGCCAAGAAACCGCACCATCTGGCAACATGAAAATGCTGAAAGTGATGAAGATCTTATTGAAATACTTTGGCAAAGATCTCATTGATTTGATGAAGTCAAAGATGAAGTCAAAAGCAACTTTGCAGTGGACAAAAGTCACTAAGATAAAAGAGTAGAAGAATTAGTGTGTCTTCAGCTATGCTTAGGTATAATCATTTTATCTTTTCTGCTGCATGAGGTTTCTTCACTTAAAAGATTTTGCAAAATGCCTCTAAAAATGTTTTTAGCAGTTAAAAATAAAGTATTTTAACAAAAGCTTTCTTAAACAAGTTTTTAACTGATATAATTTCGAAATAACCGGTTGTTTTCATTAAAGAAAGTTTTGAAAACCTTCTGTCAGTGTTTTAACTGATAAAGCTTCGAACTAACCGTTTAAAATCACTTAAAATGATAAGAGAAGTGTTTTTTCAGTATTTTAATCGATACAACTTGGTTTTAATCGATTAAAACCACTTGGAGTTCAGGATGATCGATCAGAATACAATTATGACCGATCAGAATCAGATATGATCAATCAGAATTGAATTATGACCGATCAGAATCAGTTATGATCGATTTGAATTTGGTTATGACCGATCAGAACTCTTTTAATCGATTAAATCTCGTTTCAATCGATTAAAACAACTTAGAAAGTTTCTACACAACGTTTTAATCGATTAAAACTTATTTTTATCAGTTAAAATAACTTGAAAAGTTTTACAAGAAAGTTTTGCAGTATTTCAATCGATTGAATCGCGGAACAATCGATTAAATCAACTTAGAAGATTTTTTGTAAAGTGTTTTAATTGATACAAACGTTGTCGTATCAGTTAAAACAAATTTGTTAAAGAATCAAGAACGTATTAATGGATTAAAAGAAGTTTTAACAGATTAAAACTGCACTTTTAACAGATTAAAAGAATCTTTTAACAGATTAATTAATACAGCTGTTTTGAAAATCTTCTATAAAAACAGTTTGGCTTAAACTTTTTAAACATACATTTGAACATCAATCTTAAGCAATCAAGCAAGCAAACTTTAGCATCTTTTCAAGAAAGATTCGCGTCAGTTTTTGAGAAGTTCTTTGAAAATCTTTCTTGAGGCAACTTGAAAATCTTTCTTGAGGCAACTTGCTTTTCTTTTGAAGAAGAAACACTTACAGCAGAATTGCATAAACTGGTTTGAGCATTCTAGTTTCTTCTTTTTCATTTCTTTACATTCTTTTTGTATTGTTTGGTGCCTGAAATTTGGGCACTGGTTTCTCTGCAGCTGGAATTTGGTTGTAGAGGTTGTCAAGAACTGGAATTTGGTTCTTGGTAAAAGGTATTGTTTGGTGCCTGGAATTTGGGCACTGGGTTCTCTGCAGCTGGAATTTGGTTGTAGAGGTTATCAATAACTGGAATTTGGTTCTTGGTGAAAGGTTAGGTGTTGGTGCCTGGAATTTGGGCACTGATTTCTCTGCAGCTGGAATTTGGTTGTAGAGGTTATCAAGAACTGGAATTTGGTTCTTGGTGAGAGGTTGAGTGCAGGAACTGGAATTTGGTTCTTGTGGTAGATTAAGTGTAAGATTGTAAATCTGTAAAACATTTGATCGAGTGGAACCCAGCTAGAATTTGGTCGGAGATCGGACGTAGCCCTGGTATTGGGTGAACCAAGTATAAAACACCTAGTGATATCTTTCTTAACCTTTCTCTATTTTAATTCTGTTGCTGCATTTATATTGATTGATTACTTTGTGATTCAAGAACAGATTTGAAATCTTAATTTTACAAATAGATAATCTGTTATTTGCGAAAAACTTTCAAAGATCAATTCACCCCCCCCTCTTGATCTAAAACTACTTTTCTAACAATTGGTATCAGAGCGAGGTGCTTGAAAGTTATTCAAGTTCTTCGATCCATGGCTGAAAACAGATTATCGTTTTTTGAGGGAGCTTCTATTAACAGACCTCCACTGTTTTGTGGAACAGATTATCCTTTTTGGAAAATTAGGATGAAGATCTTTATTGAATCCATTGATAGAAATGTTTGGGATGTAATTTCTAATGGCCCTTTAATTACAGAAAAAGAATGGTCCAGTCTAAATGATGAGGAAAAGAAAAAAGTTCAAAATGATTGCACTGCTAAAAATATTATTACTTCTGCACTTAATATGGATGAGTTTTTCAGGGTATCCCAATGCAAATCTGCCAAGGAGATGTGGGATGTTCTTGAGGTTACTCATGAAGGGACAACAAATGTAAAAAGAGTCTATGTAGCATGGGATGACAATGACACTTTATCAACAGACAATTCTGATAATGAAGAAGCCAACCTGTGTCTAATGGCAAATCAAAATCTTCAATCCAACAGTGTAAGTTTTAATTCTTCTTCAAACTTAGTGGATTATAATTCATTACAAGAAGCATTTAATGAAATGCATGAAGAGGCTAAGAAACTAAAAAAAGAAAATAATAGGCTAAAAGGATTGAATAATTGGCTAGTAAATAAAGTAGACTCTCTTGAAAAGAGAATTCTTGAAGATGAAACTGATTGTGATTTCTTAAAATTAATTCATGATAATTCTGATTGTGCATGTAATAAACCCTGTAATAATTGTTCAGAATTACAAAAGAAAATTGATTTTTTATCACAAACCGTTTCAAGATTTACACAAGGTCAAGCTAATCTTGACGTTTTACTTGGGTCACAAAAACTAATTTTTGACAAATCTGGAATAGGATTTAAATCTAGGATGAAATTCAGAAAAACAAATGTAAATAGGAAATCATACTCTGTGATTAAATGTTTTTACTGCATGAAAAGAGGTCATTCAGTAAAATACTGTAGAATTAAAAAGTATGATATTCCTAAAGGAAGAATGAAATGGATTCCAAAGTTAAATTCATTCCAAATAACCTAATTGGACCCAGGAACTATAAAGGGTACCGAAACATGCTAAATTTATTTTGCAGGAACAAAATCTGGGAATCCCTTGAGTTCAAAGCAATGAATCAGGTTCTGATTTCATAAACTGATTGTTTTAATTGATATAAAACAATATTAATCGATTAAAATAACTTACGAGAGGATATCAAAAATTTTGTCCGTACCATTTTAATCGATTGAAATGTCGAATTAATCGATTGAAACGTTCTCAGGTTTTGAGTTTAGCTGTTTTAATCGATTGAAATGAATTTATATCAACTAAAAATACTAAGATGTAAAATTTAATCGATTCCTTTTCGTTTTAATCGATTTAAATTCTCGTTATCATTTTATTAATTTCATCCTATACAAGAAACAATCGATTCCTTTATGAAATAATCGATTACTTCATCAGTAATAGCTTTCAAACCTAATATTAGAAGATCAAATTAATAGGTTAATCAGTTGGTTAATCGATTGATTTGTTTCTGACAATTAGTTTTATAGCATCCAATTAAAGATTGGTAAGCAAACCAAATTCAAAATCCCAAGTTTTCATGGTAATCAAAATCGCATAATTCTTTTAAATATTCTTTGACCAAGTCAAACATCTTTCCAAGAACAAAATAGTTGATGTGCCCAACGTCCAAAAATTTGTGCCTCTGTCTTTGGTAAAGGGGACAATTGCAGTTAAAGCTGAAGCATTGCAGTTTTGTCTCTTTGAATTTCAAAAACTTGAAATCAGCTTCTTCACCAAACCAAGTTCTGAACTTATCATTTCTCAACTTATCATCTTTCTTCTCGTTTTCATATTTTCAAAATCTCCTCTCAAATCTCTGCTGCAAACATATTCATGGATGGAAAGGCTCTTTCATGACAGCGACATTGCATACATCAACCCAGTTTCAAGAATAAATCTTGGGAACAAATTTCACAAGATATGTCATATCAATTTGATGATCGTGCTTTTGAGGATATTGTTGAATTAGTAAGATTGTAACAAGAGGAAGATTTGGGAGAATATTTGGTATGAAAACTAAACTGAAAAAAACTATGAGAATTCATAAACCACAGCCTCTGCAAGAAGGTATGCATTTTGCAAGACTTTGCCTGCAAACAAGAGTCCAATTCGTAATGGTCAACTCCTGGTCATTCTACAACCAGCTTGAAGCTTTAGGTGTTTGTTTCAGCAATTACCGAATCGAAAGGTAGCACCTCAACATCCATATTTAGAAAGGAAGTTACTGACATAATTGCAAAGGGATTGTGTAGGTTATGTGGTGACAAATTAGATCAACATAGACATAATTCTAGCTGCAGATGTCTACATACTTACATGGAATGCTGGGTGGTAATACATTGCAAATCAAAGGAATTATCAAGAAGTAGACTGTTCCTTTTTCTTATGGACACTAGGAGTACACATAATTTCATTAGTGACAAAAGGGTCAAGTTATTGGTACTGAAAACATAGCTTATCATGAATTTTTCAGTGATGGTTGCTTTTGATAATAAGTTGTTGATTACTAGGAAGTGTGAACAGATAACTTGGAGATTCAATGAACACACGTTTACATTAAATTTCTTGGTATTACCTAGCAATACATTTGGAATAATTTTGGGCATGCATTGGTTCAAGACTATTGGTGAAATTCATTGGAATTGTGCAACTTTGATAATTCGTTTTAATCATCAAAGATCACAAGGTAATACTGTAAGGAGACAAATCTGAGACAGAAATCCAAGAATTGAATGGAAAGCTAAAATTGGCACAGGGTATGTTTGGCAAGACAGGATCAATTTTATACTCGATAATCTAGCATCCTTAGCAACAAACCAACAAGAGGATCTTTCAGTGACTCTAAAGGAGTTTCGGATGTTATTATGGAACCATGCCAACTGGGATGATTGGATTTATGGATTAAAAGGGTCCATTCTTATCTTATCTTTTATTGCTTATTTCATTTGATGCTTATTTTAAATTTCTGGGTCTGTAATATTACTGGTTATATACCAGGCACTATCTCTCTAGCTTTGAATTAATATAATGTAGGTTTAATTCGAATCAAACTAGCATAGATAGATTTCAACATAGATCCCCGAGAGTTTTAGCAGATACAAAATAGAATTAATCGATTAAATTGATTAAAGAAAACACTTTTCATAACAAAATAATCGATTAAAACTTCAGTATCAATCGATTAAAATCTTTATGAACTAGCTTACATCAGCTTAAATTAGCTAAATAAGATTTTATTCTGATTTTGATGGATATATTAGTTAAAATTTAATCGATGTAGTTGATATTATTGTTAAACATCCTTCTAGCTGATCAGTGTTACAAAATATCCACTAAGATTAGGCGTGAGAAATTCGCATCAAACATTAATTAGTTTTCAAAACTGAGTGTTTTATTCAATAAAAAATCTTTTAAATCGATTAAAAGAATTCATACAACATTTTTTCTTACTGTTTTAATCGATTAAATGTCGAAATAATCGATTAAATGCACTTATGTCTTATATTTCAAAGTCCTTCACTGTTTTAATCGATTAAACCGTTATTTCAATCGATTAAAATCATTAAACATTAACTTTTTAATCGATTTTATCCTATTTTTAATCGATTTTTATTCTGGAAAGAAAAATTAAAGGCTTTAGTTAATGGTTGTTCTTGTAACATGCTACTAAAGCGTGATTCCCTTATCTTTACACGTGTTAATTGTATTCATTACAAACGTGTTAATGAAGATAAGTTTGAATCAACTTTGATTGATCTTTACATGAGTAAAGTATCGTATTTTTCATTTTTTCTATTTTCAAAATCTTTTCAATACATACCTATGCATTGTTTCTCTTCTGTTCCCTATTTTTTGATGAAGTCAAAAGGGGGAGAAATAGTTGCTTTTACTTTTGATCAATTTAAAGGGAGAAATAACTCTTAATTTAGGGGGAGCAACAATTTAGGGGGAGAAATAGGAAGATAATTCATTTTTTATTACTCACTAATCTGTATTATCAAGTGACTTCTTTTGCGTAGTTTTTTTTCAAAAGTGGTGTTTGTCTTCATCAAATAGGGGAGACTGAAAGTGATGAAGATCTTATTGAAATACTTTGGCAAAGATCTCATTGATTTGATGAAGTCAAAGATGAAGTCAAAAGCAACTTTGCAGTGGACAAAAGTCACTAAGATAAAAGAGTAGAAGAATTAGTGTTTCTTCAGCTATGCTTAGGTATAATCATTTTATCTTTTTTGCTGCATGAGGTTTCTTCACTTAAAAGATTTTGCAAAATGCCTCTAAAAATGTTTTTAGCAGTTAAAAACAAAGTATTTTAATAAAAGCTTTCTTAAACAAGTTTTTAACCGATATAATTTCGAAATAACCGGTTGTTTTCATTAAAGAAAGTTTTGAAAACCTTCGTCAGTTGTTTTAACCGATAAAGCTTCGAAATAACCGTTTAAAATCACTTAAAATGATAAGAGAAGTGTTTTTTCAGTATTTTAATCGATACAACTTGGTTTTAATCGATTAAAACCACTTGGAGTTCAGGATGATCGATCATAATACAATTATGACCGATCGAATAAAATATGATCGATCAGAATTGAATTATGACCGATTAGAATCAGCTTATGATCGATCGAATTTGGTTATGACTGATCGAACTCTTTTAATTGATTAAATCTTGTTTCAATCGATTAAAACAACTTAGAAAATTTCTACACAACGTTTTAATCGATTAAAACTTATTTTTATCAGTTAAAATAACTTGAAAAGTTTTACAAGAAAGTTTTGCAGTATTTCAATCGATTGAATCGCTGAACAATCGATTAAATCAACTTAGAAGATTTTTTGTAAAGTGTTTTAATTGATACAAACGTTGTCGTATCAGTTAAAACAAATCTGTTAAAGAATCAAGAACGTATTAATGGATTAAAAGAAGTTTTAACAAATTAAAAATGCACTTTTAACAGATTAAAAGAATCTTTTAACAGATTAATTAATACAGTTGTTTTGAAAATCTTCTATAAAAACAGTTTGGCTTAAACTTTTTAAACATACATTTGAACATCAATCTTAAGCAATCAAGCAAGCAAACTTTAGCATCTTTTCAAAAAAGATTCGCGTCAGTTTTTGAGAAGTTCTTTGAAAATCTTTCTTGAGGCAACTTGCTTTTCTTTTGAAGAAGAAACACTTACAGCAGAATTGCATAAATTGGTTTGAGCATTCTAGTTTCTTCTTTTTCATTTCTTTACATTCTTTTTGTATTGTTTGGTGCCTGGAATTTGGGCACTGGTTTCTCTACAGCTGGAATTTGGTTGTAGAGGTTGTCAAGAACTGGAATTTGGTTCTTGGTAAAAGGTATTGTTTGGTGCCTGGAATTTGGGCACTGGGTTCTCTGCAGCTGGAATTTGGTTGTAGAGGTTATCAAGAACTGGAATTTGGTTCTTGGTGAAAGGTTAGGTGTTGGTGCCTGGAATTTGGGCACTGGTTTCTCTGCAGCTGGAATTTGGTTGTAGAGGTTATCAAGAACTGGAATTTGGTTCTTGGTGAGAGGTTGAGTGCAGGAACTGGAATTTGGTTCTTGTGGTAGATTAAGTGTAAGATTGTAAATCTGTAAAACATTTGATCGAGTGGAACCCAGCTAGAATTTGGCTGGAGACTGGACGTAGCCCTGGTATTGGGTGAACCAGTATAAAACACTGGTGATATCTTTCTTAACCTTTCTCTATTTTAATTCTCTTGCTGCATTTATATTGATTGATTGCTTTGTGATTCAAGAAAAGATTTGAAATCTTAATTTTACAAATAGATAATCTGTTATTTGCAAAAAACTTTCAAAGATCAATTCACCCCCCCTCTTGATCTAAAACTACTTTTCTAACAAATGCAACCTGAAGTGGATTTCAAACTATCTTGACATCCTACAAAGTCCAAGTCAGAAAACCCAACGATCTCAAACTAGTCTAACCTCCTGTATTTGAGCATATAATATTTTGTTCTCTTTAAATATCTCATGACCCTTTTTGCTACTTTCCAATGGTCCATTCTTGGATTGCTTAAATATCTGCCTAGAACCCCAATTATGTATGCTATGTCTGGACGCGTACTTACTTGGACATACATCAAACTCCCTACAGTTTATGCATGGGGAATCTTTTGCATTTCCTCAATTTCCAAATTCCCATTTGGGCACTGATTGAGACTAACTAAACTTGTCTCCCTTAGCAGCTGGAGTATACCCGGATTTACATTCATGCATGCCAAACCTTTTAAGAATTTTTCCGATATAGCTCCTTTGTGATAATCCTAAAATACCTAGATATCGATCTCGGTGTATCTGAATTCCTAATACAAAAGACACATCACCAAGATCTTTCATTTCGAAATTCTTTGATAAAAATTTCTTGGTTTCGTGCAATATGCCTATATCATTAGTAGCAAGTAGAATGTCATCAACATGCAAGATTAGGAAAATATACTTACTCCCCTTAAACTTGTGATATACACAATCATTAACAATATTCATCTCGAAGCCAAATGAGAGAATTACTTGATGAAATTTGTAGTACCATTGACGAGATGCTTGTTTTAGTCCATAAATGGATTTTGTCAGTTTGCAAACCATATTCTTTGAATCTCTCTGCACAAAATTTTCTGGTTGTACCATATAAATTGTCTCATCAATGTTGGCATTGAGAAACGCCGTCTTGAAATTCATTTGATGAAGCTCCAAATCATAATGTGCTACAAGAGTCATGATTATCCTAAAAGAGTCTTTCGATGAAACTGGAGAGAAAGTATCTTTAAAGTCAATTCCTTCCTTTTGGGTATAGCCCTTAGCTACCAGACGAGCCTTATATCTTTCCACATTACCTTTAGAATCCCGTTTGGTCTTAAACATCCACTTGAAACCAATGGGTTTCATACCTTCTGGTAATGGGACAAGTTCCCAAACCTTATTGTCTTGCATGGACTTATACTCCTCCTTCATTGCTTCAATCCACTTTTGAGAGTTAGAACCTTGCATAGCTTGACGGAAGTTAATTGGGTCATCTTCCATTATATCATTGTTTTCCTCATGTTCCTGAAGAAATACCATGTAATCATCCGAAATAACACTTCTTCTTTCTCTAGTGGATCTCCGCAAAGTTATTGGCTCATGATGCACAGGTTCTTGAGGATCTTGAGTTTGTTCTTCATGAACAACCAAATCATCTTGAGTAAGGGGTTCATCAACAATGCCTTGTAGAGGTTCCGAACTTACTTTATCAAAAGTAACTATTTGAATCGGTTATGAAATTGTTACTGATTCTTCCTCCAAGACAAAGTTCCTAATTTTATTCTTTTCCCCAAACTCAATATACTCAAAGAACATAGCAGTTCCCGTCTCAAAAAATTGTCTTTAATGTGGGATCATAAAATTTATATCCCCTGGATCTTTCAGCATAACCAATAAAATAACTACTTACTGTTCGGGAGTCCAATTTCTTTTCATTTGGCTTATAAGGTCTTGCCTCAGCTGGACAACCCCACACATGGAAATGTTTCAGACTAGGTTGTCGCCCAGTCCAAAGCTCATAATGTGTTTTGGTAGCTGCTTTAATTGGTACTCTGTTTAGAATATAAGTTGTCGTTTTTAGTGTCTCTCCCCATAGTGATTCTGGTAAGGTGGAATGACAAATCATACTCCTTATCATATCTTTAAGAGTGTAACACATGTTCAAGCGCCACGATTCGATTGTGACCTGAGTACTTGTGCCATAATGCACCTGAGTGGGTATTTTCAATTTTACGTTTAGTACCACGTGATTCTGTATTAATGGTTTCATTATAGGTGGCCACAATATCAAGTAAATACTGGTTATCATAAGCCAAAAGTGAACCAGTTCCAATAATATCTGAATTAAAAGACAAATTGAACTTATTGTTTCCAAATGAACACAAATAACCTAATTTGTCCAAATAAGAAACTGAAACCAAATTTCGTCTAAATGACGACACAACAAAAGTGTCTTTCAAATCCAAATAAAAACTAGTACTCAATAACAATTCAAATAAAGTAGGAACATACTTTTGAGGATTGGAACAAAATTTAAATTGGTAGATACAGAAGAAATTATAGATGAATTTAGAACACGAGAAATAAACTAATTATGCTCACATTATATAAAAAAATAAATAATTATAAATATATATTCAAATAATGGTTTAACCTATCTCAAGACACCCAATGCACCATCAATATCAAGTCTTTGGAAAGTAATATTAACTGCTAGAGGTATCTTGTTGTAATAATCAAACATTGACAATAAAACACGTCCAACAACAAACCGGTCTTTGGATTGATTTATCATCGATAAAGCAAATCCTTATAATTATCACATGTTTATCATTACAAGTGTGTATGCAATTCGGCCAAATATTAATCTTCCTTTGGGTCAACTAATACTCGCATGAATATACACAAATACTAACATTCAATATTTTTCATGAACTGCCCAATTCAAGAGAGGTTACTTTGGTGACTTCTTGACTCAATTTGCTCACAAAAAATATTAAACTACCAAAAAATTGAATATTTTATTTATATAACAAAACCAAATATTTAATATTTGCAAACTAATTCAAAAGATAATCACCTCATTAGAATTCCACTAAGGATGAACACCTCCCTAGAATCCCATTAGGGATGAACACCTCATTTGAACAAATCAAAGGATGAAAAACACCTCTTTTTCCACCAACACATAAAGGATGAACATCTCCCTAAAATCACACTAGGAATGAAACAGAGATAGTTCTAAGTCTCTTTAACACACTGCTCTAAACCCTAAAAAGGGATTAAACAGTAATCACTCAAACCCTAAACATGGAATTTAACATCAACTTTCCTTAAATCCCTAGAGGATAAAGGCAATAAAATAATAACACCCACACCTATGGAAACATTCACCAGTTTCCTAAGATACTCTATGTTGGGAACTCCACAAACACCACCCCCAATTCCAAACTCATCCATATCCACCATGAAAAGAAAACGAAAACAAAACCCAGAAAATTAAATAAAAACAAAAACAAAAGATTCAAAGAGAACAGAGAACCCAATACCAGAAAGATTGAAATTTGAAACATTATTTCTTTCTCAGTAAAACTTGAAACTTAAACTGAAACAAAAGGGAAAAACGAAAAAGAAGAAGAATTCATAGCTTCCTCCACGGTTCCATCAGCGAGTAGAATCAGATTGGGGATATTACCCCCAAATTTAAATTTTTAGGGTTCACAGTAATTGGGATATTATAAATTAAACAGAATCTGAATTTGTTTAAATATTTCTTCAGACAGACATGAATCAAGTATGGGCGGCTCTGATACCAATTGTTGGAAAACTAATAATAATTATAATCCTGATTTTGATTCTAACGATCAAACATAAGCGTAATCCCATACTGATAAACATGTTGTAAACTGAATGCGAAAGCGTACCTGAATTAGCCATAATGATGATGTCTTTGTAGAGCACTATATTGATCTTATGGTCTTCCACCTGAAGAGCACCTGTATTTTCCTCTTGATGGGGATAGAAAGAAAGGAACGAAAGTGAAACTTATGTTCTGTCTGTGTGCTCCCAGAAGGGGACCATGACCCCTTAAAATAACTAGAATTAGGTTAATTACTTAAGTTTTAGTATTTCTAATTTGGCCCCTCATCAAATTAGAAATTGTTTTATGGTCTCTATACAATTTTATTTTCATGACATATGCCTTTAGCCAAACTTTTTAATTTAGTCAGATCACTTTATTATTTGGCTTAATAAATAATGGTTCTAACACATTTAAATTATGTATCATATATATACATGACCCAAATTTTGCCAACAAGTTACCCTTCAAGCTCAATGAAGACGTCAATCCGACGAAGGCTACACATCAAAAGATGTCTCCATTAGACTTACAGCTAGCCAGACAAGAATGCCAGGAACTATTGAAACAAGGTCTGATCGAACCCACCCAATCCAATTGGGTCTGTCAAGCCTTTTATGTGGAAAAGAAGTCCGAGAAAATCAGAGGGAAAAAGAGGTTAGTCATCAATTACAAGTCTCTTAATTATTTTTTTACGGATGACAAATTTTCAATACCCAAAGTCTCATCCTTACCCACTCTGATAAAAGAAGCCTGTATCTTTTCTAAGTTCGACCTCAAATCCGGATTTTGGCAATTAGGCATTGACCCATCTGACCAATACAAGACTGCTTTCTGCCCAATGTCCAATACCAATAGAAAGTAATGTTCTTTGGACTTAAGACAGTCTCATCACTATTCCAAAAAGTCATGATAAAAATCTTTGAACCCATACTAGACAGAGTGATCATTTATATTGATGGCATCTTCCTATTCTCACAAGACATGGACTCTCATAAACAATTATTGTTGGATCGATTTTTTGGAATAGTCCATCAATACGGGATTATGCTTTCAGAGAAGAAGATCTACTTAGCCCAAAAGGAAATTGATATTTTGGGTATGCATTTCTGTCAAGGCTCATATCAACCTCAACTTCACATCGCTGAAGAACTTCTTAACTTCCCAGATGAAAATCTGACGTCAAGCAGATCCAACAGTTTCTTGGAATAGTCAATTACATTAGGGAATTCATCCTAACGTTGTCAGATACAGAAGTCCTCTATCTAAGCTACTAAGAAAGAACCCACCTCAGTGGGGACCAGATCAAACCAAAGCAATTAAAGAACTGAAGAAGGTAACTCAGACTCCTCCAGCTCTAAAGATTCCAGGCAACTGGAAAAGTATATATTGCAGACTGATGCTAGTGATGACTATTGGGGAGCAGTTCTCATCGAAAAAGACAATAGGAAAAAATACTACTATGGTCATGCAAGTGGACAATTCAAGGATATCGAGAAACATTACCACACCACCTTCAAGGAAGCCTTGACCGTTAAGAATGGAATAAAAAAGTTTGACTTCTATGTCAGAGAACATCATTTCGAGGTATAGATGAACAACTCTTTATTCGCAAAGATCCCAGAGTTCAAAAACAAAATGCCTCCTAATCCTCAGATTCTTCGGCTTACGGACTGGTTTTCTAGGTATGATTTTACTGTTAAGCACATCAAAGGAAACTTAAACACAGTCCCTGATTTCCTCTCCCAACCTAAGAAAATTGTCCAATTGATTTATGATACCTATAGTCTTCCCCTTATCTTCATGGTCAAGTCTCTCTCTAACAAATTCAAAACTGTAAAGGTCTATCCTCCTGGACTGAACCCAACCGCACCAGCAGATATCCTTCAGTAGCGAGTTTCTTCATGAAACCATGAAATACAAAATCATCTCAGCTTACATTTTTAACCCTGATATTTCCTTTGGGGGAATTTTTGAATTATTTTGTGATCCAGGTTGGGACCTCTGTGAGCCAACACTTTGGACCATATGGTGTGACACTGTTTAATACTTCATTCTTATTGCATTGAAAACACAGACAACCTATAGAATCTTGACAGATCCTTATAATGACAAGTTTCACTTCTGGACTCCACTCAAGTGGTTATCACCACTATCTTTGTGGAGACAAGAGCTCAAGAGGATTTTAGATTGTCAAAGACAAAGGGGAGTGATTGGAGACTTTTTCAAAGATCTAACCTCGATCTTCACATCCACTGTCCATACTTTCAAAATCTTACAGGTCAATTATGTTCAAGAAATGAAGTCTACGTCTGAGACAGCTTTGAGACCTATCCTCTTGATGAAAGTTACAGGACCCAACTGGCTCATCACCTCTATGAAGTCAACAATTACCATTACAAGCCGGTGGACCTCAATATTGTCAGTTCATCCCAAAGGTCACTTAGTTCTTATCATCTGAATAGGATCGTTCCAAAAGACGATGGATCTCAACAGATAAGGTTCTTCAACTCAATGACTGAAATCTACGTATCCGAAAAAAAATTCCAAAAGGTTGAAGACTTAGTGAATGATTACAATGAAGAATTGATGGAGAAAATGACGAGACATAAAGAAAGGAGCTAGGCCTAGTAGATGAATCATTCTGGCTCCACTAGATCTGAAAGGCTTTAGTCAATGACTATCATCATGACAAGTTACTAAAACATGATTTCCTTATCTTTACCTGTGTCCATTACAAACTTCGCAAACGTGTTAATGAAGATGAGACCAAATCAACTTTACTTTATCTAATGAGATATGATATCTTATTTGTAAGATATCACATCGCATCTTATCTTGTCTATAAGATATCTTATTGCATCTTATCTTATCTTGTTTGTAAAGTCATAATGAGTGTGGGTCGTAACCTTATATTTGAATTCCACTTTATATGATATTTCGAGTCTGAAGTTCATTTTAATTTTAGCGAAAATTTTAATTTCGTGTATATGTTTTGCCTATAAATAGGAGGGCTTGTAATGTTGTAAAATAGAACCAACAAGGATCAATCAAATACAAATTCTCTTTTTAAAAATGTTTTCTCTTTAAGTTTTTTTTTTCTCTGAAAGTCTGAAACATATAGTTCTTATTATTATTCTCAACAAAGATCCCGTGTATCGGAAAGTTTCGATCCTAAAAATTGTTTTATCGCAAAGTGTTCTTTTTATAGAAAATATGAACTTGAGTAGTCTTTTAAGTTGAAGTGGCACCGTTGTGATCAAGGATGTTCATATCTAAATAAGAAGAGGTTTATGTCCGAAATAAAAAAAATAACATTTTTAACAAAAACATAAATATAAGTTTACAAAGAAAAAATAAATTAGAATATTTTTTTAATATTTTCGTTAAAAACCACGTGTCCTCCTCTCAAAATTAAGTTTTATTGATCCACATATAACAAAAATTCAAATTTAACTTATACATTATACTTATCATATTTTTATGCTAAAAAACATAAGAACTTGTTTAATATATTTTTAAAAACAATTATAGAAATTAATTTAATTTTTTAAAATAAACTGAAAAACATTTAATAATTATAATTTAAAATATTAGTTTAGATAAAAAAAATATACAGCATCAACAATAATAAAAATTGAAATAATTTTTAATAGTTTTATAATAATAAAAACAGATGATATAATATAATGATCAATAAAGACGTAAATATCATTAATAAAAATAAAAATTAAAGCATAAAGTTGAAGCCATTGTGTAAATTGTTGATTATTATCACAGCGTTGAGACCTATCCTTTGATAAATCCAACAAAACAAGTTCTAAAAGTACCTGTTCATTAAGTTTCGGTACAAATTCTAAAACAACTTAGGACATACATTCAGCCAAAAAAAACTAAGAAGTTTGAAAATTCATTTCACATAAATTAGAAAAAAAAAAAAACTACATGATATATTGTCATAATCCTCTTAATTAAAACTACGACTATGCTAAATTTACACAAGAATAGATTGTACAAAGAGTATCGTTTGACGACCTATTATATTAACTCTGGCCTCTTGGGTACATTCTTTTTTCATCCAAAGAATTAAACCTGCTAGACATGAAAGTGGGGAGGTAATTTATCATCCAGCAGATAACATAAATTTAGGAAATCTGTTCCATAATAAAAAACAGTCCTCTCAGTTATCACAATCAGAAAGATTAAGAGAGAAAACTTGGTTAAAAGTCATGATCTCTGCATGAACAATGTTGATTATATTGCCTAAAAAAGGAAACGATTTGATTAGAAAATGATTAAAATAAATCATATGATATTCATTAATGCCAAATCTCCACACTTATTTATAACATGTTTAGCCCAATCTTAATTTAGATTTGGCCAATATCAAATCTCCACACTTATTTATAACATGTTTAGCCCAATCTTAATTTAGATTTGGCCAATATCGTAAACCACTCTAAAGCTTCCGTAAAAGACAAGTAAAAAATCATCATCGGGCGGTTCCTCAAAAATCTCATTTCACCCTCTCTTCAATCAGTAACCATAAACGGATCCACGTCTCCAAGTTCAGCCACCAATGGTTTCAAATTATTGATATCTTCATCTTCTGGGACAAAGTAGGTGGGGAAAGGAAGCAGAGATATGTCAGGTTTTTCATAGACAGCATCTTTTATAAAAACAAAGTTCCCTGTAGCTCCTGGGACCTGTTGTTCACATCAAAGGCAACTTATGAAGTGGCAAATCAACCACAAAATTTGCACATGTAATTTAGCTCAAACATAAACTGAAATAACAATAATTAAGTGTGTTTTGAATTAATTAAAAAAATTAAAGCATTATTGCATATGATAAGCATTGTTTTGAAAACCTTAACCGGTCCAACTAGATTCAAAATTCAAAATTATTCCATATGATATCTCCAAATAACCAAATTTTAATTCAACCAATATAAAATTGACTAAATTTTTAGGGTAGTTTCAATGAAAAAAAAAGATTAAGATTATATTTTTAAAATTATTTTAAAGATAATTTTTATAAAAGATATATTTTCAAAAAAAAAATTCTTGCCCTAATCTTGTCAACTTTAAATAATAGTTATTTTCCTATATTTTTATTTTCCTTTCAAGATTATCAATATTTCATTCTTTATGGCAACCGTAATAACTGCCTCTGCTATTATGAGGCTTAATTTTCTTTCTTTTGTAAAAAATTATAGTTATTAACAAACTTGTGTACTTATTATATTATAAAAAAAAAAAAATATGATTGAATTTTTAAATCCGAATCCCTGTTTTCACCGGTTTATTTAATAACATTGCCTATATGCAGACATTTCTTACCATTTGTTACCCTTTGGCTCCAATCTGAATGTCTTAAAGAAAGAAAAAGAATTTACCTGTCCTTTCACCCACATCAAATTTCTTGCTGGGTCAATTTTGTAGACCCATACATTTTTAACTGTTCTTTGATCTCCACCCATTCGTCCAGGCATCTTTTTACCTTTAAAAACCTGAAGGGTAATGGGAAAAATATTTAAAACAATCAGCGAACAAAAATTAATGTAAGCAAGTTAGAGCTTATTCAAGGAACTAAAAAGAGTATAACTTACCTTTCCAGGACCAGTAATATGACCTGTAGAACCAAGGCTTCGATGGGACAATGAAGCACCATGGGATGCTGGCATTCCCTTAAATCCATGCCGCTTCATCGCACCCTGCAAATAATAAATAAAGGTATTTGAAATTGACACTCATAATTTGAAGAGACTTAAATCCAAAAAACTGCAGCATCATTTCAGTGTCTTCTATACTCAAATTGAAGGATCCGCATGCACAGAATAAAAAGAAACGGAAAACAATATGATAATATGTAGAAATACAGCACAATATATATAAACTTCAACAGATACACAAATAGATTTTTTTTTTTTTTTTAAACAGGGTAAAATCAACATATTTAACATGAAGGAGAAAAACACCTGAAAACCTTTCCCTTTGGTTATTCCCGTAATATCAACATACTGTCCAGGAACAAAATGGCGAACATTAAGTGATGTTCCAACAGGAAGTAGTGCATCCTCTGTGACTGGAAACTCCTTGAGCTTCCTCTTCAGTGGAACTCCTTGAGCCCTAAAATGACCCACTTCAGGCTTGGTCAGATGTTTATCCTTCTTATGTCCACAACCAATCTAACTAGAAACAAAAGAGCAAAAAGTCTATAATTAGATAGACACAAACACTTAAAAACAGTACACCACTGTAAAAACCAAGGTGTAGCTAAATTGTAGCACAGCACAAAATATCCAAACTGTTTAAACAGTTTAATAACCCAAACCAGTTTCCTTAAACCAGTTCAGTATAATGAACCAATTTTAAATCCAATTTGTTTTGTGGGCCCAAGTGGCAATTAAACCCAAAACAATCTAAGATCAAATTACACCTCTTTAATGAAGACTAGTGCAACTGTCAGTAATGCCTGCACCACTTAAATGTTGGCTTATTTTAATTTTCATTTCTTTCCTACCTAGTGCATTCAAATGCAGTTGTTTATGTACACCGTTTCATTGACCTCCACCAAGAATGCACATCATCTAAACAATTCAGACTCAAACTAGCTATTGCTTTCCCTCTCATTTCTTAGTTTATGCGTTAACACAAGTCCATCTTGCAAAATGCAAGCCTAAGGCCCTAAAGTAGCTGTTTATGCAAGTCAGGGAAAAGTGAACCCATACATATGCTTGTGACCATTCTGTACAAACTTAATCTTACTCAGGTGAACGTTAAATTCCAAATACAGCAAACAAGTACAGTAGGAGAAAAATTAGATTTAAGAAAGGGTAACTAAAAGAGAAGAGAGGTGTACCTGGAGAGAACAAAAACCTTCTTTCTCTGGGGTCTTAACCTGAGACACAATGTTATCATCAACCCAAAGCACACTTATTGGAATTCTAGCACCCCATTTATCCCAAAGCGCGCTCATTCCACACTTTACTGCTATAAGCCCAGTTCGCTTGGAATTAGGGGTCATCACACCAGGTTTGGGGTCAATAATCCGAGTCTGAATCGCTGCATCGGAACTAAGAGATCGGAGCGACGAGGGTGAATCGACGGCGAGACGTTGCAGACGAGAAACGACGCCTTTAGAAAATGCTAGCATGGCAGATCTACAGAAAAAAAAAATGTATCCGCGTAAAACAAGCGAATCGAAAACATCAACATGCGAAGAATTCCATTGGGCTTACCCAGTAAGGTGAAGATGGAGAAGGAGATCGCAGTACCAGTTCGCTCGCACGCACGCAACCCCGAACCCTTGGTACACGTGCAACTCGGGAAGAAGGTTTGGGTTTAGGGTTTTAAGTGGCGAATGGATTCAATTACAATAATAAAAATGGACATGTTTGAAATTGTAACCAATGTATATGTATCAATCCATCAATCTGGTTAGTGAAGTGCCTCTGTTTAGGAGAACTGGGCCATATTGGGCCGTTTACGTTGCTCTCTATCAGGTTCTCTACGTGGGTTGTTATTTGGCACATGTTGAGTTTTATGATTATATTTATATACATATATAATAAAAGCATACATCTTTTTTATTCAAAAAAAAAAATCAGAGCTATAATGTAATTTTGAATAATTAAAATATAATTGTAATTCTTTTATTTTTAATATGTGGATTTTGTTCTTATATTTTTTTATAATTTAATTTTTTTAAATACTTGACAAAACTTCTTTATGATGGTTATATTTATTTATGTATTATAATATTATTGTATTTATATAAGATGTTCTCTCCTATCACTTAGTACACTACAAGAAAATCGCGTATTACAGACGAATATTTACCGACGGATTTGTAGCCGTCGGAAAATAACCTACCGAGTTGTCTTTTAACCTACTGAGTTGTCTTTTAAAAACAAAATCGTGACAAGAGTTTCTAAGCAGACATTACATCAAACATATAGATTGACTCTAATAATATTATCATGGTGGACTTGAGATCAGGACACTCTCGTTACTAGATGAATTAGTGTCCACCATGGGGCTGATAGTAAAGTTTCACTTCCCTCATATCCTTTAGTCCTCGACGGGCAAACTTATGTTCCAATACACTCACAAGTAATAGTAGATCTTGACCATTGATTTTGGAAGGCAAATAATATATTATTAATAAATAATAAATAAATATAAAAAATATAAAAGGGTAAAATAATATGAAAGGGTGAGATGATAAAACTGTAAATATATTAAATGATTATTAAGTTTGGGGACCAAAATTGTAAATTATATGAGTGTTACAAAACTTAAAGGAGGATGAGAAGATAAAATTATAAATATATTAAATCATCATTTAAGTTTGGGGAAGTCAAAATCATAAATTACAAAAGAGTTACAAAACTTTAAAAGGGGGACCCAGGACCCCCCTCAATTCCCAATAAAATTTGTCACTACTTATAAGCCTCACATAGCTTAGGAGTGTATGGCCAATTCAATTTCTACTAGATGCACGCAAATGAGACCCTCCCTCCAAAATGTCTATTGGATTTTTGTTTGATAATGAAATCTTAGTGGAACGGTTCATTTCACCATTTAGAACCATATCACATCTTCAATGAAATATGATTAATTGATATAGTATTTTGTAAGTACATAATTTTGATAGTATTTTGTAAGTACATAATCTTGAAGAAATTGACTGTTTCTTTCTTTTCCAATCACCTAGAAAGAGCAAGATGTTTTGGTTTTTTTTTTCAACAATTTTTTAATCTCTAATAGACCTATCAGTAGGATTTGAACCCAGATGAAATTTTGATCATCTATCAAATAAAAACGAATGAGTGGCTCTATATTAATGTGATCTCATCATCCATATATAACGAATTAGTGTGATATATTTAAATATAACATATAAATAGTAAAAATTAGTATTTTAATTGATTAAGAATTCTTTTAAGGATAAAGATGTGATGAATTATTTTAGACATGGAAAATGACCAACATTCTTTTGAGCATAATTCATCATATATTAATTAATTGTTTTTATAATACATTCAGTTTAAGATTTAATTGAATAAAAAGTACATGTAAAATAAAATTAAAATTGTTATTTTTTAAAATTGAGAAACTAGTGAAAAAGAAATATAAGGTTCAAAATCATGGATAAAAGATTAAAGAAGAACCAAAATTATAATTTATTCCAAATATACATATATTTTTTAAATTATATGTGATCTCTAATAATTTCTAATTATATATATATATATATATATATATATATATATATATATATAATATTGGTTAAGGATGTTACAGGATAAATAAATATTAGAACTTATTGAATTTCATTATGGGTTAGAGAAACAAAATTATATGAAAAATGCATTTGAAATTATTATAATCAATTCTTAAAAGAATGTTATTTTCAAAACTTATATGAATATGAATTCTATAAATATTTTAGAATAGCCTAACACCCATTATTAAGTATGGAATAAATACAAAATATAATGAAATATGAATGACTTAATAGTAACATCATATACTATGCAAAGTCTTATAAAAAATTTACGAGGCCTATCATGCCACTTTCGATGGATATATCATTTTTAATCAATTCATTATTATAACAATAAAGTATAATAAGAATTCATACTTTTATTAATTTTTATTTGCATTTCAATCTTTTACGGCTTGAAAAACTAATTTAATTATTCAAATGTTAAATCTTAGTATTAAAAACAGATCTCACATAAGACAGAATTTATAAAATTTCATGCGTAAATTTAAGATTGTTTTTAGGAGTTAGAGATGCTAAAAAATGTAGGATTTATTTATTTCCTGTATTTAAAAGTAGTTTTTAGTTTCTAAAAAAAAAAAACTTGTTTGATAAATATTTTGTTAAAATCATTTTTAAAAGCTGTTTATATATATATATATATATATATATATATATATATATATATATATATATATATTTTAATAATTAGAAATCCAAAATTGATAAAAAAATATTTTAATTTTTCTATTTTTACTAATTAATATCAAAATTTTAACCTATAATTATATTAAATCACTCATTTTTATCATCATAAAAATTTTAATTTGTTTAAACCTTTATCTTAATTTTTTTTAGTTTATGTCATTTTTTCATATAAAAAAATTAAAATAAAAGTTATCAGAAGTTTTTTTTTCTAAATTATTTTCAAAAACAGTTTTTAAAAATTATATCTAAAACTTTTTTAGAGACGAAAAACAATAAAATGTTAATATTATACATATTTAAAAAACATAAACTAAAAATAATACTTGAAAAAAAAACAACTAAAATATTTAACAGAGGTTCTTAGTATGAGAAGATGTAAAACTCAATAATATTATACACTCACCCTCTTTTCGACCAAACATCTAAATCAATCTATTTTTTTTACTTATAGTGTATTATACTTACGATCATTCTTTATTTTAAAAAGAAAACTTTAATTTGATTATAATCGAAACAAAGACATTTAATCTATTCAAAATGAAGCTAATACTAATTAAACTTAATTTACATGTAAAATTGTTTTCGTAAACATTTACAATTCAAATGCACAAATAATCTTTAACCATAGTTAAATAATAAAAAAAGACAATGATTCTAAACTGTTATCATTTTAACTGTTGTTAAAAGTAAAAATATTGACAAGAGTTCTCACTTGTCATCATATACGTTATTAATTGTTCCAACCAATAATTTGTTATTAATTTAAATAGTAAAAAAATAATTATAATAACAATAACTCTGAAGAAGATAAACTAAACACCAAACCAAAGCACTCAACAAAATTAAAATATATAACTATATAAAATTTAATGAGTCCAATTCTTCTCTCTCCTTTTATTCCTTTATTAATGGATTAAAAATGGGAGGAAAACTACAATGGCTACAAATGGGATTTCAAAGGCTAACAATACTCTCCCTAACACATTTTTATGATTGATTGAAATTTTTTAAAAGTCACAAATTTTGGTGAGTTATTCATATTTTTAACCAATAAAGTAGGTGTTAGAAGATGTGCAGGCACTGTTCATCTTTTTATATCTCAAAATGCTGCATGGTAGTAGTATATGGATCACAAGACCCCTAACCTTTTTCAATAACTTCCTTTCATGCATACCCACAAAATCCATTCCCACATGAATCACCAGGTGAACACTTCTTGTTGCACTTGCCACAGTGATTGGCATTGGACAAAACATTGGTACAAACTCCACTACAGCATCTTTCTCCTTCCTTGCACTTGTGGCCACACGCCCCACAGTTGTTCTTGTCACTATGAACATTGCGACAGTGCTTCTTGCAGCAGAAAAGTAGGTCCCTCCCCTTGTTTGCTCGGACCCCATTGCAGATGTTATAAGTCTCGCGATTACACTGTCTTCCTTTCCTTATTATGGTGGCCAAAAATCTGCTTCTTGGTCCCAGATGGGGTACTGGGGTGTCAAGAACGTACTCTTCTTCTTCCTCCTCATTTATGTCATGATCTTGATCTACGTCAGTTGAAGAAGCAGAATGAGAATTATGCAGGGTCGAAAAAATGAGCAGAATGAGAATTGTTGTGAGCTTTAGGATTGTGTTGGACATAGTGAAGAATATGAGTAGTGATGAATATCAGTTTGAGTTTGAGGTTGAGGTTGATATATACTTGCTATAACTAGAGTTTCGTGTGATGATTATGGGAACATGTTTGCAATTTAAGCTGTAGTTTCTCGTGAAATACTCCATGATCTTAGGGGACGAAAACTTGTTGCTTGTAATTGCAAGGTTGAATGAGAGAAAGATTCGTCTAAATTCTCGGCTTGAGCATAATTGATGTGCAAGCATGATCCTACTGTTTGATTAACGTAAATAATGAAACAAGTTAACCTGTTTTGCTGATGTTTTAAGAAAGCTTCAAAAGTTAAAGGACAAAAAAGTGATGATGCAAAATTAAGTCCTTTAATTGGTAATCGATGATATCTTTTCCTTTTATACTGAAATATGGAGCTACCCAAATATTATATTTCGATCACTGATAATCGTTCAATTAGTACTAATTAGGTGGAATATCAGATTTAAATTAGTGTTAAACGCAAGATAGAAAGAAACATTGTTACTTTGCATAATTTGGGTTATTCTGATGAATATTTAAGCTTAATTGTTATAATATAATTTTATGGAGTTTCTTATGACTCTGTTACGGGTTATACAACATGGCCAGAAAATATAATGCAAGCAATTAACAGGCTTAGTTACTTATAAGGTACAAGATATATATACATACACACACCCTTAATGCTCTGATTAGGGCTAAATTGCTTATTTATTAAAAAAGAATTTTACTTACGCCTAAATAATAATAAAACTAAGTTACAAGTTATAAGGGAGGAAGAGTCTACATTTATGTTTAAAAATTCTTATTTTATGTTTATGATTTTTTTCTAAATGTTAATTTTTATTAATTTTATAGTTGATTTTTTTTATCTTTCTCTTATTATTGTTAATCTTATTATTTGGTCGACATAAAGTCATTGTTATTTCTTGACTAACGTAAGAATTTTTTTTATAGACACTAGCGATATTTTCTTTTTCTAATGTCTCGTGGATAATATAAATAAATATTTTAATTATTAACTTGTTAATGAGATATGTAAATGATAGTTATAGGTGGTATTTATTAATAATTTTTATAATTAAATTATAATAATAAATTTATTTATAAAAGTTATCTTAAATCCTAAATCTTAAATATATAAAAAAATTATTACGAAAAAATCTTTTAAAATTTAATTAATATTTATGAATATAATTTTTTTTAAATAATTTAATTTTATTTGAATTTATAATATATTTTATATTATAACTTATTTAAATGTATTATTATGAGAGATTAAATTTATTTATACTAATATTTTTTTATAAAAATTTATTTAGATTATACTTTAAGATTTTTTTAATTTATATTTTAAAGAATAATTTTTAAATAGTCTAATTTAGATTTAAAAATAAATAAATAAAAAATATTCATAAGTATAAATAACTCATGGATGGATATTTTCAACTAATACTTATAAACATTTTAATACTACTATATATATATACAATATATACAAAACAAGAGCATGTGATAATCTTTTTCCATTTTTAATTTGCTAATCATATTTCATAAAAATTACATTTTTTTCACAAATGTTATAAACGTGTTTATATATGTTAAAAAGGTTATTTGAAAAGTTATCATGAGTAAGCTAAAGCTTTTTTCACTTTTATTATCATTGCTAATATAAAAAGTGAACTATATATATATATATATATATATATATATATATATACATAATTGTGAAATGTTATAATAATTTTTTTATTAAAATTATGCATAATTAAAATATAGATAATCAAGCCAGATAGGAATATTAAAATAAATAAAAAAAGGGCATTATAATACTCTACACCAACCCTACTATATTATCTCTACCTACAATAGTTGACCGCGAGATGCAGTGTAGGTGCACGTGTAGAGATCCTCTTTTCCGGCTAAAAGTGCGTGGTGTCTGCTTATACAATTTTCAATCAATATCGCAGTTGAATTTTCACTAAACGAATCAGGACCCTTGATATGTAGGAAACTATAACGAAAAATAGGGTTGACCTTTTGCATCCTCTTGGTTGTTGCATTGCCCTTAATAACTGTATTGAGTGTCGATTCTTCAAACTTTTCAAACCATATGTTACCAAGGTTGATTAACTCTATTAATTATATTATTGTAGCTTGATTCACGCAATAGTTTATCATCATGACATCATTATTACGAATAATAATAATAATAATAATTTACATGGATTATGCAAACCCAATAATAAATAAATAAATAAGAAAATTTTCTGTAAACATAAAATGTTATAATACTAGGGTAAAATATGTTTTTTATAAATTTATTTCATCATTATTAGGAGTAATAATAATAATAATAATAATAATAATAATAATAATAATAATAATTTACATGGATTATGCAAACCCAATAATAAATAAATAAAAAAGAAAATTTTCTGTAAACAAAAAATGTTATAATACTAATGTAAAATATATTTTTTATAAATTTATTTCATCATTATTACAAGTAATAATAATAATAATAATAATAATAATAATAATAATAATTTACATGGATTATGCAAACCCAATAATAAATAAATAAATAATAAAATTTTCTGTAAACAAAAATGTTATAATACTAGTGTAAAATATATTTTTTATAAATTTATTTCATCATTATTACAAATAATAATAATAATAATAATAATAATAATAATAATTTACATGGATTATGCAAATCCAATAATAAATAAATAAATAAGAAATTTTTCTGTAAACATAAAATGTTATAATACTAGGGTAAAATATGTTTTTTATAAATTTATTTCATCATTATTAGGAGTAATAATAATAATAATAATAATAATAATAATAATTTACATGGATTATGCAAACCCAATAATAAATAAATAAAAAAGAAAATTTTCTGTAAACAAAAAATGTTATAATACTAGTGTAAAATATATTTTTTATAAATTTATTTCATCATTATTACAAGTAATAATAATAATAATAATAATAATAATAATAATAATAATAATAATAATAATAATAATAATAATTTACATGGATTATGCAAACCCAATAATAAATAAATAAATAATAAAATTTTCTGTAAACAAAAAATGTTATAATACTAGTGTAAAATATATTTTTTATAAATTTATTTCATCATTATTACAAATAATAATAATAATAATAATTTACATGGATTATGCAAATCCAATAATAAATAAATAAATAAGAAAATTTTCTGTAAACATAAAATGTTATAATACTAGTGTAAAATATGTTTTTTATAAATTTATTTCAATTTTTTATAAAGTTGTTTAATTCTCATAATCGTTTTAATAACTAGTGACTCTAAAATCTTTTTTTTCTTTTTCTTATCCCTTTCTTATGAATTTATATGATAAAAAAATATTTACTAAAATTTCTTTTTTTTAATACCACACAATTAATAAGGTTCAAAATTTCACCACCATGAACAAACCAACTTTAAAATATAACATAGAAAATAGAAAAGAGCAAATTTTCTATAAAAGAAAGAATGAAAATAATAATCACATTCAAATGTTCAAAGAGATTACAAATAAATTATTAATTTAAAAAAAAATAGTAGTGTTTATGATGTGGACATAAAAGCCCAAACTCATGACGAGAAGGATCAAGACCAAGATTCAATCCAAGACTTAGGTGGACCTATGACAAGAGACAAACTTAGAAAAACACAAGAAACCCAACTATTAAAGGCTCTTAACGTGGAGGAGGAGTCTAGACCTATCACATGCATAAAATACTTGGAGAGCTAGGAGGCCCAACTAAAAGATTTAATTATTATTATTTTATTTGCTACAATGGGGATTTGAACCCAGGATCGAAATCTTATAATGTCTTTACTGGACTATCAAGGCAACTTAACTTTGTTTAGGATATTAGGATTTTAATTTATCTTTATTTCTTGCAATAAGACAAACTCATAAACTTAAGTTGTATTAAACATTTTTGAAATTCAGAATGAAGGAACATAGTATTTAGAATCACTTTGTGAGTTGTTGCTCTGCTAAGATTTTTCCTTGCATCATTTGATCTTATAAAGAATTATCCAATTTTTGTGGCGATCCTTCTTGGCTTATCAAATATTCTTATTTGTGACGCCTACGTTATCCTTTATTTTTTCTATTTTCTATTTCCAATCAAATCACCTTCCAAAATCTAACCCTAAATTGTTTCCCTTCTATTTGAGTGTCGTCATTTGGTATTCAGAGCAAGACTCAAAAGTGGTACTATTCATCAACACTATTCACGGTATTGTTCAAACGACACTGCTCACGTGTACTATTTTTATAAAAAAAAGAGTCTTTTGTTTATGCAATTTTGATATTAAATTTCATATATATATATATATATATATATATATATATCAAAGTTGTGTTCGAAATTAGTTTTTTGCAGAAAAGAATGAAAGAAAAGAATAAAAAAAAAGAAAAAAATTATATATATGTGACATTTGTTCTTCCTTTAAATTTCAATGCACATTAGTTGTTTGATAAAATGCCTAAGTGTCAAGCGTCTTTGTCTAATCTTTGTTTTCCCATACAGTTTAGATTTGTCTTGCTTGTTATTAGTAGTAAAATTGTTCTTTGCTACTTGTCCTTTGTTAGTACTATAATTCTGTTTTATTCCTTGTGATTGCTATAATTGAAAATGATTCTTGAACTATAGATTGTTTGATTCTTGTAAAAACCATAAGTTAGAGAACGAGTGGAAAAAGGCAAGAGGACATATTATATAAGAGCCAAATTGAGAGTAAACATGAGTGGTACATCTTTGAGTGCAAACATGTGAAAAGAGTGGTGAGGTCCTATTACTTCATTGGTTTGGTTCTTTTTTTTTTTACTTGAAAGATGACAGGTACAGGTGGTGGTGGTACCCCTCCTCTGGGGGGTGACAATAGATTGCTGATTGATGCCATTACAGTCCAAATGCAAAGAATGTTGACAGAGCATACCGAGGAGTTGTATGGGAGAATTGAACAACTAGAAAATCAAGGAAATGATGATGATGGTGGAGGTAGAAGGAGGAGAAGGAGAAATAATGAAGGTGATGCTAGAGAGAACAAAATTGAAGGAGTAAAGCTGAACATACCCCCTTTTCAAGGAAAGAGTGATCCAGAAGCATATTTGGAGTGGAAAATAAAAATTGAGCAACTATTTGCATGCCATATTTACACAGAAGATAAAAAGATGAGGGTGGTAGCCATGGAATTCACTGACTATGCTCTCATTTGGTGGAACCAATTACAAAGGGAGAGGGTGAGATATGAAGAACCCTTGGTGGAAAGTTGGGAAGAAATGAAGAGGTTGATGAGAAGAAGATTTGTTCATTCTCATTATCAAAGAGATCTTCACAACAAGCTCCAAAGACTCACACAAGGTAGTAGACGTGTTGATGAATATTACAAAGAGATGGAGGTTTCTATGATTAGGGCTAATGTTATGGAGGAACGGGAGGCTACTATGGCCCGATTCCTACATGGGCTAAATAGTGATATAAGGGATGTTGTGGAGCTGCAAAATTATGTGGAGTTTGAGGACTTAGTACATCAAGCTTCCAAGGTGGAACAATAATTGAAGAGAAAGGGTGCCATGAGGAGGAGTTCATCTAATTTTCACTCTCCTAGTTGGAAGGACAAAAATAAGAAGGAGGGAGGATCATCAACAAGCAATCTCAATGTTATAGCTCACAAAACTCAAAATAAGTCTGATGAGGCACTTAAGAAAACAAGGAGTAGTGAGATTAAGTACTTCAAATGTTTGGGAAGAGGTCAGATAGTTTCTCAATATCCCACTAAAAAGACTATGTTACTTAAGGAGGATGGAGAAATAATTAGTGAATCTTCAGATTCCCCATCTAGTGATGAAAATGAGCATGAAGATGAAAGAGAGTTAGAAGGAGATTTGTTCATGATTAGAAGGATGTTGGGTAGTCAATCAGTTGAATTGGATGATTGTTAAAGAGAAAATATTTTTCATGCAAGGTGCCTCATTCAAGGGAAGTTGTGCTCTTTGATCATTCATGGTGGGAGTTGCACTAACGTGGCTAGTGCAAGGTTGGTTTCAAAATTGAATTTGGAGACTAAGCCACACCTGTGACTTTACAAACTTCAATGGCTTAGTGAAGATGGAGAGATGACCGTGAATAGACAAGTTGAAGTGGGTTTTTCTATAGGGAAATATGAAGATTCTGTTTTGTGTGATGTGGTGCTTATGGAGGCTTGTCATTTACTTCTTGTGAGACCTTGACAGTATGATAGGAGAGTTATGCATGATGGTTTCACTAATAAGTTCTCTTTTGTGCATAAAGACCGCAAAACTACTCTTGCACCTTTGGTTCCAAGAGAAGTTAGTGAGGATCAACTAAAAATGAGAAAGAAAAGAAAAGAAGAAAGAAAAGAAAAAGAGAGAGAAAAGAGAAAAGAAAAAGAGAGTGAAAAGAAAAAGAAAAAAAAAGGGTGAAAAGGAGAAAGAGAAAAAAAAAAATCAAATCTGTTTATAAAAGAAAAATAAGTAAAAGGGTTATGCAATTGAGAAAGCCAATACTTTTACTTTTGAGTAAAGAAAGTAATTCAAATAGTCCATGTTCTACTAACTCTCTTCCAAAAGAGGTTTCTTCTTTGTTGCAGGATTTTGAAGATGTTTTTCCAAAAGAAGTGCCTATAGGTCTACCCCCTCTTAGGGGTATTGAGCATCAAATTGACCTTAATCCAGGAGCTTCATTGCCTAATAGACCAGCTTATCGAAGCAATCCCCAAGAAACCAAGGAGATTCAAAAGCAAGTTGAAAACTTAATGCAAAAGGGGTGGGTTAAAGAAAGCTTGAGTCCATGTGCAATCCCAGTCATTCTAGTCCCTAAGAAAGATGGAACTTAGATGATGTGCACAGACTGTAAAGCTATCAATAACATCACGGTAAAGTATAGATATCCCATTCCTAGGATAAATGACTTGTTGGATGAATTGTATGGTGCTTATATCTTCTCTAAAATTGACTTGAAAAGTGGATATCATCAAATTAGAATTAGAGAAGGAGATGAGTGAAAAACAACTTTTAAAACTAAATATGGGTTGTATGAGTGACTAGTTATGCCCTTTGGGTTAACTAATTCTCCAAGAACTTTTATGAGATTGATGAACCATGTCTTGAAAGAGTTTTTAGGCAAATGTGTAGTGGTGTCTTTTGATGATATTATGATATATAGCACTAATTTTGATTTGCATGTTGAACATTTGTGTGTTGTAATGAATGTGCTTAAAAAGGAAAAAATGTTTGCTAATCTTAAAAAATGTACATTTTGCATTGATCTTGTTGTGTTTTTGGAATTTGTTGTGAGTTTTAAAGGGGTACAAGTTGATGAGGAAAAGATTAGAGTCATCCAAGAGTGGACTACCCCTAAGAATGTGAGCGAAGTGAGAAGCTTTCATGGGTTAGCTAGTTTCTATAGGAGGTTTGTTAAAAACTTTAGTACTTTGGCTGCATCTCTTAATGAAATAGTCAAAAATCATGTTGGGTTTAAATGGGATGAAAAACAAGAAAAGACATTTTCTGAACTTAAGCACAAACTATCTAATGCCCCCATTCTTGCATTACCAAATTTTGCAAAATCTTTTGAAATTGAATGTGATGCATCTAATGTGGTTATTGGGGTTGTTTTGCTACAAGGAGGTCATCCAATTTCTTATTTTAGTGAGAAGTTGAATAGGGTTGCCCTAAACTGTCCCACCTATGATAAGGAATTGTATGCCTTAGTGCGTGCTTTAAAAACTTGGCAGCATTACCTTTTACCAAAAGAGTTTGTAATTCATAGTGATCATGAATCTTTGAAATACTTAAAGGGACAAGGTAAATTAAACAAGAGGCATGTCAAATGGGTTGAGTTCTTGGAGCAATTTCCATATGTCATCAAGCATAAAAAGGGAAAAGGGAATGTAGTAGCTGATGCACTTTCTAGGAGACATGCATTACTTTCTATGCTTGAAACTAAATTGTTTGATCTTGAATCTTTGAAAGACATGGATGTGAATTATGTGGATTTTGCTGCATGTGAAAGGTTTTCTAAAAATGGTTACTTTAGGCATAATAGATTCTTGTTTAAAGCAAATAAATTATGTGTGCCTAAGTGTTCCATTAGAGAGTTGCTTGTGAGTGAATCACATGAAGGTGCAAGGTGCCTCATTCAAGGGAAGTTGTGCTCTTTGATCAATGATGGTGGGAGTTGCACTAACGTGGCTAGTGCAAGGTTGGTTTCAAAATTGAATTTGAAGACTAAGCCACACCCGCGACCGTACAAACTTCAATGGCTTAGTGAAGATGGTGAGATGACCGTGAATAGGCAAGTTGAAGTGGGTTTTTCCATAGAGAAATATGAAGATTCTGTTTTGTGTGATGTGATGCTTATGGAGGCTTGTCATTTGCTTCTTATGAGACCTTGACAATATGATAGGAGAGTTATGAAAGTGATACTAGCATAGATCTCAGTGATTTGATGAAGTCAAAGATAAAGTCAAAGGTCAACTCTGCAACAGTCAAACAAGTCACTCAGAAGAATGGAGCTGAAGACTTAGTGTGTCTTAACAGAAAGCTTAGGTAAAACCACTTTACCTTTTCCACTGCATGAAGCTCCTTCATTCATTTTGCAAAATGCCTCAAAAATAGTTTTAAACAAATCAAAAACAAAAGCATTTTGACAAAGAACTTTCTTAATAATGTTTTTAATCGATATTGCTTTGAAAGAAACGATTAAAATCACTTAGAATATTTAAAGAAGTGTTTTTATAGTATTTTAATCGATACAAACTTCTTTTAATCGATTAAAACCCTTTATGACCGATTAGAATTCGAATATGACAGGTCAGAATGAAATATAATCGATCAGACTTTAAAAATGAGCGATCAGATTTATTTTAATCGATTAAAACACATTTCAATCGATTAAAACCACTTTGGAAGTCAGGATGATCGATCAGAATGAAATTATGACCGATCGAAGTTGGTTATGATCGATCAGAATTGAATTATGACCGATCAGACTTATTTCAATCGATTAAAACGTATTTCAATCGATTAAAATAACTTAGAAATCTTTTCAATCGATTAAAACGAACTTTCAATCGATTAAAATGACTTGAAAATATATGTGCAGATTTTCAATCGATTAAAACTTCTTTGTATCAGTTAAAATAACTTGAAAAGTTTTATAAGAAGGTTTTTAAACAAAACAATCGATTAATACGCGATTCAATCGATTGTTTTATACTTAGAAAATGTTTGTAAAATGTTTTAAGCTGATATAAACATGGTTGTATCAACTAAAACGATTTCGTTAAAGAAGCAAGAACGCATTAATGGGTTGAAAGGACTTTTAACAGATTATAACGGCTATTTCAACAGATTAAAACAAACTTTCAACAGATTAATTAATGCGGCAGATTTGAAAATTCTCTTTAAAAAGCAGTTTTGCTTGAAACTTTTAAACTGAGATTGAACATCGGTTTTACACATCCAAAGCAATCAATTCAAGCAAGCTGTTAAGCATCTTTTTCCAAGAAAGAATTACAAGCTGTTTTGTGAAGTTCTTTTTGAAATCTTTCTTGAGGCATATTGCATTCTGTGAAGAAGAAACTTACTGTGGATTAGAGTAATCCGGTTTGAGCTTTCTAAGTCTCTTCTTTGTAAATTCTTTTTCATTACTTTGTATTGTGTTGTACCTGGAATTTGGGTACAAGTTTTTTACGTAATTTGGTAGGTGGTTGTAGAAGTTTCCAAGAACTGGAATTTGGTTCTTGGTGGTTGAGTACGGAACTGGAATTTGGTTCTTATCTTGTTTGGTGCTCGGAATTTGGGCACTGGTTTCTCTACAACTCGGAATTTGGTTGTAGAGGTTTTCAAGAACTGGAATTTGGTTCTTGGTGAAAGGTTTGGTACCGGAATTTGGGTACTGGGTTCTCTGCAGTCTGGAATTTGGTTGCAGAGGTTTCCAAGAACTGGAATTTGGTTCTTGGTGGAAAGGTTAAAGTCGGAAGCTGGAAATTGGTTACGGTGTTAGAGTAGGTGTAAGATTGTTGAGTCCGTAAAACATCTATTCTAGTGGAACCCAGCTGGAATTTGGTCGGAGACTCGGACGTAGCCCTGGTATTGGGTGAACCGAGTATAAAATTACCGGTGAAATCTTTCCTAACCTTTCTCTCTTTAATTTTAGTTGTTGCACTTAAATTGTTTGATTGCTTTGTGATTTGTGAATTGATAAGTAATCTTAATTTTCGGATTAGATAATCCGTGTATTGCGAAAAACTTTCAAAAATCAATTCACCCCCCTCTTGATTTAAAACTACTTTTCTAACAATTGGCATCGGAGCAAGGTGCTTGAAAGTTATTCAAGTCTCTTGATCCATGGCTGAGAACAAGTTACCGTTTTACGAGGGGGCATCTATTAACGGACCTCCACTATTCCGTGGAGCAGATTATCCTTTACGGAAAATTAGGATGAAAATCTTCATTGAATCCATTGACAAAAATGCTTGGGATGTTATTACTAATGGTCCTCTAATTACGGATAAAGGATGGTCAAGCTTGAATGATGAGGAGAAGAAGAAAGTTCAAAGTGACTGCAATGCAAAAAATATAATTACTTACGCTCTTAACATGGATGAATTTTTCGGGGTGTCCCGAGTGCAATTCCGCTAAGGAGATGTGGGATGTTCTTGAAGTCACTCATGAAGGGACAACAGATGTTAAAAGAGCCAGAAAGCATACATTGATAAGAGAATATGAGTCTGTTCAAAATGCGAGAATGGTGAAAGCATCGCAGATGTGCGTAAACGCTTCACTCACATCATCAACCATTTAATGGGCCTAGGTAAGACCTTTGATAAGGAAGAACTAAATATTAAAGTATTGAAATGTCTTGACGAGTCCTGGCAGCCAAAAGTCACTGCAATATCGGAATCAAAAGATCTGTCCACCATGACAACAGACCTCATCTGTTTGGAAAACTCGAGAGAACATGAAATGGAAATCACAAGATTCAATGAGCAAGAAGTCTCCGAGAAGAAGAACGAAGCATTGCACTTAAAGTTGAAGAAAATCAAGAATCGGAAGAAGATAATGAGAACCTTGGATTGCTTGTTAGGAAATTCAACAAATTCCTCAAGAAAAAGATCTAAGACAAGGAAAGACACAAAAGGTATGAGAAAAGAACTGATTCTTCTAACTTTAAATGTTATGGTTGTGGCAAACAGGGCCATGTTAAAATGGAATGTCCGGAGAGAAATAAACAAAGTGAAAAGAAAGAGGAAAAATCAAAAAGAAGAGCCTACATAGCCTGGGATGATAATGATACGTCATCAACGAGATAACTCGAAAATGAAGAAGCCAATCTTTGTTTAATGGCGAGTCAAAATCCACAAACCAGCCAGGTAAGTTCTAGCTCCTCTTCAAATATAGTTAACTATGATGCATTACAAGAAGCATTTAATGAAATGCATGAGGAGGCTAAGAAACTTCAAAAAGAAAATGATAGGCTAAAAGGATTAAATAACCGGCTAGTTAACAAGGTTGATTCTCCGGAAAAACAGATTAGTGAAAATGAAGCTGATAATGAATTCTTGAAACTGATTCATGATAACTCGATTGTAAATGCAATAAACCATGCAAAAATTGTTCCGAATTGCAAAAGAAAATTGAATTCTTATCTCAAACTGTTTCAAAGTTCACTCGAGGGCAAGCCAATCTAGATGTATTACTTGGATCTCAAAAATTAATTTTTGACAAATCTGGAATAGGATTTAAATCTAGATCCGAGTAAAACAAAAATAAATAGGAATTCATACTCTACAATCAAATGTTTCTACTCGTATGAAAAAAGGGCATTCAGGTAAAATACTGCAGAATTAAAAAGTATGCTATTCCTAAAGGGAGAATGAAATGGGTTCCAAAGATTAATTTTTTTCAAATAACATGATCAGGACCCAATAATTATAAAGGGTACCAGAAAAATACTTAATTGTTTTGCAGGAACAAGTCCGGGAATCCCTTGAAGATCAGAGGCTGCGAAACCAGGTTCCGTGTATTTAAATTAATTGTTTTAATTGATATAAACCAATATTAATCGATTGAAATAACTTACCAGTACCATTTTAATCGATTGAAATGTCGAAATAATCGATTAAATTGTTCTCAGAATGTTGGTTTAGTCGTTTTAATCGATTAGAATAAATTTATATCAACTAAAAACACTTAGGATCAAAATTAATCGATTCATTTACGTTTTAATCGATTTAAATACTGGTGATATTTTTTTTATTACATTCTGTACCATACAAATCGATTCTTTCATAAAACAATCGATTAATTCACTGTAGATGTTTACATTTCTCTTAATACTTTACATGGAATGATGCATGGTAATACACTGAAAATCAAAGAAATTATCAAAGAATAGACTGTAATTTTTCTTATAGACACTAGTTACAAACAGGTCAAGCTGTTAGGACTGAAAACATAGTTTATCAGAGATTTTTCAGTGTTAGTTGCTTCTGGTAATAAATTGTTGATTACTAGGAAGTTCAATGAACAAATGTTTACATTAGATTTCTTGATATTACCTAGCAATATATTTGAAATAATCTTGAGCATGCATTGGTTCAAAACTCTTGGTGATATTCATTGGAACTGTGCAACTTTAAATATTTGCTTTAATCATCAATGTCACGAGGTGACACTATAAGGGAACCAATCTGGAACAGCAATTCAAAAATTAAATAACGTGGTACAGGGAATGTATGTTTTATGGTCGATACAGGGATAAATTTTATATTGTTTTAGAATTCGGATTGATTGTCATCACCTGTCCTCATTACTAATCATTGCCCACTCTACCGGAATAAGTTTTTTGTTAATCACTTGTGCATATGATACCACTTGGAAACAACAAAGTTAAAAATGACTCATTCCTCAAAAGATAATGATGACTGGTTCATTATAAGTGAGAATAACACCCATCATACTACATTAATAAAAATGCAGTTATTTGCTTGGATGATGACAACTGCAGGGTTCAAAATGGGTTGGCTATTATGAAAGAAAATTCCTATCTCAGTACATCATTAACCTGTGATTCATGCAATTTATGATATCATGCATTCTGTGTGGGATTTGGTCAGTACATGATTATGCCTCAGATGTGTAATAGCTGATGTTCCTAAAGAAACATTTAATTCCATTGAGTGTCAACCATGGACTGTAATGCGATCAATAGTAACGATGAACTTGCTAAAAGATTTCTTTTCGGGAAAAGTTTACGTGATGCATTGTCGATACGAGAGTGACAGCGAGTTGTTGACTCAAATAGTTGATAGAGCAAAATTGGTTCCAACAAAAAGGAAAGCCTATTATCTTTTGATATTGGTGGGAATCAAATGAATGATCACCAAGCTGGTGGATAAGCGGTTCAATCAGGGAAATTGGGATGACTAGTTCCCCTCATCATCTTTATCTTCCGCTTATTTCTATCTTTATATTGTTTGCATGGATCTGTGATATTAACTGGTGTTATACCAGGAACATTTGCCTTAACCTTTGGTTAAATATGGTTTAGGATCTAATCTAGATCGATCGGCGTAAATAGAAGTAGATCATAGATCCCTAAGAATCTAAAATCGATATTGTTAAATCTGTTAGTAAAAAGACAATCAATATAGTTGATAGTAATCTAGACAATCAGTTCACAACATATCCAATAGATTACATATAAAAGATTAGCATCAGATATATCATGGTTTTCAAAATCTGGTTGTTTTAGTCAATAAAAACACCTTTTAATCGGTTAAATAAACATAAACAACAGTTTTCAATACTGTTTTAATCGATTTAAAGTCGAAATAATCGATTATTTTTACTAAAGTTTCATGTTTTCAAAATCTTAAATGTTTTAATCGATTAAACTTTTCTTTCAATCGATTAAAATCATTTACCAAGAACATTTTAACCGATTATGCTCTGTTTTTAATCGATTTTTATTCGGGAAGAAAGATTAAAGGCTTTAGTTAATGGTCATGTTTCGTAAACATGCTACTAAAGCGTGATTCCCTTATCTTTACACGTGTTAATTGTATTCATTACAAACGTGTTAATGGATATAAGTTTGAATCAACTTTAATTGATTCTTTTCATGAGTGAAATATTGATTCACTTTGTATTTTTCAAAAACTTGAGCATATTTTCGAAACCTTACATTTTATTCTTCTCTCTTCTATTCCCTATTTTTGATGAAGTCAAAAGGGGGAGAAATAGTTGCATCACTTTAAGATAAATTTAAGAGCAATAGTTTAGGGGGAGAAATAAGTTTTAGGGGGAGAAATAAAACTTTATTACATTCTTATATTTCTCACTTAACTACATTATCAAGTGACTTATTTTGCAGAGATTGTTTTTTCAAAATGGTGTTTGTCTTCATCAAATAGGGGGAGACTGAAAGTGATACTAGCATAGATCTCAGTGATTTGATGAAGTCAAAGATAAAGTCAAAGGTCAACTCTGCAATAGTCAAACAAGTCACTCAGAAGAATGGAGCTGAAGACTTAGTGTGTCTTAACAGAAAGCTTAGGTAAAACCACTTTACCTTTTCCACTGCATGAAGCTCCTTCATTCATTTTGCAAAATGCCTCAAAAATAGTTTTAAACAAATCAAAAACAAAAGCATTTTGACAAAGAACTTTCTTAATAATGTTTTTAACTGATATTGCTTTGAAAGAAACGATTAAAATCACTTAGAATGTTTAAAGAAGTGTTTTTATAGTATTTTAATCGATACAAACTTCTTTTAATCGATTAAAACCCTTTATGACCGATTAGAATTCGAATATGACAGGTCAGAATAAAATATAATCGATCAGACTTTAAAAATGAGCGATCAGATTTATTTTAATCGATTAAAACACGTTTCAATCGATTAAAACCACTTTGGAAGTCAGGATGATCGATCAGAATGAAATTATGACCGATCAGAGTTGGTTATGATCGATCAGAATTGAATTATGACCGATCAGACTTATTTCAATCGATTAAAACGTATTTCAATCGATTAAAATAACTTAGAAATCTTTTCAATCGATTAAAACGAACTTTCAATCGATTAAAATGACTTGAAAATATATGTGCAGATTTTCAATCGATTAAAACTTCTTTGTATCAGTTAAAATAACTTGAAAAGTTTTATAAGAAGGTTTTTAAACAAAACAATCGATTAATACGCGATTCAATCGATTGTTTTATACTTAGAAAATGTTTGTAAAATGTTTTAACTGATATAAACATGGTTGTATCAACTAAAACGATTCTGTTAAAGAAGCAAGAACGCATTAATGGGTTGAAAGGACTTTTAACAGATTATAACGGCTATTTCAACAGATTAAAACAAACTTTCAACAGATTAATTAATGCAGCAGATTTGAAAATTCTCTTTAAAAACAGTTTTGCTTGAAACTTTTAAACTGAGATTGAACATCAGTTTTTACACATCCAAAGCAATCAATTCAAGCAACTGTTAAGCATCTTTTTCCAAGAAAGAATTACAAGCTGTTTTGTGAAGTTCTTTTTGAAATCTTTCTTGAGGCATATTGCATTACGTGAAGAAGAAACTTACTGTGGATTAGAGTAATCCGGTTTGAGCTTTCTAAGTCTCTTCTTTGTAAATTCTTTTTCATTACTTTGTATTGTGTTGTACCTGGAATTTGGGTACAAGTTTTTTCTGTAGCTGGTAGGTGGTTGTAGAAGTTTCCAAGAACTGGAATTTGGTTCTTGGTGGTTGAGTACAGGAACTGGAATTTGGTTCTTGTACTGTTTGGTGCCTGGAATTTGGGCACTGGTTTCTCTGCAACTGGAATTTGGTTGTAGAGGTTTTCAAGAACTGGAATTTGGTTCTTGGTGAAAGGTTTGGTACCTGGAATTTGGGTACTGGGTTCTCTGCGCTGGAATTTGGTTGCAGAGGTTTCCAAGAACTGGAATTTGGTTCTTGGTGGAAAGGTTAAAGTCGAGGACTGGAAATTGGTTCTCGGTGTTAGAGTAGGTGTAAGATTGTTGAGTCTCGTAAAACATCTATTCTAGTGGAACCCAGCTGGAATTTGCCCGGAGACTGGACGTAGCCCTGGTATTGGGTGAACCAGTATAAAATTACCGGTGAAATCTTTCCTAACCTTTCTCTCTTTAATTTCAGTTGCTGCGCTTATATTGTTTAATTGCTTTGTGATTCGTGAATTGATTAGTAAACTTAATTTTCGGATTAGATAATCTGTGTATTGCGAAAAACTTTCAAAAATCAATTCACCCCCCCTCTTGATTTAAAACTACTTTTCTAACAAGTTATGCATGATGGTTTCACTAATAAGTTCTCTTTTGTGCATAAAGACCGCAAAACTACTCTTGCACCTTTGGTTCTAAGAGAAGTTAGTGAGGATTAACTAAAAATGAGAAAGAAAAGAAAAGAAGAAAGAAAAGAAAAAGAGAGAGAAAAGAGAAAAGAAAAAGAGAGTGAAAAGAAAAAGAAAAAAAAAGGGTGAAAAAGAGAAAGAGAAAAAAAAAATCAAATCTGTTTATAAAAGAAAAAGAAGTCAAAAGGGCTATTTAATTGAGAAAGTCAATATTTTTACTTTTGAGTAAAGAAAGTAATTCAAATAGTCCATGTTCTACAAACTCTCTTCCAAAAGAGGTTTCTTCTTTGTTGCAGGATTTTGAAGATGTTTTTCCAAAAGAAGTGCCTATAGGTCTACCCCCTCTTAGGGGTATTGAGCATCAAATTGACCTTAATCCAGGAGCTTCATTGCCTAATGGACCAGCTTATCAAAGCAATCCCCAAGAAACCAAGGAGATTTAAAAGTAAGTTGAAGACTTAATGCAAAAGGGATGGGTTAAAGAAAGCTTGAGTCCATGTGTAGTGCCAGTCATTCTAGTCCCTAAGAAAGATGGAACTTGGAGGATGTGCACAGATTGTAAAGCTATCAATAACATCACGGTAAAGTATAGATATCCCATTCCTAGGATAGATGACTTGTTGGATGAATTGTATGGTGCTTATATCTTCTCTAAAATTGAATTGAAAAGTGGATATCATCAATTTAGAATTAGAGAAGGAGATGAGTGCAAAACAACTTTTAAAACTAAATATGGGTTGTATGAGTGACTAGTTATGCCCTTTGGGTTAACTAATGCTCCAAGAACTTTTATGAGATTGATAAACCATTTCTTGAAAGAGTTTTTAGGCAAATGTGTAGTGGTGTATTTTGATGATATTCTGATATATAGCACTAATTTTGATTTGCATGTTGAACATTTGCGTGTTGTCATGAATGTGCTTAGAAAGGAAAAATTGTTTACTAATCTTGAAAAATGTACATTTGGCATTGATCATGTTGTGTTTTTGGGATTTGTTGTGAGTTCTAAAGGGGTACAAGTTGATGAGGAAAAGATTAGAGCCATCCAAGAGTGGACTACCCCTAAGAATGTGAGCGAAGTGAGAAGCTTTCATGGGTTAGCTAGTTTTTATAGGAGGTTTGTTAAAGACTTTAGTACTTTGGCTGCATCTCTTAATGAAATAGTCAAAAAGCATGTTGGGTTTAAATGGGGTGGAAAACAAGAAAAGACATTTTCTGAACTTAAGCACAAACTATCTAATGCCCTCATTCTTGCATTACCAAATTTTGCAAAATCTTTTGAAATTGAATGTAATGCATCTAATGTGGGTATTGGGGTTGTTTTGCTACAAGGAGGTCATCCAATTTCTTATTTTAGTGAGAAGTTGAATAGGGTTGCCCTAAACTATCCCACTTATGATAAGGAATTGTATGCCTTAGTGCGTGCTTTAAAAACTTGGCAGCATTACCTTTTACCAAAAGAGTTTGTAATTCATAGTGATCTTGAATCTCTGAAATACTTAAAGGGACAAGGTAAGTTAAACAAGAGGCATGTCAAATGGGTTGAGTTCTTGGAGCAATTTCCATATGTCATCAAGCATAAAAAGGGAAAAGGGAATGTAGTAGCTGATGCACTTTCTAGGAGACATGCATTACTTTCTATGCTTGAAACTAAATTGTTTGATCTTGAATCTTTGAAAGACATGTATGTGAATGATGTGGATTTTGCTGAAACTTTTGCTGCATGTGAAAGGTTTTCTAAAAATGGTTACTTTAGGCATAATAGAATTTTTTAAGGCAAATAAATTGTGTGTGCCTAAGTGTTCCATTAGAGAGTTGCTTGTGAGTGAATCACATGAAGGGGGTTTAATGGGTCATTTTGGGGTTGAAAAGACTTTAGAAATTTTGCATGAGCATTTGATTGCATTGTGTGTAAAAAGGCTAAATCTAAGGTTAAGCCTCATGGGTTGTATACTCCTTTACTTGTTCCTGAATATCCTTGGACTGACATTTTTATGGACTTTATTTTGGGGCTGCCTAAAACAAAGACTGAAAAGGATTATGTGTTTGTTGTTGTTGATAGGTTTTCTAAGATGGCACACTTCATACCTTGCAAGAAGGTAGATGATGCTTGTCATGTGGCTGATTTGTTTTTCAAGGAAGTAGTAAGGCTACATGGGCTGTCGAGGAACATTATGAGTGATAGGGATTCAAAATTCCTTAGTCACTTTTGGAGGACCTTGTCGGGTAAGATTGATACTAAATTATTGTTTTCTACTACTTGTCACCCACAAACTGATGGTCAAACTGAGGTAGTCAACAAGACTTTAGGCACATTGCTTAGGACTATTTTAAAGAAAAATCTTAAGACTTGGGAAGCATGTTTACCGCATGTTGAGTTTGCTTATAATCGGGTTATCCATAGCACCACTAATTGTTCACCATTTAAGATTGTGTATGGATTTAATCCTTTGACTCCTCTTGATTTGTTGCCTTTGCCTAACATTTCTATGTTTAAGCATAAGGAAGCACAGGCTAAAGCAGAATATGTGAAGAAGATGCACGAGCAAGTAAAAGCTCAAATTGAAAAGAAGAATGAGAACTATGCAAGGCAAGCTAACAAGGGTAGGAAAAAGGTGGTGTTCAAATCTGGTGATTGGGTTTGGGTACACATGAGAAAGGAAAGGTTTCCTGAACAAAGAAAGTCTAAACTTCAACCTAGAGGAGTGGGTCATTCCAAGTCTTAGAGAATATTAATGATAATGCTTTCAAGATTGATATACTAGAAGAGTATAATGTAAGTTCTTCTTTAATGTTGCTGACTTGACTCCTTTTGATGCAGGAGATGAATTCATAGATTTGAGGTCAAATACTACCCAAGAAGGAGGGAATGATGTGGACATAAAAACCCAAGCCCATGACGAGAAGGATCAAGACCAAGATCCAATCCAAGACTTAGGTGAACCTATGATAAGAGGAAAACTCAGAAAAACACAAAAGGCGTTGCAACACAAAGTGATCAATTTGCTAAAGGCTCTAAACATGGAGGAGGAGTCTAGATCTATCACATGCATAAAATGCTTGGAGAGCTAGGAGGGCGCCAACTAAAATATTTAATTATTATTATTTTATTTGTTACAATGGGGATTTGAACCCAGAACCAAAAACTTATAATGTCTTCATTAGACCATCAAGGTAACTTAACTTTGTTTAGGATATTAGGATTTTAATTTTTATTTATTTCCTTCAATGAGACAAACTTATAAACTTAAGTTGTATTAAACATTTTGGAATTTCAGAATGAAGGAACGTAATATTCATAATCACTTTTGAGTTGTTGCTCTGCTAGGGTTCTTCCTTACATCATTTGATCTTATCAAGAATTATCCAATTCTTGTGGCGATCCTTCTTAGCTTATCAAATATTCTTATTTGTGGCGCCTACATTATCCTTTATTTTTTCTGTTTTCTATTTTCAATCAAATCACCTTCCAAAACATAACCCTAAATTGTTTCCCTTCTATTCGAGTGTCGTCACTTTACCTAAAAAAAGGTGTTCAAACTCTCTTCTATTAGGTCGAGCAAGTGTAGAATGAGTGAAAAAATACTAGTAAAAGGCTCTATAAATGAGACTGAAAGGTAAAATGCAATTAAATAGATTAAATGAAATATTAAACATGTTTATTAGGAGTGTGATACCATAACTAGCTGAGATAAATGAGATATTTTATTCCTATTTTTTATTAGATGTTTTGGGTCACGTATCTTGGGGTGAGTTGTTATTTAAGTATCTCGGATATTGCCAACATACTCGGATACAATCAAGATATTTGTTCTTAAGATTTCGCCATGATATTCAACTATTTTATGGTCAGTTAAATACACAAACCCCTTAAACTCAAAGTCTTTTGGTGTATGCAGGTATATTACTATATGCAAACGAGTTTGTAGTTTCGCCGCTTTTCCTTTTTCTTATGAGATGGTTAGCTTATTGCTTTTTTTTTTAATTTGTCGGTGCATTAATTAGGGAAAAATCTTGGAATCATTAGATTTTACTTGGAATATGAAGCATTTTTATTTAATTTCCAGATTTTATATTATTCATTTGACTTTTTCTTCTATCACATTTTGCTTTTGTTTGAAAAACTCTCTCACTCTTGTCTTCTACAATCTTGACCATTACTTAAAATCTTACAAGTATTACACTGTTCTGCATCTTCTTCGATGGGGTTCTTGTGATTGTGGGTGTCATCTCACCTCTTGTGAAATCACTATATTGGTAGTCCTTCCACCAATATTGAGGATTCACAAATCTTTAGAAAAGGTGGTTATTATGGCATCATAAAAGAGGAAGATAACAGGTTAAAGAGAGCGGAGCTAGGAGGTACAAGTGGTATTGTTAAACCTAAGCACAAGGATAGGTTCCCCCATTATATATCCTGAAAATTTATTGGGTACTTAATGAAGTAAGCCATTATATCTTTGATTTTTCTTCTGCCTCATCTATGGAGGATAGTTTTCAAAGTCTTTTGGTATTTGTAGGCCTATTCCCATCTTATGGTGCTTGGCCCTTATTTAGAGGTGTCAAAGTGAGTCAACTCAGCTCATATGGATTAGCTCATCATGGATTGAGCTGAAAATAAGTGAGTTTAATTCGGCTCACTTTATGGTGAAACAAAAATTTCACAACTCAACTCAACCCACTATGGGTTGGTGGGTTGACTCATTAACTTATATTTATTTTTTGTTATTCAAGTTTTTTTTTTCTAATAAGCAAAACTTAATTATGAGACTGAAACGTAATGACGCAGTGGCATGACAAACTCTGTGACACAACTAAAACGCGACAAATATTATGGTGCAACTTAAACATTGTGGCGCTATGGCACGATAAATGTTGTGACGTGACTGAAACACGATTATCACTGTGACGCAATTGAAATGCAATGGCGTGACAAACACAACAAATATGATGGAGTAGTGGTGCGACAGATGTAACACCCTACCTTATAAACCTTCAATCAGAAGAATTAATAATTTTTAGTAGAAATTTTTTTTTTACCGATAATAATCTTTCCCTCGTACATAATATCAATATATAAATTTTCAATAATCCATTCTTGCATTTCATCATTTTAAAAAAGTACTAAAAGTAAACATTCATAATTACATATAGATAAATTACTAGTACAATCCTCCAAAATATTAAGGGCAACATTGAGGATACTTCCTACAGAGCAGCTAACTACACAAAAGAGTAATTACTACTCACTACCCTGTAGGTCTATATACTATAAAAGACTATCTATAAAAGTTTGGATATGTTTATCCCAATACATGTTGTCATCATTGTGGCTCCCAGCTAATGAGTATGAATATCATATTCATCGGGTGTGGAATCTGTGCCATCTCCCCTCTCTTCAAACAATGACCGATCAGGTCCAACGAGTACCGCAAGCACAAAGGAAATAAAGAAAACAGAAAGACAAGAGGGTGAACAACAGTTCATACATAATTTTAAAATCAACATCATAAACATTCACAAGTTAATCAAATTTCAAATGATTGATGTTAATGATGCATGATCCTAATATGTTTTCTAAAATGTTTATGCATGCGGGCCCGAATCATTTCTCAAATCAGTACTGGGGTAGCCAGGAGTTGACACTACTAGGCATGGAAAATCCACCCACGGGATTGTTGAGACCCATGCTCAAATATAAACCCAGTAGCTCACTGACCATTGATATACGGTAAGAGCACAGTCAGGTATAGCAGAGTTTGTACAGTGAGATCCCCGACAACAGGTAGCGAGCCTGGGTCTTTTGGGGCCTCCAACCACTACCCTTCCTATCCTCAAATCCTCGCTCAGGACCTCCCTATCGTATTCTCAAAGTCCATAATCTCCGATTCCCCAGATTTCACAAATCACCATTTTCAAATGAGTAATGTATGAGTCCCTAAGTGGTTTTTCTTAGAAATTCACATTTTCCCAAAAATTTGACAGAGTTTCCCCTGTAATACAGACTTCCCAAAAATTTCCAATCACCTGTTACAAACAGAAAACTTCCAATACAGTTCAAAAAGGGTTCACAACCCCCATCATCCAATTCTTTCAATTTAATTTTCAATGAATTTTCTCATGAAAAACCACCATGCATATAAATGCTCACTCAAAGACCATACATATCATAATAGAGTACCAAGCATATATTTTACACCATCATACACGTAAGCAATTCATGATCACTTTCACAACCAAGCATATAATAAAATTAAAATGATCAATCATAACAAATTTAGACAAATTCAACAAATAAGGTCAAACAAGTTTATGATGTAATCCTTACTATATAGCCCACCCCTTACCTGATACGTTCACACTTATTCCTTTCAAAGCTTGATGTTGTGTTTCAGCAAAATTTATATACGTAATAAAATGCTAGTTAGAATCTTATATTTCTATGATTCTATCTCATGAGAATTTAAATTCATTTTGTATTGTTAATCCATTTCTAATAATATTTTAAGCTCACATTCAGCTTACAATTAACTTAGAAATTATCCTATTTTGTAGGCACTTAGAGTAGAAAGAATCCTAATAACAACCATGGACAAGGTTCAGTATTTCGAAATTTTCTAGAGTTATATAAACTATTTTGACATGAGATTTGAGCCAAAATTTCAATAACTTAATTACCTACAATATTGATGAAGGAAATAAATTCAAATACCCTATAGAATAGATGCAGTTTTCAGTTTTCAGTGGTTGTTTCCAACTAGGCTCAATTACAATAACACTCTGAACATGCCTTGATAATTTGACTATAACTCATGATAAATATAAGCTATTGACATGAAACAAATTTATAAATTTCGGGGATATAATTTCCTACAACTTTTATGAAGGAATCAAGTCCTAATTTCATACGTATCAATCCCAGTAATTCAAAAACCGAGGCTGTTGAAACAGGGCAACATCTTAACGTCACAACTAGAACACTTGAAAGTAAAATGGGTATAACTTGAGCTACCAATATCCGTTTAATGTAAAACCAGTTTCTAAATTTCGACAACTTAAAGGGATACAACTTTCATGAAGATAACAATTCCTAATTCTATTCACACAAGTCCCAAAAATTCAATGAATAGTACCTACGAATTAGGGCTCTTAAAGTTTTTAGCTTAACAACTTCTAATCCTCAATTTTAAGCATCATTCTAGTATTCTAGGTGTAAAACCTACAATAACCTTCTTCCTACATCCATTCAAGTTGAGCCAAGTGAGGAGAAAAATAGAAAATGCACCGTTTTGAAAAATAAAACGGTAGAAATGTAGAGGAGATTGAGATAAACCAACTTACCTATTGGAGCTTCTCAAGAAAACCAAGATTTCTCCCTCAAAATGATGCTTGAAGGTAAGAAAACTTTTGAGAGAAAGAGAGAAATGAGGAACTAGGTTACAGAATAATGACACTCTGTCTTTTTAAAGTCAATATTTCACCTAATAATCCACTCAGCGCCTTTGTGATGCGCCCAGCAGATTACATGCCGCAAGTAAGCAAGAGAATTCGAACCACAATCCGCTCAGTGCATTTCTGATGCGCCCAGTGGATTACATTACAAAAAAAATTATCTTTATTTTCTCCTGCCAGGATTTGAACTCACAACACCTAAGACTCCAACATCACTCCAAACCATATTAACCATCATATGTTTCTTGTCTATTTATACACATAATAAACTTTTTATGTACCCACACTCAATGCATAAAAGAAAACAATAATTTTTAAATGTGACAATTAAAATTGTTAAGTCCATACTCTTTAAAATTTCAACCTTAAATCATATAACTACTATCAGGCGTCCAGTTGCCTGCAAAATGGATCAATTTTAAGTATTTTCTAAAAGTTCCAGAAAAATTCTAGAAAATCACAAATAATCTAACAAACATAAAACTCTACAGTTCCTTTACCCAATTCCTAATAATTTAATTATTAAAATTTTGACAAAGATTTTGTCAAAATTTAACAAACCAAGGGTATTGAGAATCAGGATGTTACAACTCTCCCCCCCTTAAATAAATTTTGTCCTCGAAATTTGCGTACCTGAAAGGAACAATTGAGGATAAGATTCCCTCATCTTTTTCTCTAACTCCCAAGTAGCATCTCCATCTCCTGCTCCACTCCAAATAACTTTAACCAAAACTATTTCTTTTCCACGGAGTTTCTTAATCCTTCGATCAGCGATTTGGATAGGCGGTGTTTCATAAGTAAGATTGTCTCTAATTTGGATAATATCTGGTTCAAGTATATGAGAAGGGTCTGAAATATATTTTCGTAATTGTGACACATGAAAAACATTGTGGATGTTAGAAAGAAAAGGAGGTAGAGCTACTTGATAAGCTATTGGACCAATCCTCTTCATTATTTGGTATGGACCAATAAACTTAGACGTGAGTTTCCTTGACTTCATTGGTCGTCCAACCCCAGTTGTAGGTGTGACTCGCAAGAACACATGATCTCCTTCTTGAAACTCTAGAGGCTTTCTCCTTTTGTCATAGTAATTTTTTTGTCGACTTTGAGTTGCTCTCATCTTCTCTTGAACTAATTTAATCTTCTCTGTGGTCTGTTGCACTAATTCTGGACCTAGAAGTAAGTTTTCACCTGTCTCGAACCAACATAATGGTGTTCTGCATTTCCTTCCATAAAGAGCTTCAAACGGGGCCATCCCAATGCTAGCGTGAAAACTATTGTTGTATGTAAATTCAATCAATGACAAGAACTTATCCCAACTTCCTTTGTGATCCAACACACAAGCTCGTAGTAGGTCCTCCAAAGATTGAATGGTTCGTTCTGATTGTCCATCAGTCTGAGGATGATAAGCAGAACTTAGCCGAAGCTTTGTCCCAAGAGCTTGATGTAAACTTGTCCAGAATCTTGAGGTGAAACAAGGGTCTCTATCTGACACAATACTAGCAGGTATGCCATGCAATCTTACCACTTCCTTAATGTACAATTGAGTAAGCTTCTCTAAGGAATAACGAATGTTGATAGGAATAAAATGAGCAGATTTTGTCAACCTGTCAATTATTACCCACACAGAATCGTGACCAGTTGGTGTACGAGGTAATGAAGTTACGAAATTCATAGCTATGCTATCCCATTTCCATTCTGGCACATCTAATGATTGTAACATCCGTGATGGTCTTTGATGTTCTACTTTGGCTTTTTGACACACCAAGCAAGCTGTAACATACTCTGCCACTTCCTTTTTCATCCCAGGCCACCAGAATATTTTCTTCAAATCTTGATACATCTTTGTTGTTCCGGGATGGATACTCATGTTACTCTTATGTGATTCCTCCAAAATGGTCTTTCGCAATTCCTGATAAGAAGGAATACAAATTCGTCCTTTGAAACGTAAAATTCCATCTGTCCCTTCCACAAATTCTATTTCTTTCCCTTGTTTAACTAATTCCTTCTTCTCACAGAGAAAAATATCCTCTAATTGAGCTTCTTGTACTTGTTGTAGAAAATCACTAGTGATAGTGAGAGTACCACATGTAACACTTTTGAAACTAAACTCAATTGCTAAATTCAGACTTTGGAATTCTTTGATCAATTCCATTTCTCTTATCATCATAAATGCTGCATGTAAAGATTTTCTACTAAGTGCATCTGCAACTACATTCCCTTTTCCAGGATGATACTGTAATTCAAACTCATAGTCTTTCAAAAATTTTATCCACCGTCTTTGACGCATATTCAATTCCTTTTGATCAAAGAGATATTTAAGGCTCTTATGATCACTATACACTATGAATTTTGCTCCATACAAATAGTGTCTCCAAATCTTCAGAGCAAATACTACTGCAGCTAATTCTAAATCATGGGTGGGATAATTTATCTCACGTGGTCGCAGTTGTCGAGAAGCATACGCCACTGTCTTTCCATCTTGCATCAACACACAACCCAATCCCAATTTAGATGCATCACAATACACTTCAAAATTCTTGTTAGGTTCTGGTAAAATAACATCGGTGAGGAAGTAAGACGATTTTTCAATTCTTGAAAGCTAGTCTCACATTGTGGGTTCCACACAAAAGATTGTCCCTTTCGAGTCAACTTGGTTAATGGGTAAGCTAATCGAGAAAAACCCTCAATAAACCGTCGATAGTATCCTGCTAATCCTAGAAAACTCCTTATTTCAGTTACCGTTCTTGGTTGTTCCCACTTCAAGACTGCCTCAACCTTAGCTGGATCAACAACTATTCCTTCTTCATTAATGACATGTCCAAGAAAATTCACTTCATTTAGCCAGAATTCACACTTGGATAATTTTGCATACAATTGTTTTTGCCTCAAGATTTGCAGCACAGTTCTTAAGTGTTCAACATGCTCCTCCTTGCTCTTTGAGTATATAAGGATGTCATCAATGAATACAATTACAAACTTATCTAGAAAAGGGTGAAAAATCCGATTCATATAGTCCATGAACACAGCTGGAGCATTTGCCACTCCAAAAGGCATAACCAAATACTCGTAGTGTCCGTAGCGTGTTCTAAAAGCAGTCTTTGGTATATCCTCAGATCGTACTCTAATCTGATGATACCCCGATCTTAAATCAATCTTTGAAAATATTTTTGCCCCGCGTAGTTGATCCATCAAATAATCTATTCTTGGTAATGGGTATTTATTCTTTATCGTCACCTTATTTAGTTGTCTGTAGTCAATACATAACCGCATACTCCCATCCTTCTTTTTCACCAAAAGTACTGGTGCTCCCCACGGTGACACACTCGGTCTAACAAATTGTTTCTCCAAGAGTTCTTCTAATTGCTTTTTAAGTTCAGATAGTTCCAATGGAGACATTCTATATGGGGCTATGGAAATAGGTCCTGCTTCTGGTACCAAATCAATACTGAATTCTAATTCTCGTTCTGGGGGTAATCCTGGAATATCATCAAGAAAAACTTCAAGATATTCTCTCACTATTGGCACATCAACCAACTTTTCTTCCTTTCCTTCTACCAATAAAGACATTACAAATCCCTGAACTTCCTTCAAGGAAACATCTTCATAATTGGCACTTTGAATCCTTGACTTCTCAGAATTATTTTGCTCAAAATCTCTAAATACAATAACCTTTTTACAACAGTCTATAATGACATGGTTGTCAGATAACCAGTCCAATCCCAAAATAACCTCCAGTCCTTTTAAAGGAAGGCAGAAGAGATTCACTACAAAATTTCTACCATATATACTAATGGGACACTCCCAACATGCTTTTGCAGTGATAATAGGATCATTACCCGGGGTATGCACTGACAAATCAAATGGCAATGCTATAGTAGGCAAATCTAAACGTTCCACACAACTATAAGAAATAAATGAATGTGATGCACCTGAATCAAACATCACAGATAAAGGAGTATCTCGGATAATACATGTACCTCCAATCATCATGTCAGAGTTAGATACTTTTTCTCCACTCATTGCAAAAACTTTACCATGAGCCTTTGGCCTGCTAGCTCCTCCTCCACCAGAATTTCGGTTGTGATAGTTTCCATTGCCTCCATCTCCTTCCTTATTAATCATCGGACAGTCACGGGACATATGCCCAGGCTTGTTACAACTAAAGCATATTAATGGTTTTACTGGGCAATCTTTTCTGTAGTGTTCTCCTCCACAAGCAAAGCATTTTCCTCTTGGTGAGGCTGACATATAGTTTTCACTATTACCACGGTTCTGATAAAACTCAATTATGGGTCCCCTTTGACGTTGTTGTCTTTGATATGGTTGTCCTCTTCCAAATCCTCTCCTTTGATTGTGTTGAGGCCCATAGTTCTTCGTTCCAGAAGACTCAGAGCGATGTTCTCGAAACTTAACAATCCTTGACTTATGGTCTTCTTCAAAAATCCTGCATCTGTTCACCAATGTAGGAAACTCCTGAATTTCCTGCATTCTTATGGCTTCCTTAATCTCAGGGCGAAGTCCATTAACAAACTTCACACACCTTGACCTCTCATTGATGGCATTGTGGTAGTGGGGATGATAGCATGAAAGTTCTTCAAACTTTGCCGCGTACTCTCCTACATTCATGGATCCTTGTGTCAGTGCCAAGAACTCCATCTCTTTCTTCTCTCGAACATCTTGTGGAAAGCACTTCTCCAAAAATCTTGCTTGAAACAAAGGCCATGTAATCATTATACCTTCCCCCTCCAATCTTTGTCTCACTCCGTCCCACCAATATTCAGCATCTTCTATTAATGCATAAGCAGCAAACACCACCTTATCATTCTCTGTGCATCGTAGGGCACGAAAAATCTTCTCCATTTCTCTAAGCCAAACTTGTGCACCTTCAGGATCATATCCTCCCTTGAATCGAGGAGGGTTCCTCTTCTCAAATAAGTCCAATCTCGTCAAAGCATCATCACCTCGAGGAACACGATCCTGTTGCACTCGAGCTTGTCGATCCTGCTCCATTGCAACAATTAGTCTCTCCACTGAATCAGCTAATCCAGCACCTCGTCCAACCATTGATTCCTGATAATCGAATCAAATTCAACTAATTTATCAGGAAATCATCATTGATATTAAATCATGGTAATTTCCTACACATAATTCCCCACAAAGAGTGCACAAAAGCCTAAGTAGACCTTTCCCCAGGCCTAAAGGGTCAAACTGCTCTGATACCACTATTTGTAACACCCTACCTTATAAACCCTCAATCAGAAGAATTAATAATTTTTAGTAGAAATTTTTTTTTTACCGATAATAATCTTTCCCTCGTACATAATATCAATATATAAATTTTCAATAATCCATTCCTGCATTTCATCATTTTTAAAAAGTACTAAAAGTAAACATTCATAATTACATATAGATAAATTACTAGTACAGTCCTCCAAAATATTAAGGGCAACATTGAGGATACTTCCTACAGAGCAACTAACTACACAAAAGAGTAATTACTACTCACTACCCTGTAGGTCTATATACTATAAAAGACTATCTATAAAAGTTTGGATATGTTTATCCCAATACATGTTGTCATCATTGTGGCTCCCAGCTAATGAGTATGAATATCATATTCATCGGGTGTGGAATCTGTGCCATCTCCCCTCTCTTCAAACAATGACCAATCAGGTCCAACGAGTACCGCAAGCACAAAGGAAATAAAGAAAACAAAAAGACAAGAGGGTGAGCAACAGTTCATACATAATTTTAAAATCAACATCATAAACATTCACAAGTTAATCAAATTTCAAATGATTGATGTTAATGATGCATGATCCTAATATGTTTTCTAAAATGTTTATGCATGCGGGCCCGAATCATTTCTCAAATCAGTACTGGGGTAGCCAGGAGTTGACACTACTAAGCATGGAAAATCCACCCACGGGATTGTTGAGACGCATGCTCAAATATAAACCCAGTAGCTCACTCGACCATTGATATACGGTAAGAGCACGATCGAGTATAGCAGAGTTTGTACGGTGGGATCCCCGACAACAGGTAGCAAGCCTGGGTCTTTTGGGGCCTCCAACCACTACCCTTCCTATCCTCAAGTCCTCCCTCAGGACCTCCCTATTGTATTCTCAGAGTCCATAATCTCCGATTCCCCAGATTTCACAAATCACCATTTTCAAATGAGTAATGTATGAGTCCCTAAGTGGTTTTTCTTAGAAATTCACATTTTTCCAAAAATTTGACAGAGTTTCCCCTGTAATACAGACTTCCCAAAAATTTCCAATCACCTGTTACAAACAGAAAACTTCCAATACAGTTCAAAAAGGGTTCACAACCCATCATCCAATTCTTTCAATTTAATTTTCAATGAATTTTCTCATGAAAAACCACCATGCATATAAATACTCACTCAAAGACCATACATATCATAATAGAGTACCAAACATATATTTTACACCATCATACACGTAAGCAATTCATGATCACTTTCACAACCAAGCATATAATAAAATCAAAATGATCAATCATAACAAATTTAGACAAATTCAACAAATAAGGTCAAACAAGTTTATGATGTAATCCTTACTATATAACCCACCCCTTACCTGATACGTTCACACTTATTCCTTTCAAAGCTTGATGTTGTGTTTCAGCAAAATCTATATACGTAATAAAATGCTAGTTAGAATCTTATATTTCTATGATTCTATCTCATGAGAATTTAAATTCATTTTGTATTGTTAATCCATTTCTAATAATATTTTAAGCTCACATTCAACTTACAATTAACTTAGAAATTATCCTATTTTGTAGGCACTTAGAGTAGAAAGAATCCTAATAACAACTTCTAATCCTCAATTTTAAGCATCATTCTAGTATTCTAGGTGTAAAACCTACAATAACCTTCTTCCTACATCCATTCAAGTTGAGCCAAGTGAGGAGAAAAATAGAAAATGCACCGTTTTGAAAAATAAAACGGTAGAAATGTAGAGGAGATTGAGATAAACCAACTTACCTATTGGAGCTTCTCAAGAAAACCAAGATTTCTCCCTCAAAATGACGCTTGAAGGTAAGAAAACTTTTGAGAGAAAGAGAGAAATGAGGAACTAGGTTACAGATTACAGAATAATGACACTCTGTCTTTTTAAAGTCAATATTTCACCTAATAATCCGCTCAGCGCCTTTGTGATGCGCCCAGCGGATTACATGCCGCAAGTAAGCAAGAGAATTCGAACCACAATCCGCTCAGCGCATTTCTGATGCGCCCAGCGGATTACAAAACTCTCTGTTTTAATCGATTAAAAGACCTGTTAATCGATTAACAGACATAATCCGCTCAGCACATTTCTGATGCGCCCAGTGGATTACATTACAAAAAAAATTATCATTATTTTCTCCTGCCAGGATTTGAACTCACAACACCTAAGACTCCAACATCACTCCAACCATATTAACCATCATATGTTTCTTGTCTATTTATACACATAATAAACTTTTTATGTACCCACACTCAATGCATAAAAGAAAACAATAATTTCTAAATGTGACAATTAAAATTGTTAAGTCCATACTCTTTAAAATTTCAACCTTAAATCATATAACTACTATCAGGCGTCCAGTTGCCCGCAAAACGGATCAATTTTAAGTATTTTCTAAAAGTTCCAAAAAAATTCTAGAAAATCACAAATAATCTAACAAACATAAAACTCTACAGTTCCTTTACCCAATTCCTAATAATTTAATTATTAAAATTTTGACAAAGATTTTGTCAAAATTTAACAAACCAGGGGTATTGAGAATCAGGATGTTACAGCAGAAGGATGACAAGAAGCCTAGGTGTAGCAACGAATTCAATACAACAATGTGATGAATAATTGATGATAAGCTTGAATGAAGGTTTGACTTATAGCGACAACATGGAGTAGAGGTGGAAAGGCAGGATAACATAAATTAAGGTTACTAAATTATTATAATCTTTTTTAAAAATTAAAATGAATAGTGGGTTATGGGTAAACCCACCATAACCTGCTTAACATGTGGGTTAAGTGAGTCGAGTTCATTTTTAATCCATTATCACTAGAAATGAAAAATATTGAACCCGACTCGAACCCGTGGTGAGCCGATTTAACTCACGAGTTACAACCCTTATTAGCACCCAATTAATTGCACCCCAACGAGTTGAGATTTTTTAAAGCCTTTTATATTCTTTTTGTGCATAAAAGTGTCGAGTGGGTGTAATCCCACTCTATTGGTTTACTTATGTGACGTGAAGGTAAAAAGATGAGAGTGTATGATAATTATCCTTTGTCTCAACTCCTAAGCAATGTGAGACTCATGAGCGTACTAGAACACAACCCCTCAGTCGGAGGGTGTATCTTAACTACCCTTGGCCTCTACTCCTAAACAATGTGGGATTCATGGGCGTATCGGAACACAATTCTCCAGTTGAGGACTAAGGAGTATATATGAGTAAAGCGAAACTCTACTTCTGGCCTCATGGTGGACACTAATGTTCCGCCTAAAAAAAGAGAGTATTTTAGTCTCATGTCTGCTATGATGATACGTTTAGGGTCAATTCCCATGTTCGAGGTATTATCCGCTTTAGAGTTCTAATCCATCACAATTTTGTTCTTAAAAGATACTTCATTAGGTTGAGAAAGAAAAGTCTATATAAACTATTATTGACTTCAACTCTTGAACAATATATAACTCATTAATGTACCAAAATAATTATATATAAAATAATGCATGTATTACATAACCTCATTTTATTTAAGAGCATATATAATCTAAATGATTTCATCAATACAATAAAAACAATTAAAAAATAACACACATTCTTATTTATACAAAATTCTCATAAATAACACGTTATATATATATATATATATATATATATATATATATATATATATATATATATATATATATATATATATATATATATCAAGACTAAAAAAACAAAAAATAAGAAATCAATTGTAATTGCAATATACATAATTTTAATATAAATATTATGTTGAAATTTGCGTGTAATTCATTATATTTTATTTTGATTTTCACTAATATTGTATTTTATTATTAATGTTAATGTTAATTTATATTTATTAATTTAAATATAAATTATTAATATTTCCTATTTTTATTTATTATTTTAATGTTTAATAATTAAAATTTAATTAATTCACAATTTTAATGTAAATTTTAAATAAATATTAAATTATGAGATCTATTGGCAAAATAAATATATAAAAAAAAACTTAAAATTTCAAATGAAATCTATCATTTAAAATAAAATTGAATGAAATATACTCGTAATGCTACTATACCCGGTACAATTATAATTAGAAACTGCATATATCATTTTATGACAAAATGATTGAATAAGTCAAATTAAAAATATATACACTCTTTAAACTACAAACACCCCCTAATTCATTGAGAAATATTTCTCTTAATTAAATATTAAATTATAAAATAATAAAAATATCACTCTTTAAATTACAAACATCCATCCCATTCATTACAAAATATGTCGCTTCATTGTGTTTTGATTTTATTAAATATAAAATAATAACATAATAATAAAATGTATTTCTCTTGATTAAGTTTTCCTTTCATTAAATATTAAACAATAAAATAATATATTATAAGTCACTCGATAAATATACGTTTGAATATATTATTTTTATTTTTATATATAATAAAATATTTTTTAAAAACTTGTAGTCATTATTATTATTAAATGTATTATTAGTTTGATGTAACCTAATATAATAAATGTTGATATATGTCACTTTTAAATATTAATATATATATATATATATATATATATAATTTAAAAATAAAAAATTATATATTTATTGAGTTAAAGGAAACTATTTAATTGAAATGAAATTTTTAAAATATTTTTTTAAAGAGTCTTTTACGTGATCTTTTTTTTCTCTAATTCTTCTTTTATTATTGGGAGTCCTTTCTCTTTAATTTTATTCCTAAATCTCTCCTTTCTCTTTTACTCCCTCTCTTCAACTTTCTCCATTTCTTACCCTCCTATTTCTTTCTCCCATCCCACCCTCCTTTTCACTTCTCATTCCCTCACCAAAATGACATCACTTCCTCCTTCTTTCATAATTGCCTTCACCTACCCTTACAAAACGTAATCTGTTTCTTTATCATTTATGCATTTGGAGTCCTCTTTCTGTGTATTTTATAATCAAGTTGAAGGAGTTCGTTATTTTCACTAACAAAGTTCATTATAATTCGAATTGTATTGATAGTAACTACAAAAGAAGGTGAACAATACATTAAAGGAATATGTATAATGCATATCTTTATGAGAGTTGTAAGAAGTGATCACGAAACTACCTCCTAAAATGGTATATGATAAAAGATAATCTGGTACACCACTTATTAAGCCTTAACAAGGTTATGACTAAGAAGATGGAAGAAGAAGAACCTTGATTCTTTTACATTGAAGAACATAATATTATAGATCTTGTTCTATCTTATTAACCTTGTAGAAATACTATAAAAGATTGTATAAGTTTAAATTTCTTGTCAGTAAAAATTAGAGATTAAAGATTAATAGAGCCATAATAGGCCAACCTTGGATCCTTAATTGGAGCCACATTTAGGTTTCAACTTGAGCTATGGGGTACGACACTTGCAAAAACAAGGGACAGGGTTCAAGTCATGACTACAATGAAAGCTAAATCCTCTCCAAATATTCGACCAAGGCACAAACGAGGGAAAATCAAACTTTAACTGATGGTTACAACAAAGGCAAAACTTCTTTTATTTTAAACTCTAAATTTTGGCTAAATTTATTATATTTTATATTGTAACAAACAATAAGGTGAGTGAAGTTGTTATTAGTAATGACCACGTGTCAACAAATGAAAAGGTGAAGGACATGCGCAAAAGTGGTAGAACCAGGAAAGAGAATATTAAATGGAAGGACTACGTGTAAAGGAAGGGAGTTTTTTATGCGGTATGAAAATTCTTCCCTCTGATAATACTCTCTCTGAACATTCCCTGGGCAATCCCATTTTTGTCTCTGTTTTACTATATCCTCTTAGTCACCAAACTCCTATGCTCCATTGCAGGTATGACATTGAAGAGGAGCATATTCGAATATTTACGGATGCCTAGAGATTTGAGTTTCTTGTATTGTTGATTCTAATTTGAACTGTTGATTCCTGAGATATTGAATGCAAAAATAAAATGCAGAGTTATCCATTATTCAGTTTTAATATTTGGGCTCTTGGTTTGGGGTTACTGTTTGATTGAATTTTATTGTCTATTGAGGCTTGATTGTTGTATTTGGTGCTTTCATTAACTTCCATGGCGGAACACACGAGAATGAAAGAAATGCAGTCAGAAATTCGTACGAATGCCAAAGATATTCTTCGGTTAGCGGTAACTGTGGAAAAACATCAAAAATCAATAGAGGTGAAGAATCAAGCACAAGAATCGACGATGCAGGAAATTAAAGCTATTGAATATAGAGGAAATAGGGTTTAAAATTAATCTCCCTTATGTATAAATCACACATAGGGTAATCTATTTATAATAGAGAGGTACAACTAAAAGAGTAACTGAAAGTAAACAAAAGATATTGTTTGATATTGTGGTTAACAATATCTAACAATATCTTAACAATATCAAACTATATCTAAACAATATCTAACACTCCCCCTCAAGCTGGAGCATACAAATCGCATGTGCCAAGCTTGTTACAAATATAATCAATTCTAGGCCCCCGTAAAGAATTAGTGAAAATATCTGCTAACTGATCACTTGAGTTAACAAACTCAGTCTTGATATCTCCAGACATAATCTTTTCTCGAATGAAATGACAGTCAATCTCAATATGTTTGGTCCTCTAATGAAAGGCATGATTAGAACTAATATGAAGAGCAGCCTGATTATCACACACAAGTGTCATTTGAGTGACATCTCCAAATTGTAACTCTCTAAGCAATTGCTTGAGCCAAACAAGTTCATAGGCAGTCGAGGCCATAACTCTATATTCTCGCTTCGCACCTGGATCTTGCCACAATACTTTGTTTCTTACTTTTCCTTGAGATCAAGTTACCACCAATGGAGACACAATATCCAAATGTAGATCTTCTATCCGAAGGAGATCCCGCCCAATCAACATCCGAGTAGCAAACAACTCTTGTATAGTTATTAGAACCATATAACAATCCTTTTCCAGGAGATCCTTTAATATACTTCAAGATACGAATGACTGCATTCCAATAATCTTGACATGGTGAATTAAGAAATTGATTTACCACACTGATTGCAAAGGAAATGTCAGGACGAGTAACTGTAAGATAATTCAATTTTCCAACCAATCTTCTATACTGCTCAGGATCAGATATAGACTTCCCCTGATTTGGTAGAAGTTTAGTATTGGGATCCATGGGTGTATCAACAGACTTTGAACTCATCAACCCAGTTTCCTCCAAAATATCTATGTCATACTTCCTCTGAGATATAACAATACCATCATTGGACTGTGCCACCTCAATACCCAAGAAATATCTAAGGTTGCCAAGATCTTTGGTCTGAAAATGGTGATAGAGATGTTGTTTCAACTGAGAGATGTCATGGTTGTCACTACCTGTAAGAACGATGTCATCAACATATACTATCAAGTAAACACGTCTAGCACTCGAGTGTCGATAAAAGGCGAGAATGATCTCGCTCCACACCGAGTCATACCAAATTGTTGAACAACCTTGCTAAACTTTCTAAACCAAGCCCTAGGAGACTGTTTTAGGCCATATAGGGATTTGTGAAGACGACATACCATCCCGAGAAGACTCCCCCGAGCAACAAACCCAGGATGTTGCTCCATATATATTTCTTCTTGCAAATCACCATTGAGGAAAGCATTTTTAACATCCAGTTGATAAAGAGGCCATTGTTGAAAAGCGGTCATGGCGATAAATAAACGAACAGAAGCCATCTTTGCCACAGGGGAAAAGGTATCTCCATAATCCAATCCAAAAATTTGAGTATAACATTTGGCCACAAGACGAGCTTTGAGGTGATCAATAGTACCATCAAGTCCAACTTTGATAGCAAACACCCACCTGCAACCAACAACAGATTTCCCAGACGGTAACGGGACCAATTCCCAAGTTCCACTATTATGAAGAGCACTTAGTTCATCTAACATGGCCTGACGCCAACCAGGATGGGCTAAAGCTTCACAAACATTTTTTGGAATGGTCAGAGAGGAAATAGAGGAAAGACATGTATAAAAAGGTAGTGACAATCAATGATAACTTGATGTGGACATAAAGGCCCAAGTCCATAACGAGACGAATCAAGACCAAGATCCAATCCAAGACTTAGGTGGACCTATGACAAGTGGCAGGCTCAGAAAAGCACAAGAGGCATTGCAACACAAAGTGACCAATTTGCTAAAGGCCCAACTATTAAAAGCTCTAAACATGGAGGAGTCCAGCCCTATCACATGCATAAATGCTTGGAGAGCTAGGAGGCCCAACTAGAAGATTTAGTTATTATTTTTATTATTATTTTCTACAGTGGGGATTTGAACCCAAGATCCAAAGCTTATAATGTCTTCACTGAACCATCTAGGCAACTTAATGTTAGAATCGCGCAGCGGAATGTTCGCATGGTCGGACAAAAACCAAGAGGGGGGGTGAATTGGTTTCTTAATAAAAATTAGGTTTTCAAAATTTTCCCCAAATTTTACCGATTAAAAACTGTGGAAATGTAAATAGAGAAGAGAAGAGAATCTTACACAGGAAATTTATACTGGTTCGGATCAAAAGACCCTACGTCCAGTTGCTAATCACTCAAACAGAGGATTAACGCTGTCACTATAATCAATTTGTTACAAACAAATTACAATTGAAAAGATAAAGATAAGAAAACACCTCTCTTGAAATCCACAAGAGATGATGAACATCTTTCCCTAGAGATGACACAACACACAATCCACTAAGAACTCCACTTAGTGATTCTTATCGCTTCTAGCCCACACCAGGTTCCAAAAGCCCCTTTTTCTTGCAACAAACAATTCTATGGCACTACAACACTTAAATTTTGTATGAAAAAGGTTGTTCTTCTTTTCTGAGTGCCATAGAAAAGCTTAAGTAGAGAAATTAGGGTTTGGGAATTGGGAATTTCGGAATTAGGGTTCTTGGGAAAAGGGTTTTCGAAAATAGGGTTGATTTGAAGTTAAAATTCGAAATCTGACTGAAATAATCGATTAAATCAAGATTTAATCGATTATTACAGAGCCAAAATCAACAAAACCCTGAAACTCTCTGTTTTAATCGATTAAAAGGGATGTTAATCGATTAAATCTCCTGTTAATTGATTAACAAGTGGTTTAATCGATTAAACCAGTGAGCAGATACAGAAAATGATTTTTCTCACTGTTTTAATCGATTATTTCCCTATTTAATCGATTAAAGCCGAGCCTGGATGATAAATTTGAGCTTTTTGAAGCTTCTAAGGTGCAGACTATGTACCGGCTATCTTAAACACTAATATTACGGACTCAATCTAATTGAAACAGAGTTATTACAATACAAAACAAGTCTTCAACACTCTAAGTCTTTGAGTTCTTGAATCATCATCAAAATCAACAATCTTCATGTCCATCAAGTGCAACATCAAGTCCTTGAATGTTCAACAATCTCCCCCTTTTTGATGATGATCAAAATTATCTTTTAAAGCCTTGTAATAACCTGTTTTATCTGTCATACTAACAAACACATTAAACATACCAGATAATATTTAAAAACAATAATATTAGGCTTTAAATATTTCTCCCCCTATTTTGATTATAATCAAAAATAATTCTTCTAAGGCAAACATAAGAGCTCCCCCTCAAAACATGCATAACTTAGAGAAAACTCCCCCTCAAACATAGCAAAAACAGAACACCACATTTTATTTCACATAAAAGCATTCATTACAATATAAGAGAAAAATTACAAATTTTAAAATTCTTCACTATCATCACTATGAAAGTGTGCATCAAATCTATTTTCTAAACGACACACTTTATCATCTACATCAGATATACGACGAATTATTTCCTCATGCCGTACTCCAGAAAGAGTGAAGAATGACTGCATCCTCTAATTAATGTCAGATAACATGTCTTCCATGGATTGTCGGGTTTCATGATGAGTAGAGGAAGTTCCAACACTTTGGATTTGATCAGAGGGAAACTCAGCAGCAGGAGGCATATCTTCATCGGAATCTTCATTGTCATCACCTTGATTTGGAACATCATCCTTGTGAACATAAATATCGTTGACACGCACCATTTGTAGTTGGATCAATGTGCTGTCAAGCATGCAATTCAAGTTATTTGTTCTTACTATTTGTTCACCTTCGACATTTACTCCCTTATATTCAAGAATCCGAGAGACAAGGAGGGCATATGGAATTTTGAAGGTGGGATGGCGTTTTGCTTTTAACATTGTCATGGTGACAAGAACGCCCCAATCTAAGGGCTCATTATTCATTATGGCATGAATAATCCTAAGATCAATTGAAGAACATTGAGCATGATTCGTAGCCCGGGGACAGAGAATCCAAACAAGTAGATGTAGAATCATGCGTTCCTCCTTCTTTAAAGGTCCAGCAAGAAGGAGACGCCCAATCTCCATGGAGGGATTTCGCAGAAAAGAACGGTAAGCTAAGAACCTGTCAAAATCATCTAACTCACCATAAATGTTAATAGCATCTTCTCTAATTGGAAAGTGGGCAACATTCTCCCAAATATCGTCGTCAAGAATAATTGTGACGCCTTTGACTCTAGAAGTAGCAATTTGATCTCTAAATTTAAATCTAGAGTAAAATACCCTAACAAGGTCGGGATAATACGTACCTCGCATTTGGATGAAAGGGAGAACTCCTTGAAATTCAAGAAGGTTGGGAAAGTGGAATCCCCTATTGATGAACTGCTCACCAATAAGGAACTTTGGAGAGATAATAGCACGTTCCTTCCAATAGGTCAGAAATTCTTGTTGGCCATCTGTATCAGAAATCCATCCTTCTACAGAATTAGGACGGGGACAAGATGAGGGTGCAGATCTTCTTCTAGTAGGGATCTTAGCACGAGAAGATGAGGCCATTGAAAGATTTGAGGAATAACAATAAGATTTAGAGAGCTAAATGTATTGAGAAGAGGGCAAGATTGCTAGAATAAGGCAAGAAAGCTTGATTTCAAGAGATAGTAGTGAGTAGAAGTGAAATGGAGGCCCCTATTTATAATCAAGCATGTCCAACGGTCATTTGGAAGTGAATATAGGTCAAGAGATCCGTTGGCAATGGCTAGGAGGCCAAACTTGCCAGGTTTAATCGATTAAAACTCGATTAATCGATTAAACCAAGGTTGCAGTCATTTAATCGATTAAATTGAGCAGATAATCGATTAATTACGTATTTAATCGATTAATTGGCAAATTAATCGATTAATCCGAGAGGAATGCCCTGTTTTGAGTGTTTTGGATGCAAATAATCGATTATAACTCCAATTAATCGATTATTCCCGAGAGTACATCATATTTTTGAGGTTTTAACACATGATAAACTATGAACATCCCGTATAATGAATTTTAACGTTACAATCATCCAAAAGCTGTCTCAATAAGCGAGAATTTAAGCTATTTCTAATATCCCTAAGTCTCTTCTAAGATCATAAAATCTATCTTTGGGTAGAGGCTTAGTAAAGATATTTGCTAATTGATGCTTTGTATCAACGTATTCTATTTTACAGCTTCCTTTCGCTGATATGATCTCTCAAAAAGTGATGCCTAATTTCTATGTGCTTAGTCCTAGAGTGCATTACTTGGATTCTTAGTAAGATTAATTGCACTCGTATTATCACACATTAAAGGTATGTCATTCAGAAATATACTATAATCTTCTAACTATTGTTTCATCCATAGAATTTGAGCACAACAGCTACCAGCTGCAATATATTCAGCTTCAGTGGTAGATAAAGCAACACAAGCTTGTTTCTTAGAATGCCAAGATACTAAGGATGAACCTAACAAATGACATGTCCCACTAGTACTTTTCCTATCAATTTTGCATCCACCATAATCAGCATCAGAATATCCTATTAAACTAGTACAAGCATCGAAGGATACCATAAACCAAAACCGAGTAGTTCCTTTTAAATATTTTAAAATATGTTTTACTCGCAATTAGGTGAGATTCTTTTGGACAAGCCTCGAAATCTAGCACACACACATACATAATGCATAATATCAGGTCTACTTGCAGTTAAGTATAACAGTGAACCTTTCATACCTCTATACATAGATTGATTAACTTCCAAACCTGATTCATCCTTGTCTAGATAGCATGAAGTTCCCATGGGTGTGTTAGCTTCCTTAGAGGTGTCCATTCCAAACTTTTTAAGGATCTCTTTGCAGTATTTGGTTTGAGAGATGAAAATGCCATCTTTAAGTTGCTTGATTTGTAGTCCAAGGAAGAATGTCAATTCTCCCATCATAGACATTTCAAACTCTCCCTGCATTATCTTAGCAAATTCTACACATAACGAATTATCAGTTGATCCAAAGATAATATCATCAACATATACCTGGACCAATAAGATATGCTCTTTTACTTTCTTTATAAACAGAGTAGAATCTATTTTTCCTCTAGAAAAATCATTTGATGTTAGGAAACTACTTAGCATTTCATACCAAGATCTAGGAGCTTGTTTCAATCCATATAATGCTTTCTTTAATTTAAAAACATGATTAGGAAAACTAAAATCTTCAAATCCAGGGGGTTGCTCCACATAAACTTCTTCTTTAATAAAACCATTCAAAAATGCACTCTTAACATCCATTTGATATAATTTAAATTTCATTAAAGATGCATAAGCAAGAAGTAGGCGTATAGCCTCTAACCTGGCAACAGGAGCATAAGTTTCATCATAATCTATACCTTCCTCCTGACAATAGCCTTTGGCAACAAGTCTGGCTTTATTCTTTGTTTTATTTCCATCTTCATCAAGCTTATTTCTAAACACCCATTTGGTTCCAATAACTTGATGTGATTCTTCCCTTGGAATTAATTCCCAGACTTGATTCCTTTCAAATTGGTTAAGTTCTTCTTGCATAGCTATGCACCATTGTTCATCTTTAAGTGCTTCCTCCACATTTTTTGGTTCTATCTGAGACACAAAAGCTATAGACATACAAAAGTTAGACATGTTTCTAGTTCTTACCCCTTTTGAAATATCACCTATGATATTGTCCATTGAGAGTCCTCTTGGTGATTGCCATTCTTTTGCTAATTCAGGTGTTTGAGAAGGCTCATTTTCTTCCAAATAAAATTCATCAAGAGCCTCTCTTATATACTCATCATCACCTGCAAGTTCTTTATTTGACTCAAGAGGATTTCCCCCAAGGTCTACAATTTCATCAAATGTAACATGAATAGATTCTTCTATATTCTAAGTTCTTCTATTAAACACCCTGTAAGCCTTACTAGTTAATGAATAACCTAAGAAAATGCCCTCATCGGCTTTAGAGTCAAATTTTCCTAAGTTATCTTTTCCATTATTTAACACAAAACACTTACATCCAAAAATTTTCAAATGAGCAACATTAGGCTTTCTACCATTAAACAATTCATAAGGAGTAAATTTAGTAATTGACCTAATGAGCATTCTATTCAAAATATAACATGCAGTACTAACCGCATCAACCCAAAAATATTTAGGAACATTAGATTCATTTAACATAGTTCTAGCAAGTTCCTCTAATGACTTATTTTTCCTTTCAACTACACCATTTTGTTGGGGAGTCCTAGGAGCAGAAAAGTTATGTAATATTCCATTTTCTTCACAATAACTTTCAAACTTTTCATTTTGAAACTCACCACCATGGTCACTTCTCAAAACTTTAATTCTTAAGTCTTTCTCATTTTGAATTTGTTTTGCAAATTTTCTAAAGACCTTAAAAGCTTCACTTTTCGTAGTTAGGAAAAATGTCCATGTATATCTAGAATAATCATTAACAATCACAAGACCATAATAATTTCCACCAAAGCTTTTTATCCTAGAAGGTCCAAATAAATCTAAATGTAATAATTCTAGGGGTTTTGAAGTGGAAATAACATTCTTTGATTTAAATGATGATTTTACTTGTTTACCCTTTTGACATGCATCACACAATCTATCTTTTTCAAATTTTAACCTAGGAAAACCAATAACTAAGTCTTTTGAAATCAATTTATTCAAATGATGCATATTTATATGAGTAGCTCTCTTATGCCATAACCAAGGGTTCTCTTCCTTAGCAACTAAACATGTTATGCTAGACTCATGTAAACAATCTAAATCAATCAAATATATGTTGTTATGCCTAATGCCTTTTAATTCTACATTTTCGGAATCTATCAAATGTATGGTGCAAAATTTACTTTCAAAAATTACCTTAAATCCTTTGTCACATAGTTGACTTATGCTAAGGAGATTGTGCTTTAATCCATCAATAAGTAGCACATTCTTAATCTCCAAAGTGTTTGCACCACCTATGTTTCCAATTCCAAGAATCTTCCCTTTGTTGTTGTCACCATAAGTTACATATCCTTGTTCCTTAGCTTTGAAACTCACAAATTTAGATTTATCTCCGGTCATATGTTTTGAGCATCCGCTATCAAGATACCACATAGACTTCTTTGATTTGGAAGTTTCCTACAAAACAAGAATATAGTAAACTTAGGTCCCCACAACATTTGGGTCCTTGGGGTTAGAGATATAACAAATTATTTAACTATAGGAACCCAAACGTATTTACCTTTAGGTACACCAAAATGTTTAATTTTACATCTATTTGACGTGTGACCTTGTTTCATGCAATAAAAACATGCTTTAGATGTAGCATTTGAAAATGATGCATTTCTAATCATAGATGCTCTAGTTCCTTTTTCTACCCATACTCTTTTCTTTTTAGTTTTAGGCTTTTTCAAAGGATCTTGATGATTTACACTATTTTGAGCAAACACCGTTTCATGCTTCTTAAGATCATCTATTTCCTTTTCGGCTTTGTCTAGCAAATGATTAAGAATATCTGTCATATTCATGCTCTTTACAATTTGCACATGCTAGGTCCTTATCATTTTCCTCATCTAAACATACAATTTTCGTTTCTAATGACTCCTTTTCTTCTAGACATGTGATTTTCATTTTTAATGAGTCTATTTCCTTTTCGGATCTACTTAAATTCTTCTTTACAACTTTATATTCATTTTTCAAATTCTTAAAGACACTAAACAATTCATTATATGCATTTTGTAATTCATCAAAATCATTTTCATCATCACTTGAGGATGAGTCGGAATCACTAACCTCAAAGTCAGAAGATATATTGTCTTTTGCCAACAAGCAAATGTTAGCTTCTATTTCCAGATCACTTGACTCCGAAATCGAGTCGCTATCATCGGTTCCTTCATAAGTTACTCTTAGTTTATCCCACATTTCTTGAGCACTCTTACAAACTGATATCCTGTAAAACTCGTCGAGGGTTAAAGCAGATGAAATTATATTTCTAGCCCTAACGTCAAATTGTGCTTTTCTGTTTTCTTCTGCAGTCCATCTAGAAAAAGGTTGGGGAACTTCAACATTGTTTTCAGTAACTTTAGGAACAAATGGACCGTTTAAAACAACATCCTAAACGCCTCTATCAACAGACTCTAAAAATATTTGCATTCTTACTTTCCAGAAAGGATAATTTTGACCCGCAAAAAGTGGGGGTCTGTTGATAGACGCACCTTCGGCAAAAGTTTGATTTTGTCCGGCCATTTTCGAAAAATTTGAATGACTATCAAAGCAAGCTCTGATACCACTTGTTAGAATCGCGCAGCGGAATGTTCGTGTGGTCGGACAAAAACCAAGAGGGGGGGTGAATTGGTTTCTTAATAAAAATTAGGTTTTCAAAATTTTCCCCAAATTTTACCGATTAAAAACTGTGTAAATATAAATAGAGAAGAGAAGAGAATCTTACACAGGAAATTTATACTGGTTCGGATCAAAAGACCCTACGTCCAGTTGCTAATCACTCAAACAGAGGATTAACGATGTCACTATAATCAAGTTGTTACAAACAAATTACAATTGAAAAGATAAAGATAAGAAAACACCTCTCTTGAAATCCACAAGAGATGATGAACAACTTTCCCTAGAGACAGCACAACACACAATCCACTAAGAACTCCACTTAGTGATTCTTATCGCTTCTAGCCCACACCAGGTTCCAAAAGCCCCTTTTTCTTGCAACAAACAGTTCTCTGACACTATAGCACTTAACTTTTGTATGAAAAAGGTTGTTCTTCTTTTCTGAGTGCCATAGAAAAGTTTAAGTAAAGAAATTAGGGTTTGGGAATTGGGAATTTCGGAATTAGGGTTCTTGGGAAAAGGGTTTTCGAAAATAGGGTTGATTTGAAGTTAAAATTCAAAATCTGACTGAAATAATCGATTAAATCAAGAGTTAATCGATTATTACAGAGCCAAAATCAACATAACCCTGAAACTCTTTGTTTTAATCGATTAAAAGGGCTGTTAATCGATTAAATCGCCTGTTAATCGATTAACAGGTGGTTTAATCGATTAAACCAGTGAGCAGATACAGAAAATGGTTTTTCTCACTGTTTTAATCGATTATTTCCCTATTTAATCGATTAAAGCCGAGCCTGGCTGATAAATTTGAGCTTTTTGAAGCTTCTAAGGTGTAGACTATGTACCGGCTATCTTAAACACTAATATTACAGACTCAATCTAATTGAAACAGAGTTATTACAATACAAAACAAGTCTTCAACACTCTAAGTCTTTGAGTTCTTGAATCATCATCAAAATCAACAATCTTCATGTCCATCAAGTGCAACATCAAGTCCTTGAATGTTCAACACTTAACTTTGCTTGGGATATTAGGATTTTAATTTATCTTTATTTCCTGCAATGAGACAAACTCATAAACTTAAGTTGTATTAAACATTTGGAAATTCAGAATGAACGTACAAAATATTCAGAATCACTTTGTGAGTTGTTGCTCTGCTAGGGTTCTTCCTTGCATCCTTTGATCTTATCAAGAATTATCCAATTCTTGTGGCGATCCTTCTTGGCTTATCAAATATTATTATTTGTGGCGCCCTACAATATCCTTTATGTTTTTCTGTTTTCTATTTCTAATCAAATCAACTCTTAAAACCTAACCCTAAATTGTTTCCCTTCTATTCGAGTGTCGTCATTTGGTATTCAGAGCAAGGTTCAAAAGCGGTACTGTTCATCGCACTGTTCACGGTACTGTTCATCATAGTGTTCACTGGTACTGTTCATAGGCACTGTTCATTTGTTAATGTTCACTGATCGCTGCTCATTTGTCACTCGTTCATGTGTACTATTAAAAAAAAACCCATCTGTTTAAGCAATTTTGATATTGAATTTCATTTATATATATATATATATATATATATCAAAGTTCTGTTTGAAATTAGTTTTCTCAGAAAAGAATCAAAAAAAGAAAAGAATAAAAAAAAGAAAAGAATAAAAAAAGGAAAAGAATCAAAAAAAGAAAAGAATCAAAAAAGGAAAAGAATCAAAAAAGGAAAAGAATCAAAAAAGGAAAAGAATCAAAAGAAGAAAAGAATCGAGAAAAGAAAAAAAAAATATATATATATATATATATATATATGTGGCGATTGTTCTTCCTTTAAATTTCAAGTGCACATTAGTCTGTTTGATAACATTCCTAAGTGTCAAGCGTCTTTGTCTAATCTTTGTTTTCCCATACAGTTTAGATTTTTCTTGCTTGTTGTTAGTAGTAAAATTGTTCTTTACTACTTGTCCTTTGTTGGTACTACAATTCTGTTTTATTCCTTGTGATTGCTACAGTTGAAAGTGATTCTTGAACTATAGATTGTTTGATTCTTGTAAGAACCATAAGTTAGAGAACAAGTGGAAAAAGGCAAGAGTGCATATTATACAAAAGCCAAATTGAGAGTAAACACGAGTGGTACATCTTTGAGTGCAAATACGTGAGAAGAGTGGTGAGGTCCTATTACTTCATTCGATTGGTCCTTTCTTTCTTTTTTTTTACTTGAAAGATGGCAGGTGCAGGTGGTGGTGGTGGTACCCCTCCTCTAGAGGGTGACAATAGATTATTGATTGATGTGATTACAGCCCAAATGCAAAGAATGTTGACAGAACATACTGAGGAGTTGTATGGGAGAATTGAACAACTAGAAAATCAAGGAAATGATGATGATGGTGGAGGTAGAAGGAGGAGAAGGAGAAATAATGAAGGTGATGTTAGAGATAACAAAATTTAAGGAGTAAAGCTGAACATACCCCCTTTTCAAGGAAAGAGTGATCCAAAAGCATATTTGGAGTGGAAAATAAAAATTGAGCAACTATTTGCATGCCATAATTACACAGAAGTTAAAAAGATGAGGGTGGCAGCCATGGAATTACTGATTATGCTCTCATTTGGTGAAACCAATTACAAAGGGAAATGGTGAGATATGAAGAACCTTTGGTGGAAATTTGGGAAGAAATGAAGAGGTTGATGAGAAGAAGATTTGTTCCTTCTCATTATCAAAGATATCTTCATAACAAGCTCCAAAGACTCATACAAGGTAGTAGAGGTGTTGATGAATATTACAAAGAGATGGAGGTTTCCATGATTAGGGCTAATGTTATGGAGGCGCGGCAGGCTACTATTGCCCGATTCCTACATGGGCTAAATAGTGATATAAGGGATGTTGTGGAGCTGCAAAATTATGTTGAGTTGAAGGATTTAGTACATCAAGCTTTCAAGGTGGAACAACAATTGAAGAGAAAGGGTGCCATGAGGAGGAGTTCATCTAATTTTCACTCTCCTAGTTGGAAGGACAAAAATAAGAAGGAGGGAGGATCTTCAACAAGCAATCCCAATGTTATAGCTCATAGAAATCAAAATAAGTCTGATGAGGCACTTAAGAAAACAAGGAGTAGTGAGATTAAGTGCTTCAAATGTTTGGGAAGGGGCCACATAGCTTCTCAATGTCCCACTAAGAAGACTATGTTACTTAAGGAGGATGGAGAAATAATTAGTGAATCTTCTTCAGATTCTCCATCTAGTGATGAAAATGAGCATGGAGATGAAAGAGAGTTAGAAGGAGATCTGTTCATGATTAGAATGATGTTGGGTAATCAATCAATTGAATTGGATGATTGTCAAAGAGAAAATATTTTTCATGCAAGGTGCCTCATTCAAGGGAAGTTGTGCTCTTTAATCATTGATGGTGGGAGTTGCACTAACGTGGCTAGTGCACTGTTGGTTTCAAAATGAATTTGGAGACTAAGCCACACCTGCGACCTTACAAACTTCAATGGCTTAGTGAAGATGGTGAGATGACCATGAATAGGCAAGTTGAAGTGGGTTTTTCAATAGGGAAATATGAAGATTTTGTTTTGTGTGATGTGGTGCCTATAGAGGCTTGTCATTTACCTCTTGGGAGACCATGGCAGTATGATAGGAGAGTTATGCATGATGGTTTCACTAATAAGTTCTCTTTTATGCATAAAGACCGCAAAACTACTCTTACACCTTTGGTTCCAAGAGAAGTTAGTGAGGATCAACTAAAAATGAGAAAGAAAAGAAAAGAAGAAAGAAAAGAAAAAGAGAGAGAAAATAGAAAAGAAAAAGAGTGAAAAGAAAAAGGAAAAAGTGGAAGAAAAAGAGAAAGAGAGAAAAAAAATCAAATCTGTTTATAAAAGAAAAAGAAGTCAAAAGAGCTATGTAATTGAGAAAGCCAATAATTTTACTTTTGAGTAAAGAAAGTAAATTAAACAGTCCATGTTTTACTAACTCTCTTCCAAAAGAGGTTTCTTCTTTGTTGCAGGATTTTGAAGATGTTTTTCCCAAAGAAGTGCCTATAGGTCTACCCCCTCTTAGGGGTATTGAGCATCGACCTTATTCCAGGAGCTTCATTGCCTAATAGACCAGCCTATCAAAACAATCAATAGGAAACCAAGGAGATTCAAAAGAAAGTTGAAGACTTAATGCAAAAGGGGTGGGTTAAAGAAAGCTTGAGTCCATGTGCAGTCCCAGTCATTCTAGTCCCTAAGAAAGATGGAACTTGTAAGATGTGCACAGATTGTAGAGCTATCAATAACATCACGGTAAAGTATAGACATCCCATTCCTAGGTTAGATTCTTTTTGGATGAATTGTATGGTGCATGTATCTTCTCTAAAATTGACTTGAAAAGTGGATATCATCAAATTAGAATTAGAGAAGGAGATGAGTGGAAAGCAACTTTTAAAACTAAATATGGGTTGTATGAGTGGCTAGTTATGCCCTTTGGGTTAACTAATGCTTCAAGCACTTTTATGAGATTGATGAACCATGTCTTGAAAGAGTTTTTAGGCAAATGTGTAGTGGTGTATTTTGATGATATTCTGATATATAACACTAATTTTGATTTGCATGTTGAACATCTGTGTGCTATCAAGAATGTGCTTGGAAAGGAAAAATTATTTGCTAATTTTGAAAAATGTACCTTTTGCACTGATCAAGTTGTGTTATTGGGATTTGTTGTGAGTTCTAAAGGGGTACAAGTTGATGAGGAAAAGATTAGAGCCATCCAAGAGTGGCCTACCCCTAAGAATGTGAGTGAAGTGAGAAGCTTTCATGGGTTAACTAGTTTCTATAGGAGGTTTGTTAAAGACTTTAGTACTTTGGCTGCACCTCTTAATGAAATAGTCAAAAAGCACGTTGGGTTTAAATGGGGTGAAAAACAAAAAAAGGCATTTTCTGAACTTAAGCATAAACTATCTAATGCCCCCATTCTTGCATTACCAAATTTTGCAAAATCTTTTGGAATTGAATGTGATGCATCTAATGTTGGTATTGGGGCTGTTTTGCTACAAAAAGGTCATCCAATTGCTTATTTTAGTGAGAAGTTGAATGGGGGTGCCCTAAACTATCCCACCTATGATAAGGAATTGTATGCCTTAGTGCGTGCTTTACAAACTTGGCAGCATTACCTTTTACCAAAAGAGTTTGTAATTCATAGTGATCATGAATCTTTGAAATACTTAAAGGGACAAGGTAAGTTAAACAAGAGGCATGTCAAATGGGTTGAGTTCTTGGAGCATTTTTCATATGTCATCAAGCATAAAAAGGGAAAAGGGAATGTAGTAGCTGATGCACTTTCTAGGAGACATGCATTACTTTCTATGCTTGAAACTAAATTGTTTCTTGAATCTTTGAAAGACATGTATGTGAATGATGTGGATTTTGCTGAAACTTTTGCTGCATGTGAAAGGTTTTCTAAAAATGGTTACTTTAGGCATAATGGATTCTTGTTTAAAGCAAATAAATTGTGTGTGCCTAAGTGTTCCATTAGAGAGTTGCTTGTGAGTGAATCACATGAAGGGGGTTTGATGGGTCATTTTGGAGTTCAAAAGACTTTAGAAATTTTGCAAGAGCATTTCTTTTGGCCTCATATGAAACGTGATGTGAATAAGTTTTGTGATCACTGCATTGTGTGTAAAAAGGCTAAATCTAAGGTTAAGCCTCATGGGTTGTATACTCCTTTACCTGTTCCTGAATATCCTTGGACTGACATTTCTATGGACTTTATTTTAGGGCTGCCTAAAACAAAGAATGGAAAGGATTCTGTGTTTGTTGTTGTTGATAGGTTTTCTAAGATGGCACATTTCATACCTTATAAGAAGGTAGATGATGCTTGTCATGTGGCTGATTTGTTTTTCAAGTAGTAAGGCTACATGGGCTGCCGAGGAGCATTGTGAGTGATAGGGATTCAAAATTCCTTAGTCACTTTTGGAGGACCTTGTGGGGTAAAATTGGTAATAAATTATTACTTTCTACTACTTGTCACCCACAAACTGATGGTCAAACTGAGGTAGTCAACAGGAATTTAGGCACATTGCTTAGGACTATTTTAAAGAAAAATCTTAAGACTTGGGAAGCATGTTTACCGCATGTTGAGTTTGCTTATAATCGGATTATCCATAGCACCACTAATTGTTCACCATTTGAGATTGTGTATGGATTTAATCCTTTGACTCCTCTTGATTTGTTGCCTTTGCCTAACATTTCTATGTTTAAGCATAAGGAAGCACAGGCTAAAGCAGAATATGTGAAGAAGCTGCACGAGCAAGTAAAAGCACAAATTGAAAAGAAGAATGAGAGCTACGCGAGGCAAGCTAACAAGGGTAGGAAAAAGGTAGTGTTCCAACCTGGTGATTGGGTTTGCGTACACATGAGAAAGGAAAGGTTTCCTGAACAAAGAAAGTTTAAACTTCAACCTAGAGGAGATGGGCCATTCCAAGTCTTAGAGAAGATCAATGATAATGCTTATAAGATTGATCTACCAGGAGAGTATAATGTAAGTTCTTCTTTTAATGTTGCTGACTTGACTCCTTTTGATGCAGGAGATGAATTCATAGATTTGAGGACAAATGCTGCCCAAGAAGGAGGGAATGATGTGGACATAAAGGCCCAATCCCATAACGAGAAGGATCAAGACCAAGATCCAATCCAAGACTTAGGTGGACCTATGACAAGAGGCAGGCTCAGAAAAGCACAAGAGGCATTGCAACACAAAGTGACCAATTTGCTAAAGACCCAACTATTAAAAGCTCCAAACATGGAGGAGTCTAGCCCTATCACATGCATAAAATGTTTGGAGAGTTAGGAGGCCCAAATAGAAGATTTAGTAGTTATTATTTTTATTATTATATGCTACAGTGGGGATTTGAACCCAAGACCTAAAGCTTATAATGTCTTCACTGAACCATCAGGACAACTTAACTTTGCTTAGGATATTAGGATTTTAATTTTTGTTTATTTCCTGCAATGAGACAAACTCATAAACTTAAGTTGTATTAAACATTTGGAAACTAACCCTAAATTTTTCCCTTCTATTCGAGTGTCGTCATTTGGTATCGGAGCAACAACTCATAGAATGGTAGGAGATGAATTCATAGATTTTAAGAGAAGGAGAGTTAGTAATCTTGTGAAGAAATGATGACATGTCTTGAGAAGGAGAGTTAGTAATCTTACTCCATAAGGTCCTCCAAAAGCTCTAAACATGGAGGAGTCTAGCCCTATCACATGCATAAAATGTTTGGAGAGAGCTAGGAGGCCCAACTAGAAGATTTAGTTATTATTTTTATTATTATTTGCTACAGTGGGGATTTGAACCCAAGATCCAAAGCTTATAATGCCTTCACTAAACCATCTGGGCAACTTAACTTTGCTTGGGATATTAGGATTTTAATTTATCTTTATTTCCTGCAATGAGACAAACTCATAAACTTAAGTTGTATTAAACATTTGGAAATTCAGAATGAACGTATGTAATATTCAGAATCACTTTGTGAGTTGTTGCTCTGCTAGGATTCTTCCTTGCATCATTTGATCTTATCAAGAATTATCCAATTCTTGTGGCGATCCTTCTTGGCTTATCAAATAATATTATTTGTGGCGCCTACGGTATCCTTTATGTTTTTCTATTTTTTATTTCTAATCAAATCAACTCTTAAAACCTAACCCTAAATTGTTTCCCTTCTATTCGAGTGTCGTCATAACTCAAAGCAATATAATGAGGAGAGGGATTACGTGTAGAACGAATACCTTTTTGGAGGGCAATGGGAAGGTCAGACTCATGTGTCAGATCTGGAGGAGACAGAGTAGTTGGCACTTGAGTGGAGTCACATGGTGGTGGTTGTGATTGGTTTCGACAACTATAAATCTGAAGAGGCAGTGGAGAAGAAGCTGACTGTGGAGCAGGAACTAATGATGAAGAAGACATAGTTAGAGGATCAGAAACAACAAGAACATTAAATGTACTAGGAGTGTTGACAAGATTGGATGGAGACAGAGGTGAAGATTGACTTTTAAAATAAAGAGACAACTCATCAAAGGTGACATCTGCAGACACAAAATAATGGTTAAGAGAAGGAGAAAAACATTTGTATCCTTTTTGTGATCTTGTAAACCCTAAGAAAACAAATTTATGTGATCTAGGAGAAAGCTTGTCAAGACCAGAACTGAAATTATGAACAAAACATGTAGACCCGAAAACTCTCAGAGGTAAAGGATGAAGTGGTTCATGAGGGAATAAAATGAAATGAGGTATTTTATTATCTAAAATCGAAGAAGGCATGCGATTAATGAGATAACATGCAATAATAAGAGCATCACCCCAAAAATGTTGAGGAAAATCTTCATGAATTAAAAGTGTGCGAGTTGTTTCAATAAGATGTCTATTTTTACGTTTAGCTACACCATTTTGTTGAGGTGTATAAGTACAAGAAGTTTGATGCAAAATACCGTGAGAAACCATGAATTGTTTAAAAGAATGAGAAAGATATTCACGACCATTATCACTACGCAAAACTCTAATAGAAACACCGAACTGAGTTTGAATTTCATTAAAAAAAGTTTGAAAGATATGAAATAATTCAGAACGATTTTTCATCAAAAAGAACCAAGTGCATCTGGAATAATCATCAATGAAAGTAACAAAGTATTGAAAACCTAAAGTAGACTTAACGCGGCTAGGTCCCCAAATGTCAGAGTGAACCACGATAAAAGGGGACGAAGCACCACGTGTGAAACTACGAGGAAAAGAAGTACGACTATGTTTGCCTAATTGACATGACTCACACGTCAAACTAGACAAGTTGGACAAGGCAGGGACAAGCTTTTGTAACTTGCAAGACTTGGATGACCTAACTGAGCATGAAGAAGAGATGGAGACTCCATAACTGTACTAACATGTGTAGAGGGACAGAGATAATAAAGACCATGAGACTCACATCCTGTGCCAATCACCTGTTTTGAACTCTGGTCCTATAAACACATAGAATTGTTGGTAAAAGTAACAACACAATCAAGAGAATGAGTTAGACGACTGATGGACAACAGGTTAAAAGGAGACCCAGGGACATAAAGAACATTATCAATGGTTAAAGAAGGAAAACGTTTAACCGTTCCAACACCATGAGATGATAATTCTAGAGCCATCAACCAGTGTAACAGAAGGTAAATGATTAGGAGAGGATAAAGAGGAGAACAAATATTTGTTACTAGTAATATGATTAGTGACTCCTGAATCAAAAACCCAAGGACCAGGAGAAAATGATTGGGTCAGAACAGTAAAATATGTATTTGTATGTGTGACAGATATAATAGTGGAACTAGAAGACTGTTGATCCTTATGCCATTCGAGAAATTTGTTGAACATAGCAGGCATGTCGGATGCAACAGAAGAAGGAGGATCCTTAGCAGATAAAGGTGAGGAAAGATTGGTCTAAACAACTGCAGCAGATCGAGGAGGACGACCATGTAATGTATAACACTTGTTAATCTTGTGACCTCGCTTGCCACAATGTTCACACTTAGAACGCCCTTTTCCCTGTTTTCGAGGGCGAGTCCGGTCATCACGATGGGATGTCAACACAAAAGAATCATTAAAAAAATTGGAAATAGTAGAAGAAGTGGAAGAAGTCATGGAGAGCGGGAGAACAAACCCAACTCTGATAGTGGTGATCTCAACGGCACGGTGGTCACCTGACCGAGACAAGCAAAATCATGTCACCGGTCAAAAAATGAAACTCCAGCGAATTCTCTAGCAGCGGCGGATCCGGTGACTGCTCCAACGGCAGCGGTGATAGCAATGTGAACCAGTACACCAGATAAGTTCCTAGGAAAGAGAGGTGAGTCACTAATGGACACAATTAAATACCAAGTCTTTCCTTGCCAAAACTTTCCTACACATGCACTTTCACACTACCAAATAAAATTCAGTAACAAAGATAATTCTTTTCTGATGTGGAGGATCAGTTTACCAGCAGCGGTGGGGCGGCTCCAACAGTGGACAAAAGGCAAAAAAAAAATCTCAAGATAACCTTAAGCTCTAGATACCATGTTGAATATAGAGGAAATAGAGTTTGAAATTAATCTCCCTTGTGTATAAATCACACATAGGGTAATCTATTTATAATAGAGAGGTACAACTAAAAGAGTAACCAAAAGTAAATAGAATAAACAAAAGATATTGTTTGATATTGTGGTTAACAATATCTAATAATATCTTAACAATATCAAACTATATCTAAACAATATCTAACAAAAGCATCGTTGCAACAATTGTTATTGAATTCTGCAAACAATCATGGAAGTTCATCGAACTCAAGGTCCACGATCAAGGTTGCTCCTATTACGAAAATTTCACTGAGTAGAGATATGTCTTTGGGGTTTCCCCATTTTGATGGGTCTGCTTCAGTGTTAGACTGGATATTCAAAGCAGACAATTTTTTCTCCTACCACAACACTCCAGATGCATATCGTGTTGAAATTGCATCAATGCATTTCGAGAAGGAGGTTGTTCCGTGGTTCCAGATGTTACAAAAAAATGATGTCGTGACCACATGGGCAGCTCTTACAAAAGCTTTGGAATCTCAATTTGGGTATTCCCCTTTTGACTGTCCCATGGTAGAGTTGTTCAAGTTGCAACAACAAGGTTCAGTGTTAGATTATTATATGAAGTTTTTGTCATTGGCAAATAGATCTGAAGGGTTAACTGAGGATGCTATTTTGACTTGTTTCATTAGCAGTTTAAACATGGATATTAAACGAGACGTTATGGCTTTATCTCCACAGTCTTTATTGACAGCGGTGGCTTTGGCTAAGATTTACGAGGATAAATATCAGCCCTATGTATCATCACAAGAGACATATAATTCTAGGTATACCCAACCTTTTCCCATTACCTCTGCTAATGCAATAGTGACTAACAAGGCTCCTAAAATCATCATTCCTAACACAAAGTCTTTGTTACCACCGTTATTACCCAAACCTCCAGGACCACCCTTCAAGACTACCAGTGTGAAATGTATCAGTCCAGCAAAAATGAAACTCAGACGTGAGAAGGGTTTATGTTATTTTTGTGATGAGAAATTCTCATTTAATCACAAGTGTCCCAACCAACAACTAAATTTGTTACAGTTAGCTGAAGATGATTTGGTGGATATCGTGGCAGTTATGGAAGAGCAGTCCAGTGCATCTGAAGTAGCGGAGACAGATGACCACCATTTGTCTCTTAATGCTTTAAAAGGGGGCTTAGGAGTGGGAACCATTAAATTTGTGGCCCATGTTGGTTCCATGCTAGTTAAAGTATTGATTGATGGTGGAAGCTCAGAAATTTTTTTGCAACCACGAGTAGCAAAGTTTTTGCAACTTCCAGTGGAGACAGGCCCAAGTTTTAAGGTAATGGTGGGTAACAACAATTACATGCAAGCAGAGGGAATGATTCAACAACTACGATTGAAGGCACAAGGTCATGTGTTCACTTTACCAGTTGTTCTATTGCCAATTTCGGGTGCAGATCTCAAATTAGGAGCCATATGGTTAAAGACTATTGGTCCTCATTTGGCTGATTATAATTCTTTACAAATCAAGTTTCTACATCAAGGGAAATTTACTATGTTACAAGGTGAGGATGATGCTAGTATGCAACAGGTTCAATTACATCAGGTAAAAGGAATGATGAATAAAGATGTGATTTCAGAAGTGTATAGTATGCAACTGCTACAAGAGGAAATTCACTCGTTTCCTTTATTGGAATTACCGGATGACATGGAACCGGAGTTAGCATTGTTATTACACACTTACAGCAAGGTTTTCTCTAACCCTTGTGGATTACCTCCTAGTAGGTCCCAAGTCCATTCAATTCCTTTGATTGAAGGATCAAACCCAGTTAAGGTTAAACCGTATCAATATCCGCATAGCCAAAAAGAGGAAATCGAAAGGTTGGTTGAGAACATGTTGACCGAGGGTCTGATTCAGCTTAGCAACAACCCCTTTTCTTCTCCAATCATTTTGGTCAAGAAGAAGGACGAATCATGGAGAGTATGCAATGATTACAGAGCATTAAATACTATTACAATTAAGGATAGTTTTCCTATTCCAATAGTTGATGAATTGATTGATGAACTTTATGGGGCTCGTTACTTCTCCAAGATGGGCTTAAGGTCTGGATATCATCAAATATTGTTAAATCCGGATGATCGACATAAAACGGTTTTTTGTACACATTAAGGTTTATATGAATGGCTCGTAATGCCATTTGGATTGTCAAATACGCTTGCCACATTTAAATGCCTTATGAATCAAATTTTTAGTAGTTATTTGAGGAGATTTGTAGTAGTTTTTTTTATGATATTTTGGTCTATAGCGCTAATTGGAATAGTCACTTGCAACACCTTGAGTTAGTACTGAATATTCTACAACAAAATCAGGTATTCGCTAAATTTTCCAAATGCACTTTTGGAGTTCAGCAGATTGGATATTTAGGCCATACGTTGTCTGGAGATGGCATCAAGATGGACATTGAGAAATTGGAAGTAGTCACTAAGTGGATGAACCCTACTACAGTCAAACAGTTAAGAGCATTTTTGGGCTTAACAGGCTATTATCGTCGCTTTGTTAAGGGATATGCTCAAATAGCTGCACCACTCACTGATTTATTGAAGAAAGATGCCTTCAAGTGGTCCACATCAGCAAATCAGGCATTTCAAGAGTTAAAGTTAGCTCTTACAACTGCTCCAGTACTCGCTCTTCCGAACTATGCTGAAACATTTATATTGGAAACAAATGCTTCTGGTTTGGGTATTGGTGCGGTGTTAAGCCAAAACAAACATCCTATTGTATATTTTTCAAAGAAATTATCAGCAAGGATGCAAAGGCAATCAGCATATGCTAGAGAATTCTATGCTATTACTGAATCCATGGCTAAGTTTAGAAACTACTTGTTGGGACACAAATTCATTATTAAAACAGATCAGAAAAGCCTTAAGGAATTGATGTGGACATAAAGGCCAAAGCCCATAACGAGAAGGATCAAGACCAAGATCCAATCCAAGACTTAGGTGAACCTATGACAAGAGGCAGACTCAGAAAAGCACAAGAGGCATTGCAATACAAAGTGACCAATTTGCTAAAGGCCCAACTATTAAAAGATCCAAACATGGAGGAGTCTAGACCTATCACATGCATAGAATGTTTGGAGAGCTAGGAGGCCCAACTAAAAGATTTAGTTTTTATTATTATTATTATTATTTTATTTGTTATAGTGGGGATTTGAACCCAAGACCCAAAGCTTATAATGCCTTCACTGAACCATCTGGGTAACTTAACTTTGCTTGGGATATTAGGATTTTAATTTATCTTTATTTCCTGCAATGAGACAAACTCATAAACTTAACTTGTATTAAACATTTGGGGATTCAGAATGAAGGGACGGAATATTCAGATTACTTTGTGAGTTGTTGCTCTGCTAGGGTTCTTCCTTGCATCACTTGATCTTATCAAGAATTATTCGATTCTTGTGGCGATCCTTCTTGGCTTATCAAATATTCTTATTTGTGGCGCCTACGGTATCTTTTATCTTTTTCTGTTTTCTATTTCTAATCAAATCAACTCTTAAAACCTAACCCTAAATTATTTCCCTTCTATTTGAGTGTCGTCATTTGGTATCAGAGCAGGGTTCAAAAGCGGTCATGTTCATCGCACTGTTCATCGGCACTATTGACGGTTACTATTCATTGTCACTGTTCACGGTACTGTTCATTGTCACTGTTCACGTCATCGTTCATTGTCACTCGTTCACGTGTCATTGTTCAAAAAAAATTGTTGTTTATGCAATTTTGATATTGAATTTCATTTAGATATATATATATATATATATATATATATATATATATATATATATATATCAAAGTTGTGTTTGAAATTAGTTTTCTCAGAAAAAAATAGGAAAAGAATAAAAAAAAAAGAAAAGAATCAAAAAAAGGAAAAGAATCAAAAGAAGAAAAGAATCGAAAAAAAAATTATATATATATGTGGCAGTTGTTTTTTTTTTTTAAACTTCAGTGCACATTAGCTATTTGATAAAATTCCTAAGTGTCAAGTGTCTTTGTCTAATCTTTTTTTTTTCCATACATTTTAGATTTGTCTTGCTTGTTGTTAGTAGTAAAATTGTTCTTTGCTACTTGTCCTTTGTTGGTACTACAATTCTGTTTTATTCCTTGTGATTGCTACAGTTGAAAGTGATTCTTGAACTATAGATTGTTTGATTCTTGTAAGAACCATAAGTCAGAGAACGAGTGGAAAAAGGCAAGAGTCCATATTATACAAAAGCCAAATTGAGAGTAAACACGAGTGGTACATCTTTGAGTGCAAACACGTGAGAAGAGTGGTGAGGTCCTATTACTTCATTTGTTTGGTCCTTTCTTCTTTTTTACTTGAAAGATGGCAGGTGCAGGTGATGGTGGTGGTACCCCTCCTCTAGGGGATGACAATAGATTATTGATTGATGCCATTACAACCCAAATGCAAAGAATGTTGACAGAACATACCGATGAGTTGTATGGGAGAATTGAACAACTAGAAAATCAAGGAAATGATGATGATGGTGGAGGTAGAAGGAGGAGAAGGAGAAATAATGAAGGTGATGTTAGAGATAATAGAATTGAAGGAGTAAAGCTGAACATACCCCCTTTTCAAGGAAAGAGTGATCCAGAAGCATATTTGGAGTGGGAAATAAAAATTGAGCAACTATTTGCATGCCATAATTACACAGAAGATAAAAAGATGAGGGTGACAACCATGGAATTCACTGATTATGCTCTCATTTGGTGGAACCAATTACAAAGGGAAAGGGTGAGATATGAAGAACCCTTGGTGGAAAGTTGGGAAGAAATGAAGAGGTTGATGAGAAGAAGATTTGTTCCTTCTCATTATCAAAGAGATATTCACAACAAGCTCCAAAGACGCATACAAGGTAGTAGAGGTGTTGATGAATATTACAAAGAGATGGAGGTTTCCATGATTAGGGCTAATGTTATGGAGGCATGGGAGGCTACTATGGCCCGATTCCTACATGGGCTAAATAGTGATATAAGGGATGTTGTGGAGCTGCAAAATTATGTTGAGTTGGAGGATTTAGTACATCAAGCTTCAAAGGTGGAACAACAATTAAAGAGAAAGGGTGCCATGAGGAGGAGTTCATCTAATTTTCACACTCCTAGTTGAAAGGACAAAAATAAGAAGGAGAGAGGATCATCAACAAGCAATTCCAATGTTATAGCTCATAGAAATCAAAATAAGACTTATCAATGAGGCACTTAAGAAAACAAGGAGTAGTGAGGTTAAGTGCTTCAAATGTTTGGGAAGAGGTCACATAGCTTCTCAATGTCCCACTAAGAAGACTATGTTACTTAAGGAGGATGGAGAAATAATTAGTGAATCTTCTTCAGATTCTTCATCTAGTGATGAAAATGAGCATGAAGATGAAAGAGAGTTAGAAGGAGATTTGTTCATGATTAGAAGGATGTTGGGTAGTCAATCAGTTGAATTGGATGATTGTCAAAGAGAAAATATTTTTCATGCAAGGTGCCTCATTCAAGGGAAGTTATGTTCTTTGATCATTGATGGTGGAAGTTGCACTAATGTGGCTAGTGTACGGTTGGTTTCAAAAATGAATTTGGAGACTAAGCCACACCCGCGACCTTACAATCTTCAATGGCTTAGTGAAGATGGTGAGATGACCGTGAATATGCAAGTTGAAGTGGGTTTTTCCATAGGGAAATATGAAGATTCTGTTTTGTGTGATGTGGTGCCTATGGAGGCTTGTCATTTACTTCTTGGGAGACCATGACAGTATGATAGGAGAGTTATGCATGATGGTTTCACTAATAAGTTCTCTTTTATGCATAAAGACCGCAAAACTACTCTTGCACCTTTGGTTCCATGAGAAGTTAGTGAGGATCAACTGAAAATGATAAAGAAAAGAAAAGAAGAAAGAAAAGAAAAAGAGAGAGAAAAGAGAAAAGAAAAAGAGAGTGAAAAGAAAAAGGAAAAAGAGGAAGAAAAAGAGAAAGAGAAAAAAAAATCAAATCTGTTTATAAAAGAAAAAGAAGTCAAAAGAGCTATGCAATTGAGAAAACCATTACTTTTACTTTTGAGTAAAGAAAGTAAATCAAACAGTCCATGTTTTACTAACTCTCTTCCAAAAGAGGTTTCTTCTTTGTTACAAGATTTTGAAGATGTTTTTCCCAAAGAAGTGCCTATAGGTCTACCCCCTCTTACGGGTATTGAACATCAAATTGACCTTATTCCAGGAGCTTCATTGCCTAATAGACCAGCCTATCGAAGCAATCCCCAAGAAACCAAGGAGATTCAAAAGCAAGTTGAAGACTTAATGCAAAAGGGGTGGGTTAAAGAAAGCTTGAGTCCATGTGCAGTCGCAGTCATTCTAGTCCCTAAGAAAGATGGAACTTGGAGGATGTGCACAGATTGTAAAGCTATCAATAACATCACGGTAAATTATAGACATCCCATTCCTAGGTTAGATGACTTGTTGGATAAATTGTATGGTGCTTGTATCTTCTCTAAAATTGACTTGAAAAGTGGATATCATCAAATTAGAATTAGAGAAGGAGATGAGTGGAAAACAACTTTTAAAACTAAATATGGGTTGTATGAGTGGCTAGTTATGCCCTTTGGGTTAACTAATGCTCCAAGCACTTTTATGAGATTGATGAATCATGTCTTGAAAGAGTTTTTAGGCAAATGTGTAGTGGTGTATTTTTTCATAATATTCTGATATATAGCACTAATTTTGATTTGCATGTTGAACATTTGCATGCTGTCATGAATGTGCTTAGAAAAGAAAAATTGTTTGCTAATCTTGAAAAATGTATATTTTGCACTGATCATGTTGTGTTCTTGGGATTTGTTGTGAGTTCTAAAGGGGTACAAGTTGATGAGGAAAAGATTAGAGTCATCCAAAAGTGGCCTACCCCTAAGAATGTGAGTGAAGTGAGAAGTTTTCATGGGTTAGCTAGTTTATATAGAAGGTTTGTTAAAGACTTTAGTACTTTGGCTGCTCCTCTTAATGAAATAGTCAAAAAGCATGTTGGGTTTAAATGGGGTGAAAAACAAGAAAAGGCATTTTCTAAAGTTAAGCACAAACTATCTAATGTCCCCCTCCTTGCATTACCAAATTTTGCAAAATCTTTTGAAATTGAATGTGATGCATCTAATGTGGGTATTGGGGTTGTTTTGCTACAAGAAGGTCATCCAATTGCTTATTTTAGTGAGAAGTTGAATGGGGGTGCCCTAAACTATCCCACCTATGATAAGGAATTGTATGCCTTAGTGCGTGCTTTACAAACTTGGCAGCATTACTTTTTACCAAAAGAGTTTGTAATTCATAGTGATCATGAATCTTTGAAATACTTAAAGAGACAAGGTAAGTTAAACAAGAGGCATGTCAAATGGGTTGAGTTCTTGGAGAAATTTCCATATGTCATCAAGCATAAAAAGGGAAAAGGGAATGTAGTAGCTGATGCACTTTCTAGGAGATATGCATTACTTTCTATGCTTGAAACTAAATTGTTTGGTCTTGAATCTTTGAAAGACATGTATGTGAATGATGTGGATTTTGCTGAAACTTTTGCTGCATGTGAAAGGTTTTCCAAAAATTGTTACTTTAGGCATAATGGATTCTTGTTTAAAGAAAATAAATTGTGTGTGCCTAAGTGTTCCATTAGAGAGTTTCTTGTGAGTGAATCACATGAAGGGGGTTTGATGGGTCATTTTGGGGTTCAAAAGACTTTAGAAATTTTGCAAGAGCATTTCTTTTGGCCTCATATGAAACGTGATGTGAATAAGTTTTGTGATCACTGCATTGTGTGTAAAAAGGCTAAATCTAAGGTTAAGCCTCATGGGTTGTATACTCCTTTACCTGTTCCTGAATATCCTTGGACTGACATTTCTATGGACTTTATTTTAGGGCTGCCTAAAACAAAGAATGGAAATGATTCTGTGTTTGTTGTTGTTGATAGATTTTCTAAGATGGCACATTTCATACCTTGCAAGAAGGTAGATGATGCTTGTCATGTGGCTGATTTGTTTTTCAAGGAAGTAGTAAGGCTACATGGGTCGCCGAGGAGCATTGTGAGTGATAGGGATTCAAAATTTCTTAGTCACTTTTGGAGGACCTTGTGGGGTAAGATTGATACTAAATTATTGTTTTCTACTACTTGTCACCCACAAGCTGATGGTCAAGCCGAGGTAGTCAACGGGACTTTAGGCACATTGCTTAGGACTATTTTAAAGAAAAATCTTAAGACTTGGGAAGCATGTTTACCTCATGTTGAGTTTGCTTATAATAGGGTTATGCATAGCACCACTAATTATTCACCATTTGAGATTGTGTATGGATTTAATCCTTTGACTCCTCTTGATTTGTTGCCTTTTCCTAACATTTCTATGTTTAAGCATAAGGAAGCACAGGCTAAAGCAGAATATGTGAAGAAGCTACATGAGCAAGTAAAAGCTCAAATTGAAAAGAAGAATGAGAGCTACGCGAGGCAAGCTAACAAGGGTAGGAAAAAGGTGGTGTTCCAACCTGGTGATTGGGTTTGGGTACACATGAGAAAGGAATGGTTTCCTGAACAAAGAAAGTCTAAACTTCAACCTAGAGGAGATGGGCCATTCCAAGTCTTAGAGAAGATCAATGATAATGCTTATAAGATTGATCTACCAGAAGAGTATAATGTAAGTTCTTCTTTTAATGTTGCTGACTTGACTCCTTTTGATGCAGGAGATGAATTCATAGATTTGAGGACAAATGCTGCCCAAGAAGGAGGGAATGATGTGGACATAAAGGCCCAAGCCCATAACGAGAAGGATCAAGACCAAGATCCAATCCAAGACTTAGGTGTGTTAGAAAAGTAGTTTTAGATCAAGAGGGGGGGTGAATTGATCTTTGAAAGTTTTTCGCAAAATACAAATTATCTAATTCGAAAATTAAGTTTACTAATCAATTCACGAATCACAAAGCAATTAAACAATACAAGCGCAGCAACTGAAATTAAAGAGAGAAAGGTTAGGAAAGATTTCACCGGTAATTTTATACTGGTTCACCCAATACCAGGGCTACGTCCAGTCTCCAGCCAAATTCTAGCTGGGTTCCACTAGAATAGATGTTTTACAGACTCACACTCTTACACCTATTCTAACACCAGAACCAATTTCCAGTTCCTGATTTTAACCTTTCCACCAAGAACCAAATTCCAGTTCTTGGTGACCTCTGCAACTAAATTCCAGCCGCAGAGAAACCAATACCCAAATTCCAGGCACCAAACCTTTCACCAAGAACCAAATTCCAGTTCTTGAAAACCTCTACAACCAAATTCCAGTTGCAGAGAAACCAGTGCCCAAATTCCAGGCACCACACACAAGAACCAAATTCCAGCTCCTGTGCTCAACCTCTTACCAAGAACCAAATTCCAGTTCTTGATAACCTCCACAACCAACTTCCAGCTGCAGAGAAAACTTGTGCCCAAATTCCAGGCACAAACACAATACAAAGTAATGAAAATGAATTTACAAAGAAGAAACAAGAAAGCTCAAACCGGATTACGCTAATCCACAGTAAGTTTCTTCTTCAAGGATGCAATATGCCTCAAGAAAGATTTAAAAAACTTCACAAAATAGTTGTAATTCTTTCTTGGAAAAAGTGCTCTAGTTGCTTGATTGATTGCTTTGTTTCTGTAAAAACTGATATTCAATCCGTTGTTTTAAAGTTTCAAGCAAAACTATTTTTAAAGAGAATTTTCAAATCTGCTGCATTAATTAATCTGTTGAAAGTTTGTTTTAATCTGTTGAAATAGCCGTTATAATCTGTTAAAAGTCCTTTCAACCCATTAATGCGTTCTTGCTTCTTTAACAGAATCGTTTTAGCTGATACGACCACTTTTATATCAGTTAAAACATTTTACAAACTTTTTCTAAGTGTAAAACAATCGATTGAATCGCGTATTAATCGATTGATTTGTTTAAAAACCTTCTTATAAAACTTTCCAAGTTATTTTAGCTGATATAAAGTCGTTTTAATCGATTGAAAATCTGCACATATATTTTCAAGTCATTTTAATCGATTGAAATATGTTTTAATCGATTGAAATAAGTCTGATCGGTCATAATTCAATTCGATCGATCATAACCAACTCTGATCGGTCATAATTTCATTCTGATCGATCATCCTGACTTCAAAGTGGTTTTAATCGATTAAAGCGTGTTTTAATCGATTAAAAGCAATCTGATCAGCTCATATTTAAAATCTGTTTGATTATATTTCATTCTGACCTGTTATATTCGAATTCCAATCGGTCATAAAGAGTTTTAATCGATTAAAAGAAGTTTGTATCGATTAAAATACTGTAAAAACCCTTCTTAAAATATTCGAAGTGTTTTTAATTGTTTCTTTCAAAGCTATATCAGTTAATAAATTTGTTAGGAAAGTTCTTTGACAAAATGCTTTTGTTTTTGATTTGTTTAAAACTATTTTTGAGGCATTTTGCAAATTGAGTGAAGGAGCTTCATGCAGTGGAAAAGGTAAAGTGGTTTTACCTAAGCTTTCTGATAAGACACACTAAGTCTTCAGCTCCATTCTTCTGAGTGACTTATTTGACTGTTGCAGAGTTGACCCTTGACTTTATCTTTGACTTCATCAAATCAATGAGATCTTTGCTAGGATCACTTTCAAGGTGGACCTATGACAAGAGGCAGACTTAGAAAAGCACAAGAGGCATTGCAATACAAAGTGACCAATTTGCTAAAGGTCCAACTATTAAAAGATCCAAACATGGAGGAGTCTAGACCTATGACATGCATAGAATGTTTGGAGAGCTAGGAGGCCCAACGAAAAGATTTAGTTTTTATTATTATTATTTTATTTGCTATAGTGGGGATTTGAACCCAAGACCCAAAGCTTATAATGCCTTCACTGAACCATCTGGGTAACTTAACTTTGCTTGGGATATTAGGATTTTAATTTATTTTTATTTCCTGCAATGAGACAAACTCATAAACTTAACTTGTATTAAACATTTGGGGATTCAGAATGAAGGGATGAAATATTCAGATTACTTTGTGAGTTGTTGCTCTGCTAGGGTTCTTCCTTGCATCACTTGATCTTATCAAGAATTATTCGATTCTTGTGGCGATCCTTCTTGGCTTATCAAATATTCTTATTTGTGGCGCCTACGGTATCTTTTATGTTTTTCTGTTTTCTATTTCTAATCAAATCAACTCTTAAAACCTAACTCTAAATTGTTTCCCTTCTATTTGAGTGTCGTCATTTGGTATCAGAGCAGGGTTCAAAAGCGGTCATGTTCATCGCACTGTTCATCGGCACTATTCACGGTTACTGTTCATTGTCATTGTTCACGGTACTATTCATTGTCACTGTTCACGTATTGTTCATTGTCACTGTTCACGTGTACTGTTCAAAAAAAATTTGTTGTTTATGCAATTTTGATATTGAATTTCATTTATATATATATATATACATATATATATATATATATATATATCAAAGTTGTGTTTGAAATTAGTTTTCTGCAGAAAGGAACAAAAAAAAAGGATCACCAACAAGCAATTCCAATGTTATATAGCTCATAGAATTCAAAATAAGTCTGATGAGGCACTTAAGAAAACAAGGAGTAGTGAGGTTAAGTGCTTCAAATTTTTGGGAAGAGGTCACATAGCTTCTCAATGTCCCACTAAGAAGACTATGTTACTTAAGGAGGATGGAAAAATAATTAGTGAATCTTCTTCAGATTCTTCATCTGGTGATGAAAATGAGCATGAAGATGAAAGAGAGTTAGAAGGAGATTTGTTCATGATTAGAAGGATGTTGGGTAGTCAATCAGTTGAATTGGATGATTGTCAAAGAGAAAATATTTTTCATGCAAGGTGCCTCATTCAAGGGAAGTTGTGCTCTTTGATCATTGATGGTGGGAGTTGTGTAACGTCATTTTTTTTTCTAATTTATTTAATTTCTCAAAAATGGGAATATTTTTTTTTTTACAATATTATTTCTTTATGACAATGAACTTTAAAATTGGTCATGCGTGAATAAATATATATAAATAAGGTATCGAACATGTTCATACATAACATTCATAATCATAATACATTGTTTTTCAAAATAACTAATCCAACAAGGATCATATTATAATTACATAAAGTTGGTACCCTTAAACGATTAGAACTTAATTTAAATTTATACATCTCAAAATAAAGCAAATCCTAATCGAAGCAGGTACCCAAAATTCCTAACTTTCTTATACAAGATCATACCCCTCCCGAGAGGCAGCATTCTTCCATACATATGTATATGATACTCAATCAAACTGTGGTTCCTCCACCACAATTGTTCCATCATTACCTGAAATATAATAGTAAGGATGAGTTTCCTTTTCTCATCACTCCAGAACACTAAACCGAAAATTTTTCCAACCTCTACAATCTAAAACCATATGTAACATTTATAGTCAAACATTTCATTTTTTTCAATAAAGTATCCCACACAGAAATTTCAAACAATTTCCACAAATCACATTACTCAAACTAAAAACACACAATACATGTTTGTGTTTCATTCGTTCATTTTTGCCACATTTGAAATGCTCATGCACCTAGGATACACTATCAATCCCATCTTTCAATCCATGAAAGGATCACACATAAGTACAGACAACTCTCACAAACATAACAAAATTACACACGAGCATAAATGGCTCACAGAAGTATAGATAGTTGTCGGTTGATCTGCGCATCACAGATACAATGCTTACGCATAACGATCCCTTGGCAAAAAGGCAAAGTCAAAGAGTCAAGTCGGGAGTATAGAGCGTGGCCAAACAATGCACTCTATATTTCCCCAAGATCAATCTGATCTTCTCTTATCTCCTAAGCCCCCGGTGTATCTCCGTACCATCCACACACATATCTCGTCACTGAGTGACACCACCAACTCTTTAACAACAATATATTTGGTAGGAACAAACTCTACATCATACAGACCATATCACTATAGACATAATACCCTATTTTTAGATGACCAACATCTCTGACTTAGACTCAGCACATAGTACAAACAGCTTATAGACATGATTTCCACTAACTACCATGATTATGAATGCATTAACTATTCATAACGTTTCTTTATACCATTCTTATTAAGCTTTATTTATTTTTCATCAATTTCAAAAATTTGACAGAGTCTCCTTTGTAATTTGGACATTTCCCAATTTACAAATACATTCAAATCAAATTTATAAACACATTTTCCTGCATCAAACAAGAACAATAAAAATTTGCCGAGAGTCGGACACTCTCGGACTCAGCACACATTGCGATCCATCAAATTTTCTAAACTCTTGTTATTCTAATCTTGTGTCCCAAAATGTCTCATTACACTATCATTCTCACATCATACATACTCATAAAATAAATAATAGGTCCAGAACTAAAGTTTTGTTTACACTTCTCTAGGAAGAAAAATCTATCATAAGCATTAGAAAAGTGTAACTTTGGAAAAATTCTTTGCCATCTAAACTAACTCCAAATTCTATGAAATTTTCCAGTCCAAAATACATATATTCTAGGATTATAATAAAAATTATAATTCAAAATTTAAAGATTTCTAAGTCATTCAAAACTTTCCTCCATTTTCATACGTTTTGAAGATTCCACTATCAGGGCATTACTCAAAGATATATTTTTATAAAATAAAATAATGGTCATAAAATTATGAAAATAAATACACTTAACATATACCTACAATCACAACTATGATAAAAAATTCATCTCAAAAAAACTTCAATTTCGATTTTCTATGATTTTTCAAAGTTGCTGAGCGAACATAACAATTCTGTTTCACCCAACTCAAAACATATTTACTTCCAAGATTTTTCATCGAAAATCAACTGGTCAGAAAATTTTGAAATAAATCACACACAAACTAGACATATAAAGGAACATGTAATCAAAATTTCAGAATTAAATACCAAGTAAATATTTTTACATAATTTCCCAAAGATTCTATTCACATGCAGATTCTTGTCCAATAACATCTCTCAACACATATTTCATCATCTTCCTCTAGAAAAATCCAATTTAAGTGATTTTTATGGCTAACTCTAGGTTTTAACATCCAAGGAATCCATTTCTAAACTCTAAAATATGAAAGGAGCATTGTAGAGTATCTAAATATACTAGAATAGCCATACGAAATTTTTATAAAACATTTTAATTTGGTTCCAATTAATGTAGAAGTGAGATAAATGATGGTTTAGCCTAGGGTTGATGACAAGAAGACTCTCCTTACCTCAAATGAAGCTTTCAAACAAGAAAATGGAGATCCTTAGTTCAAGAAAAGTTTGTCTCCTATAAGCATCAAAATGACTATATATTTGAGATTAAGAAGATTTTAGGAGATAATATTGAAATCCAATGCTTTAATTTCATGAATCTTACTCTTAATTGCAAAAAGGATGAACCAAGATGGTGTGGGCAAGCAAAATCAAGCTTCTCTTCTTCCTCCCGTGCTCCCAAAATGGTTTCCGTAAGTGAGAAAGAAAATTGATCTTTCTCTTCTTTAAATTTAACCTCCTTTCCAAAATTACCCTCACTTACTTTTTCACTTACCAATTAAATCCTTTCATCAATGGTAAATTATATTACTAATTTTGCTTAATGATATTACTCTTATTATTATTATTACTTCATTTTAAACTCAATTGTAAATTTATCTATTTCACTCTATTAAAAATTTCATAATATATATATATATATATATATATATTATTTATTAATATCTTTAAAAATTATCAAGTCTTAAAATAACTCATAATACCATTTTATTAAAGTTAATGACAAAATATTTTATTATATTAATGAAATATTTTTGGGAAATACTTGGATGTTACAATTCACCCACCCTTTTAGGAATTTCGCCCCCGAAATTCACTAAGTATCAAAAAGATAAGGATAAGACTCTTTCATCTTGTCTTCAAGCTCCCAAGTGGCATTCTCTTTATGATTTAGATCCCATATCACTTTAACCAATGCAATAGTCTTTCCTCGCAGTTGTTTAAATCGGTGATCGACAATTCTTATGGGTGATACCTCATAGGATAAGTTCTCTCGAACTTGGATAGGATCAAGTTCAATCACATGAGAAGGATCAGCAATATACTTACGCAATTGAGATATATGAAACACTGAATGTAGGTTTGAGAGGTTAGGTGGTAAGGCCAACTGATAAGCCACTGAACCAATCTTCTTCAAGATCTCAAAAGGTCCAATGAATTTTGGGGATAGTTTTCTAGTCTTTAAGGCTCGACCAACTCCAGTAGTAGGAGAAACCTTTAAAAACACATGTTCACCCACTTGGAATTCCAAAGGTTTTCTTCTCTTATCATAGTAACTTTTTTGTCGATCTTGAGCAGCTTTAATCTTCTCCTTAATCATCTTAATTTGGTCCATTTGTTTCTGCAATAAATCAGGCGCCAACAACAAACTTTCTCCCATCTCATACCAGCACAACGGTGTCCTACATTTTCTACCATACAAAGCTTCATATGGTGCCATTCCAATACTAGAGTGGAAGCTATTATTGTAAGTAAACTCTACTAATGGTAAGCTTTCATCCCATGCTCCATGTTGTTCCATCACATAAGCTCGTAACAAGTCTTCTAGAGTTTGAATAGTACGTTCTGTCTGTCCATCTGTCTGTGGATGATAAGCTGAACTCATTTTCAATTTTGTTCCTAATGCCCTTTGTAGACTCTCCCAGAATTTTGAAGTAAATCGTGGATCTCTATCAGATATAATACTGGCAGGAACTCCGTGTAGTCTCACAATTTCTTTAACATACAATTCTGCAAGCTTCTCTAGCTTATACTTCATGTTCATGGGAATGAAATGGGCAGTTTTAGTTAATCTATCTACAATCACCCATACTGCATCATGATTATGTTTGGTCTTCGGCAATCCGGACACAAAGTCCATGGAAATGCTATCCCACTTCCACTCAGGAATATCCAATGGTTGCAGCTCTCCAGGAGATCTTTGGTGTTCTGTCTTTGACTTCCTACAAATCAAACATTTTGATACAAAGTTTGCAACGTCCTTTTTCATGCCATGCCACCAAAAATTTTCCTTTAAGTCATGGTACATCTTAGTAATACCTGGATGAAAACTTAATTTACTCCGATGTGCTTCTTCTAAAATCATCTTCTTTATTTCATCTACTTGAGGAACACAAACTCGTTTTCTAAACCTTATTAGCCCAGTAGCATCACGATAAAAATTTTTGTCTTTCCTCTCTTCCCTCTTATCCATCCACTCTTGCAGATAATTATCTTCCGTTTGGGCATTTCTAATTTGCATGAGAAAATCATTATGGATCTGCAAAGCACCAAGGTATAGACTTTTAGGGCGCACTTCTACTGCCAAACTCAAATCTCGAAATTCTTCTATTAATTGCAACTCTTTCACCATCATTGCAGAAATATGAAGGGATTTCCGACTCAACGCATCAGCCACTATATTTGCTTTACCAGGGTGATATGACAACTCAAAGTCATAATCTTTTAGAAACTCCATCCATCTTCTCTGATGCATGTTCAACTCTTTTTGATCAAATAAATACTTTAAACTTTTATGATCACTGAAAACCTCAAATCTAGTTCCATAGAGATAATGCCTCCAAATCTTTAATGCAAATACCACAGCTGCAAGCTCTAAATCATGCGTTGGATAATTCACCTCATGAGGTCGGAGTTGTCTAGAAGCATAAGCTACAACCTTATTATCTTGCATAAGCACACATCCCAGTCCTTGTCGTGAAGCATCACAATATACGTCAAATTTCCTTTCTAGATTGGGTAAAATTAAAACAGGTGTTGAAGTTAACCTTTCTTTGAGCTTCTGAAAATTGACTTCACACTCATCATTCCACCTAAACTCCTGATCCTTACGAGTGAGTTTTGTTAGGGGTAAAGCTAATTTAGAAAATCCTTCAATAAATTTTCTATAATAACCAGCTAACCCTAAGAAACTTCGAATCTCGGTAGGTGTTGTAGGTCTTACCCACTGGGACACTTGCTTCAACTTTTGCTTGGGTCTACCATAATTCCTTGCTTTGAAATCACATGTCCCAAAAATTGTACTTGAGATAACCAAAACTCACATTTTGACAGTTTTGCATAAAGTTTCTGTCTTGGAGAATCTGTAAAACAATTTCTAAATGTCGCGCATGCTCCTCAAGACTCTTTGAATAAACCAAGATGTCGTCAATGAATACTACTACAAACTGGTCCAAGTATTTGTGGAATATTCTATTCATGTAGTCCATGAATATAGCAGGAGCGTTAGTTACACCAAATGGCATAACCAAATACTCAAAATGACCATATCGAGTTCGAAAAGTTGTCTTAGGTATATCATCAGTTTTCACTCGAATTTGGTGGTAGCCAGATCGTAAATCGATCTTAGAAAATACCGATGCTCCTCGCAGCTGATCCATTAAGTCATCGATCCTAGGAAGAGGATATTTATTCTTTATAGTCACCTTATTCAATTGACGATAGTCAACACACATGCGCATGGTCCCGTCCTTTTTCTTTACCAGTAATATTGGTGCTCCCCAAGGTGAAACACTAGGTCGTACAAATTGTTTTTGCAACAATTCTTCCACTTGCTTCTTCACTTCAGCAAGTTCCACCGGTGTCATTCGATACGGTGCAATGGAGATAGGACTCGCTCCGGGGACCAAGTCAATAGCAAATTCCATCTCTCTTTCGGGTGGTAATTCGGTAATGTCTTCGGGGAATACTTCGGAAATTCACTCACAACCGGAATATCTTCTACTCGAATTACTTCTTTGACTTTTGCTGAGAATAGAATCATGAAAGCCTTAGCGGTGATCATGTTCTTCGGACCATTTTCACTTGACAAACTAGAAATCTTTGGTGAATCCACTCCAAAGATTAAAGACTTTTCTTTACAATCAAGGAGTACATGGTTGGACGACAACCAATCCATACCCAACACAACATCAAGATGGGAAAACGGTAAACAAATCAAGTCAACCAAAAATATTCTCCCATGTGTCAACAAAGAACAACCAACACATGCATGACGAGTGATGACTGGACCATCAGTAGGAGTAGACACCATCATACTATAGGATAAACAAGTCATAGGCAAATCAAGGTTCTCAGCACAATCAATGGAAATGAATGAATGTGTTGCACCTGAGTCATATAAAACATCAACTAGTTTGCCTTTAATAATACATTTACCTCGAATAAGCTCATCAGATTTTGTTGCTTCTGATCCACTCATGGCAAACACTTTGTCGTGCACCTTGGGTTTTGTCAATGTCTGATTACTTTTGTTCACCGATTGATTTCCCACACTAGTGTTTCCACTTTTCTGCGGTGCAGACCAGCAATTGTTAACAGAATGTCCCTTCTTTCCACAATAACTGCAGACCGAAGGCAGTTTCGGGCAATCTTTCACCATATGAGGACCTTCACATCTGAAGCATTTTAGTGGACCACGATAACTTTTGTTGCTATTAGTGGTACTATGAATAGAAACCCCACTAGACTGTGTATGAACAGGTCTTTGGTACGGTCCTTTCTGAAACTGTGGCGGCCTCTTGTCGTGTCGAATAGGTCCTCCCATCCTAATATCTACAGTCTTCCCCTTAACACTTGCCTCATAGATTCTACACTTGCTGACCAAGGTTGGTAAATCAGTAAGTTGGAATACGCTTACTGCAGTGCGAATGTCAGATCGAAGACCATTCTCAAATTGTGCACAGAGATCTTCACCTCCACCTTCATGTTGATAATGTGGCCAGTACTTCATTAGTTCATGAAATCTAGCAGCATACTCTCCCACTGTCATACTTCCTTGCTTCAATTCTAAGAATTCTCGAGCCTTCTGCTTCTTTAGGTCTCTAGGGAAATAATTTCCTAAGAAACTTGCTTTGAATACTTCCCATTCCACATATTCACCATTCCTGGGCAAGGTTTGACTGGCAAATCTCCACCAATCTTCAGCTTCTCCAGACAACATGTAAGTAGCATAGACCACTCTATGTTCCTCTTGACAACCCATTGCAGTAAAATTTTTCTCAATGTCGGCTATCCATCTTTGCGCTCCTTCGGATTAAACCTTCCCTCAAACCCTGGTGGATTATGCTTGGTGAATGCGGATAGTCCACGATACTCAACGGGTTACTGCCCCACGGTCATGTACTAATGCCTCTAATACTTGAGTCATACGAGCAAGAAGTTCCTTTGTCGTTCCGGTAGATTTACTAGTCATGATTCCCTAAAACCAAAATATTTAGTTCCACAAGAAATTACATTATCATCACTATTATATTTATTATCATTTTCAGTTATCTTTCCTACTGATCACACATATTTATACTATCAAACTTAATTGATTCAAACAAATCCCTATTTAAATTATTAAATATGTCATCACGCCAATCAATTATTTATACTATTGATTTAACAAAATACTAAGTCACACAGCAAAAGCATACTAATCCCATACCCCCGATCCGATATGGACTAAACCGCTCCGATACCACCTAATTGTAACGTCATTTTTTTTCTAATTTATTTAATTTCTCAAAAATGGGAATAATTTTTTTTACAATATTATTTCTTTATGACAATGAACTTTAAAATTGGTCATGCGTGAATAAATATATATAAATAAGGTATCGAACATGTTCATACATAACATTCATAATCATAATACATTGTTTTTCAAAATAACTAATCCAACAAGGATCATATTATAATTACATAAAGTTGGTACCCTTAAACGATTAGAACTTAATTTAAATTTATACATCTCAAAATAAAGCAAATCCTAATCGGAGCAGGTACCCAAAATTCCTAACTTTCTTATACAAGATCATACCCCTCCCGGAGGGCGGCATTCTTCCATACATATGTATATGATACTCAATCAAACTGTGGTTCCTCCACCACAATTGTTCCATCATTACCGAAATATAACGAGTAAGGATGAGTTTCCTTTTCTCATCACTCCAGAACACTAAACCGAAAATTTTTCCAACCTCTACAATCTAAAACCATATGTAACATTTATAGTCAAACATTTCATTTTTTTCAATAAAGTATCCCACACAGAAATTTCAAACAATTTCCACAAATCACATTACTCAAACTAAAAACACACAATACATGTTTGTGTTTCATTCGTTCATTTTTGCCACATTTGAAATGCTCATGCACCTAGGATACACTATCAATCCCATCTTTCAATCCATGAAAGGATCACACATAAGTACAGACAACTCTCACAAACATAACAAAATTACACACGAGCATAAATGGCTCACGAAGTATAGATAGTTGCTAGGTTGATCTGCGCATCACGGATACAATGCTTACGCATAACGATCCCTTGGCAAAAAGGCAAAGTCAAAGAGTCAAGTCGGGAGTATAGAGCGTGGCCAAACAATGCACTCTATATTTCCCCAAGATCAATCTGATCTTCTCTTATCTCCTAAGCCCCGGTGTATCTCAGTACCATCCACACACATATCTCGTCACTGAGTGACACCACCAACTCTTTAACAACAATATATTTGGTAGGAACAAACTCTACATCATACAGACCATATCACTATAGACATAATACCCTATTTTTAGATGACCAACATCTCCGACTTAGACTCGAGCACATAGTACAAACATCTTATAGACATGATTTCCACTAACTACCATGATTATGAATGCATTAACTATTCATAACGTTTCTTTATACCATTCTTATTAAGCTTTATTTATTTTTCATCAATTTCAAAAATTTGACAGAGTCTCCTTTGTAATTTGGACATTTCCCAATTTACAAATACATTCAAATCAAATTTATAAACACATTTTCCTGCATCAAACAAGAACAATAAAAATTTGCCGAGAGTCGGACACTCTCGGACTCAGCACACATTGCGATCCATCAAATTTTCTAAACTCTTGTTATTCTAATCTTGTGTCCCAAAATGTCTCATTACACTATCATTCTCACATCATACATACTCATAAAATAAATAATAGGTCCAGAACTAAAGTTTTGTTTACACTTCTCTAGGAAGAAAAATCTATCATAAGCATTAGAAAAGTGTAACTTTGGAAAAATTCTTTGCCATCTAAACTAACTCCAAATTCTATGAAATTTTCCAGTCCAAAATACATATATTCTAGGATTATAATAAAAATTATAATTCAAAATTTAAAGATTTCTAAGTCATTCAAAACTTTCCTCCATTTTCATACGTTTTGAAGATTCCACTATCAGGGCATTACTCAAAGATATATTTTTATAAAATAAAATAATGGTCATAAAATTATGAAAATAAATATACTTAACATATACCTACAATCACAACTATGATAAAAATTTCATCTCAAAAAACTTCAATTTCGATTTTCTATGATTTTTCAAAGTTGCTGAGCGAACATAACAATTCTGTTTCACCCAACTCAAAACATATTTACTTCCAAGATTTTTCATCGAAAATCAACTGGTCAGAAAATTTTGAAATAAATCACACACAAACTAGACATATAAAGGAACATGTAATCAAAATTTCAGAATTAAATACCAAGTAAATATTTTTACATAATTTCCCAAAGATTCTATTCACATGCAGATTCTTGTCCAATAACATCTCTCAACACATATTTCATCATCTTCCTCTAGAAAAATCCAATTTAAGTGATTTTTATGGCTAACTCTAGGTTTTAACATCCAAGGAATCCATTTCTAAACTCTAAAATATGAAAGGAGCATTGTAGAGTATCTAAATATACTAGAATAGCCATACGAAATTTTTATAAAACATTTTAATTTGGTTCCAATTAATGTAGAAGTGAGATAAATGATGGTTTAGCCTAGGGTTGATGACAAGAAGACTCTCCTTACCTCAAATGAAGCTTTCAAACAAGAAAATGGAGATCCTTAGTTCAAGAAAAGTTTGTCTCCTATAAGCATCAAAATGACTATATATTTGAGATTAAGAAGATTTTAGGAGATAATATTGAAATCCAATGCTTTAATTTCATGGATCTTACTCTTAATTGCAAAAAGGATGAACCAAGATGGTGTGGGCAAGCAAAACCAAGCTTCTCTTCTTCCTCCCGTGCTCCCAAAATGGTTTCAGTAAGTGAGAAAGAAAATTGATCTTTCTCTTCTTTAAATTTAACCTCCTTTCCAAAATTACCCTCACTTACTTTTTCACTTACCAATTAAATCCTTTCATCAATGGTAAATTATATTACTAATTTTGCTTAATGATATTACTCTTATTATTATTATTACTTCATTTTAAACTCAATTGTAAATTTATCTATTTCACTCTATTAAAAATTTCATAATATATATATATATATATATTATTTATTAATATCTTTAAAAATTATCAAGTCTTAAAATAACTCATAATACCATTTTATTAAAGTTAATGACAAAATATTTTATTATATTAATGAAATATTTTTGGGAAATACTTGGATGTTACAAGTTGCACTAATGTGGCTAGTGCACGATTGGTTTCAAAAATGAATTTGGAGACTAAGCCACACCCGCGACCTTACAATCTTCAATGGCTTAGTGAAGATGGTGAGATGACCGTGAATAGGCAAGTTGAAGTGGGTTTTTCCATAGGGAAATATGAAGATTCTGTTTTGTGTGATGTGGCGCCTATGGAGGCTTGTCATTTACTTCTTGGGAGACCATGGTAGTATGATAGGAGAGTTATGCATGATGGTTTCACTAATAAGTTCTCTTTTATGCATAAAGACCGCTAAACTACTCTTGCACCTTTGGTTCCAAGAGAAGTTAGTGAGGATCAACTGAAAATGAGAACGAAAAGAAAAGAAAAAGAGAGAGAAAAGAGAAAAGAAAAAGAGAGTGAAAAGAAAAAGGAAAAAGAGGAAGAAAAAGAGAAAGAGAGAAAAAAATCAAATCTGTTTATAAAAGAAAAAGAAGTCAAAAGAGCTATGCAATTGAGAAAGCCAATACTTTTACTTTTGAGTAAAGAAAGTAAATCAAACAGCCCATGTTTTACTAACTCTCTTCCAAAAGAGGTTTCTTCTTTGTTGCAGGATTTTGAAGATGTTTTTCCCAAAGAAGTGCCTATAGGTCTACCCCCTCTTAGGGGTATTGAACATCAAATTGACCTTATTCCAGGAGCTTCATTGCCTAATAGACCAGCCTATCGAAGCAATCCCCAAGAAACCAAGGAGATTCAAAAGCAAGTTGAAGACTTAATGCATAAGGGGTGGGTTAAAGAAAGCTTGAGTCCATGTGCAGTCCCAGTCATTCTAGTCCCTAAGAAAGATGGAACTTTGGAGGATGTGCACAGATTGTAGAGCTATCAATAACATCACAGTAAAGTATAGACATATCATTCCTAGGTTAGATGACTTGTTGGATGAATTGTATGGTGCTTGTATCTTCTCTAAAATTGACTTGAAAAATGGATATCATCAAATTAGAATTAGAGAAGGAGATGAGTGGAAAACAGCTTTTAAAACTAAATATGGGTTGTATGAGTGGCTAGTTATGCCCTTCGGATTAACTAATGCTCCAAGCACTTTTATGAGATTGATGAATCATGTCTTGAAAGAGTTTTTAGGCAAATGTGTAGTGGTGTATTTTGATGATATTCTGATATATAGCACTACTTTTGATTTGCATGTTGAACATTTGCATGCTGTCATGAATGTGCTTAGAAAAGAAAAATTGTTTGCTAATCTTGAAAAATGTACCTTTTGCACTGATCATGTTGTGTTTTTGGGATTTGTTGTGAGTTCTAAAGGGGTACAAGTTGATGAGGAAAAGATTAGAGCCATCCAAGAGTGGCCTACCCCTAAGAATGTGAGTGAAGTGAGAAGTTTTCATGGGTTAGCTAGTTTCTATAGAAGGTTTGTTAAAGACTTTAGTACTTTGGCTGCTCCTCTTAATGAAATAGTAAAAAAGCATGTTGGGTTTAAATGGGGTGAAAAACAAGAAAAGACATTTTCTGAACTTAAGCACAAACTATCTAATGCCCTCCTCCTTGCATTACCAAATTTTGCAAAATCTTTTGAAATTGAATGTGATGCATCTAATGTGGGTATTGGGGTTGTTTTGCTACAAGAAGGTCATCCAATTGCTTATTTTAGTGAGAAGTTGAATGGGGGTGCCCTAAACTATCCCACCTATGATAAGGAATTGTATGCCTTAGTGCGTGCTTTACAAACTTGGCAGCATTACCTTTTACCAAAAGAGTTTGTAAATCATAGTGATCATGAATCTTTGAAATACTTAAAGGGACAAGGTGTAACCCCCTTACAGATTACATTTATTAATTCTAATTTATTATCTAAGTTATTAATATTTTCAATATTCATAGAAGGTTAATAGAAAATATACTAAGTGAACAATTAATTTAGGTAAGGTTTTATATTAAATCAAGCAACAAGTTCTAGTACAAAGTTTTCAAAATATTACAAGTCATGAAGTTATACTTATATGTTATACAATTCCCATCCTAAGCTACGGATTTTTGCATCGACATCTATCTCTTGGATTATGTATTCCTGCATCATACGTCACCAACATCCGGGATTGAAATATTTATGGGGTTAGACATTTAATTTTATCCACAACAAATAAAGCAAACATTCATACGATAAAATCAACTAATGAAACATTCCTTCTAATAAGTTCCTAACCATATAAATATACAACCATATGTAATTTAATTTGAAAATTAATTATGAGAAACAAATAAATAAATCATGGAATCATAATAGAGAATATCATACAAATCATGAATAATCTACAATTTCATCATCCAACATGTTTATGATATGCAAATGTGACTCAAAACGCAAAACTTTAAAATCATGCTTTTGACTCAAAATTTAAAAATTTATTTTTGACTCGGTGCTCCATGGAGACTCATTTGAGTGTCTAGTGGAACCAGAGCTTAACATCACCCTGTCCGGTGATTCGGCAATGTCCCACTAAACGCGAACAAGTAGACGGTAGTCGAGTGTCGGTGCACCGGCGAGGCTACCACGGCACAGAATCAAATAAAGACTGGCCACTTATGGAATTGCCCATGCCCAAACACTCCCTAGACCAGAGGTCCATCCCCATAGACCGGAGGTCCTGTCTTACCTATTCTACTCCCCCATTTACTATCGAGAGATTCGGTAGCTCAATTTTTAATAATTCATTCTCTGTCTCATTTTGGCCAGCCATTTTCATAGTCATATTTCACTACCGGATACTCTTGATAGTAAATTGACTCACGAGAAAATTTTAAAATTCTGTTTTACACATCATTATTCCTACCAACCGTCCTTGGTAGCAACTTAAGAGAAATTTCCAAATACTTTTACTGTAAAAACTTTTACGTGACTTCCAGAAAACATTTCATGCACTATGTTTATGTCTCGTATGAAACAAAACAATCTATCATCAATTAAATACTTAAAAACATCTCCTTCATATATTCAAAATTTTAATTACAATTCATAGTTGTTTTAAGCAAGACAATTTTTATTAATAATTTATTTCATAGGGTTCAGTGTTTTGTCCATATCTTGAGTTCTAGACCTCATTTTAAGATGATTCCAATTGTGTTGGAAAGATAAGATAATAATCTATAACTTTGATGAAGGCACTATCCTCAAATTCTAACGTTTATTGAGTCGTTTTCCTAGTAAACAAAGAGGGGTAATATACTTGTTTGACTTTATCTCGATTATACCCTTAACCTTTTTCAAAATTCCATTTATGTCCCTAATATGTGAAATGACTATTTTACCCTTGATCTTTTGCAAAAATTCCCACCTAGTCCTTTCTTCTTCCTTCGCTCGCTCAAGCGAGTACACCGGTCGCTTGAGCGAGATGGAACCGAGAGTCCCCTTTTGTTTGAAGGCTTCGTCGCTCAAGCGAGTACATCGGTCGCTTGAGCGAGGCATGACCCAGAGAGTCCCCTTTGTTTGAAGCTTTCGTCGCTCAAGCGAGTACACTTGTCGCTTGAGCGAGACATGACCCTTAGTCGCTCAAGCGATGTAATTTTCGCTTGAGCGATAAAGAACCCAGAGAATCCCAAATTTTCCAGGTATCCTCGCTCAAGCGACATATTTTTCGCTTGAGCGAGTTTTGCGAATTTTCATCGGTTCGCCATTTTCGAAATCCAAGTTTCAAATTTCTCGGTTTCAATCACTCAAATTTGTTCCAAATCAAAATTAAACCATAAATATGTTCAATTTAAGTTAAAAACAACAATTTTATTATATAATTCATCCTTAATTGAAAGAATTTCAACAATATTTCAATCTTTGCAATTGATGAATAGTAATCTCCAATTACGAGACATTCGTATGAATAAAACTAAACGTCTAACCCATACCTGATTCCTCAATATCTTATTACTCTCCTAATTTTGTATGCTCCTCCTTTCCTCCTTTCTCTTGAATTCTTCTTCCAAGAATTCTGGTGTCTCTCGGTTTATTCTTCAAGTTGGTCGTGAATTGTGTTGGTGTATGTTTCCAGTTTCCTCCTATTTATAAACTTACTCATCGACTTAATTCTTTCTAGGATTTTCTTCACTCGTCTTTATTCTCCACAGCCTTAATTTAATTCGATTCTTCACAGACTTAATTCAAATGTATTTAGGCCACTACCGACCTTACTGTTTCTCTCTTTTTTTTTTTTTCTAAATATTTATTTACTCATTTATTTAATTTTTATTATTAAGAATTATTATTAAATTATTATTTGACACAATATTAACCTTGGATTTTATTTTATAATTTTCTTAAGACAAAATTACTATAAAAATCATGTTTTATTTTTATAATAACTCTACATAATATTCGGTACATATTTATAACTTACAAAATTTATTTATATAATTGATTACAAAATTTAGGATATTACAATTCTCCCCTACTAAATAAAATTTCGTCCTCGAAATTTGTAATACATTCTATGTGAATAGATAAGGGTATTCACTTCTCATTTTCTCTTCCAGTTCCCATGTAGCGTCGCCTCTAACATCATCCCAGATAACCTTAACTAGTGGAATATCTTTTCCTCTTAGATGCTTAATCCTTCTTTGTTCTATCTTAACGGGACTTGGTTCAAAGGTGAGGTTTTCCTTCACCTGTACTTGATCAAGTTCTAGGACATGTGTTGGATCTGAAATGTACTTTCTCAATTGTGACACATGGAATACATCATGAAGATTTGAGAGAAAAGGTGGTAAGGCTATCCGGTATGCAACATTTCCAACCCGTTTTGTAATTTGATAAGGCCCAATATATTTAGGGGAAAGTTTCTTAGATTTAATAGCTCTGCCAATTCCAGTAATAGGTGTAACTTTCAAAAATACATGATCTCCTTCTTGAAATTCTAAAGGTTTCCTTCTCCTATCGGCATAACTTTTACGTCGACTTTGAGCAGTTCTCATCTTATCTTGAATTATTTTTACCTTATTCGTTGTTTGTTGGATTATATCTGGTCCTATTAATAAATTTTCACCATCCCGATACCAAACTAAAGGTGTCCTACACTTACGCCCATAAAGTGCTTCATAAGGGGCCATACCTATACTAGAGTGATAACTATTATTATATGTAAATTCTACTAGGGGTAAAATTTCATCCCAACTAGATTTTTCTTCTAATACACAAGCCCTTAAAAGATCTTCTAATGACTGGATGGTTCTTTCGGTCTGCCCATCGGTTTGAGGATGATAGGCTGAACCGAGATGCAATTTACTTCCTAAAGCTTTTTGGAATTCTTTCCAGAATCTAGATACAAATGCGGGATCTCTATCCGAAACTATACTAGTTGGTACACCATGTAGTCTAACAATTTCTTTGATATATAATAATGCTAATTTATCTAAAGAGTACTTAATATTAATGGGAATGAAATGAGCAGTTTTTGTTAATCTATCCACAATCACCCAAATAGAATTGAAATTTCTAGAAGTTTTGGGTAAACCCATCACAAAATCCATGGATACACTATCCCATTTCCAAACTGGAATTTCTAATGGTTGTAACATGCCAGAGGGTTTTTGATGTTCTATTTTAATTTTCCGACATGTTAAGCAACGGGCAACATATTCTGCTACGTCCTTCTTCATTCCAGGCCACCAAAACATTTCTTTCAAATCCTTATACATTTTAGTAATTCCAGGATGTATACTTAATTTACTTTTATGTCCTTCTTCTAAAATTAAGTCCTTAATTTCTTTATTATCTGGCACACATACTCTATGTTTAAATCTTAATATATCATCCATTCCTAGATTAAAATCTCCAGCTTTATCGGTCCCTATTAATTTTTTCTTTTCTAATATAAACTCATCATCTCCTTGTTTGTCTCTTATTTTATATAAGAACTCATTATTAATAGAAATCATTCCTAATTGTATTCTATCATTTTCGCTAATAGTGTATAAATTTAAATCTCTAAATTGTTCTATCAATTCCATCTCTTTAATCATCATAGTTGAAACATGAACAGTTTTCCTACTTAAGGCATCGACTACTACATTCGCTTTTCCTGGATGATAAAATAACTGGAAATCATAATCTTTTATAAATTCCATCCATCTTCTTTGTCTCATATTCAACTCTTTTTGATCAAATAAATATTTCAAACTCTTATGATCACTATATACATCAAATTTAGATCCATATAAATAATGTCTCCAAATTTTTAAAGCAAACACTATGGTTGCTAATTCCAAGTCATGGGCGGGATAATTCATTTCGTGCGGTCTTAATTGTCTAGAGGCATATGCCACCACTCTCTTATTTTGCATTAACACACAACCCAATCCTTGATATGATGCATCACAATATACTTCATATGGCTCTATAGGATCCGGCAATATCAATATTGGGGAAGTTGTCAATTTGTGTTTTAACTCTTGGAAACTACGTTCACACCTCTCACTCCAAATGAAAGGCTGATTTTTCCTTGTTAGTTGTGTCAAAGGTCCAGCTATTTTTGAAAATCCTTCTATGAATCTTCGATAATATCCTGCCAAGCCTAAAAAGCTTCTAATCTCGAGTCACATTTTTAGGTTGTTCCCATTGTAATACAGCTTCCACTTTTGAAGGATCAACACTTATGCCTTCTTTAGAAATTACATGACCTAGAAATTTTACTTTTTCCAACCAAAATTCACACTTGGACAATTTTGCATACAATTGTTTATCTTTTAAAATTTTTAATACCGTTCTAAGATGATTTTTATGTTCTTCTTTGTCTTTTGAGTATATCGAGTATATCATCAATAAATACTACTACAAATTTATCTAAGTAAGATCTAAACACTCTATTCATGTAATCCATAAAAATTGCAGGAGCATTAGTTACCCAGAAAGGCATAACTTGATATTCATAATGTCCATACCTAGTTCGAATGCGGTTTTCGGGATATCTTCTTTTCTAACCCTTATTTGATGGTACCACTGATCTCAAATCTATTTTAGAAAATATAGTAGCACCCCTAAGTTGGTCCATTAAGTCATCTATCCGAGGTAAGGGATATTTATTCTTTACTGTAACTTTATTTAATTGTCTATAATCTACACATAGTCTTGAACTCCCATCTTTCTTTTTAACTAATAAAACAGGAGCTCCCCATGGTGATACACTAGGTCGAATAAACTGTTTTTCCAACAACTCTTCTAATTGTTTCTTAAGTTCAGCAAGTTCTAAGGGTGACATCCTATAAGGTTGCATTGAAATAGGTCTAGCTCCAGGAATTAATTCAATACTAAATTCTATTTCTCTTTCGGGAGGTAGGCAGGAACGTCATCTGGAAATACTTACGGATACTCATTTACTACTGCTATAGAGTCTAAGGAAACCTTATTTTCCTTGCCTTCTATAGAGGATACCATGTATTTTTGAATTTCATGTTTAAATGAAATCTCTTTTGGTTTGGCGGGTTTAAATCTAGAAACATCAAGGTCGGGAAGAATTAAGGTCTTAGAGGCACGGTCTATTAGTATATGGTTATGAGATAGCCAATCCATTCCTAGGATAACATCTAAGTTATGTAAGGGCAAACAAATAAGGTTTACAATAAAGTCTTTATTTTGAATGGTCGGTACACGGTTGAGACATATTCTAGAAGTAAGGGTTGGTTCAGCGGTAGGCACGAGACACAAGCAAATCATAAGGCAAAGGTGTCACAACTAAGTTCGAGATCCTTGACACATTCATTAGAAATAAATGAATGAGTGGCACCTGAATCAAATAGTACGGTTAAGGACTTACCTCCCATTTTACCTTCACCCCGTATAAGATCTTCGATTTAGAGGCTTACGCACCACTCAAGGTGAAGACTCTTCCACTAGTTACAGGTTTACGGAATCCTATCCTTTGTTCTCTAGCTACTGATGTCTTGTTTTGAGGACAATCTCGAGCCAAATGTCCTGGTTTGCCACACACAAAGCACACTTGGCCTGGTAAGGAACAATCTTTGGTTAAATGTCCTTTCCCACATTTCCAAGCATTTCGAGTTGATTCGTTGAAAGGGTCTATTACTTGCTTTACTAGATTCAGCCCCTCTATATCCTTTGAGCTGCTGAGGTACAGGTTTGCTATAGGGCTTTTGATATTGATTGGTTTTGCTCTTACGTATTGGCCCTCCTCTAAACATACCACTTTTATTTCCAATGTCCTTGTTTCTATGAGTCCTGTCCATATCTTCTATCACTTTACATCTATCCATCAACTCTGGAAATGATTTAATGCCCAATGGAGTAACTGCCCTTCGAATCTCATATCGGAGCCCTTCTTCAAATTTCTTGCATTTCCATTCTTCATCCGAAGTGAGTTGTAAATATACTGGAATATTTTGCCAAGGATTCAAATCGCGCGGTATATTACGAAATTGTCATACTTCCTTGATAAAGTTTATTGAATTCCACCTCCTTTGCGTTCCTTGCCTTGGTGGGAAAATATTTCTCTAAAAACATGGTTTTAAATAATTCCCAAGTAACTTTTTCTCCTTTATTTTCCAACATTTTCAAACTTGCCTTCCACCATATCTTCGCATCACCTTGTAGTTGGAAACTAGCATGGGATACTTTCCGTTCATCCGGACATTCCATAGCTACAAAAATATCATCTAAGGTCTGAATCCACTCTTCGACCTTCTCGGGATCATATTCTCCTTTAAAATATGGCGGATCATTTTTCTTGAAGTCGGCTAAAGTTGTTTTATCTACGGTGGCATGATGCTTGGGGCAAAGCTGGCTGAGTCAATGCAGCAACCATTTCCCTTATGGCTTGTGCCACATCGACCATAGGATCACGTCGAGGTGGCATTTCGACCTACAGTTTATTTCACTAAGTTAACGTCTGGTGATAGAAATTATTCCTATCTTATATTTAAAATTTTTCTATACAAACAACATTTTCCTACTCAACTTGTACTCACAAGCCCTAAAGATGCATAACCGGAGCTACGATACCACTAATGTAACCCCCTTACAGATTACATTTATTAATTCTAATTTATTATCTAAGTTAGTAATATTTTCAATATTCATAGAAGGTTAATAGAAAATATACTAAGTGAACAATTAATTTAGGTAAGGTTTTATATTAAATCAAGCAACAAGTTCTAGTACAAAGTTTTCAAAATATTACAAGTCATGAAGTTATACTTATATGTTATACAATTCCCATCCTAAGCTCCGGATTTTTGCATCCGACATCTATCTCTTGGACTATGTATTCCTGCATCATACGTCACCAACATCCGGGATTGAAATATTTATGGGGTTAGACATTTAATTTTATCCACAACAAATAAAGCAAACATTCATACGATAAAATCAACCAATGAAACATTCCTTCAAATCCAATAAATATACAACCAGTATATAATTTAATTTAAAAATTAATTATGAGAAACAAATAAATAAATCATGGAATCATAATAGAGAATATCGTACAAATCATGAATAATTTACAATTTTATCATGCAATATGTTTATGATATGCACATGTGACTCCAAACGTAAAACTTTAAAATCATGCTTTTGACTCAAAATAAAAAATTTATTTTTGACTCGGTGCTCCATGGAGACTCATTTGAGTGTCTAGTGGAACCAGAGCTTAACATCACCCTGTCCGGTGATTCGGCAATGTCCCACTAAACGCGAACAAGTAGACGGTAGTCGAGTGTCGGTGCACCTGGCAGGCTACCACGGCACAGAATCAAATAAAGACCGGCCACTTATGGAATTGCCCATGCCCAAACACTCCCTAGACCAGAGGTCCATCCCCATAGACCAGAGGTCCTGTCTTACCTATTCTACTCCCCCATTTACTATCGGAGATTACGGTAGCTCAATTTTTAATAATTCATTCTCTTGTCTCATTTGGCCGGCCATTTTCATAGTCATATTTCACTACCAGATGCTCTTGATAGTAAATTGACTCACGAGAAAATGTAAAAATTCTGTTTTACACATCATTATTCCTACCAACCGTCCTTGGTAGCAACTTAAGAGAAATTTCCAAATACTTTTCTGTAAAAACTTTTCTGTGACTTCCAGAAAACATTTCATGCACTATGTTTATGTCTCGTATGAAACAAAACAATCTATCATCAATTAAATACTTAAAAACATCTCCTTCATATATTCAAAATTTTAATTACAATTCATAGTTGTTTTAAGCAAGACAATTTTTATTAATAATTTATTTCATAGGGTTCGAGTGTTTTGTCCATATCTTGAGTTCTAGACCTCATTTTAAGATGATTCCAATTGTGTTGGAAAGATAACATAATAATCTATAACTTTGATGAAGGCACTATCCTCAAATTCTAACGTTTATTGAGTCGTTTTCCTAGTAAACAAAGAGGGGTAATATACTTGTTTGACTTTATCTCGATTATACCCTTAACCTTTTTCAAAATTCCATTTATGTCCCTAATATGTGAAATGACTATTTTACCCTTGATCTTTTGCAAAAATTCCCACCTAGTCCTTTCTTCTTCCTTCGCTCGCTCAAGCGAGTACACCGGTCGCTTGAGCGAGATGGAACCCGAGAGTCTCCTTTTGTTTGAAGGCTTCGTCGCTCAGCGAGTACATCGGTCGCTTGAGCGAGTAATGACTCGAGAGTCCCCTTTGTTTGAAGCTTTAGTCGCTCAGCGAGTACACTTGTCGCTTGAGCGAGACATGACCCTTAGTCCCCTTTGTTTGAAGCTTTCGTCGCTCAAGCGAGTACACTTGTCGCTTGAGCGAGACATGACCGTTAGTCGCTCAAGCGATGTAATTATCGCTTGAGCGATAAAGAACTCGAGAATCCCAAATTTTCCAGGTATCCTCGCTCAAGCGACATATTTTTCGCTTGAGCGAGTTTTGCAGATTTTCGCCATTTCGAAATCCAAGTTTCAAATTTCTCGGTTTCAATCACTCAAATTTGTTCCAAATCAAAATTAAACCATAAATATGTTCAATTTAAGTTAAAAACAACAATTTTATTATATAATTCATCCTTAATTGAAAGAATTTCAACAATATTTCAATCTTTGCAATTGATGAATAGTAATCTCCAATTACGAGACATTCGTATGAATAAAACTAAACGTCTAACCCATACCGATTCCTCAATATCTTATTACTCTCCTAATTTTGTATGCTCCTCCTTTCCTCCTTTCTCTCGAATTCTTCTTCCAAGAATTCTGGTGTCTCTCGGTTTATTCTTCAAGTTGGTCGTGAATTGTGTTGGTGTATGTTTCCAGTTTCCTCCTATTTATAAACTTACTCATCGACTTAATTCTTTCTAGGATTTTCTTCACTGTCTTTATTCTCCACCGCCTTAATTTAATTCGATTCTTCACAGACTTAATTCAAATGTATTTAGGCCACTACTCAGACCTTACTATTTCTCTCTTTTTTTTTTTTTTCTAAATATTTATTTACTCATTTATTTAATTTTTATTATTAAGAATTATTATTAAATTATTATTTGACACAATATTAACCTTGGATTTTATTTTATAATTTTCTTAAGACAAAATTACTATAAAAATCATGTTTTATTTTTATAATAACTCTACATAATATTCGGTACATATTTATAACTTACAAAATTTATTTATATAATTGATTACAAAATTTAGGATATTACAATTCTCCCCTACTAAATAAAATTTCGTCCTCGAAATTTGTAATACATTCTATGTGAATAGATAAGGGTATTCACTTCTCATTTTCTCTTCCAGTTCCCATGTAGCGTCGCCTCTAACATCATCCCGGATAACCTTAACTAGTGGAATATCTTTTCCTCTTAGATGCTTAATCCTTCTTTGTTCTATCTTAACAGGACTTGGTTCAAAGGTGAGGTTTTCCTTCACCTGTACTTGATCAAGTTCTAGGACATGTGTTGGATCTGAAATGTACTTTCTCAATTGTGACACATGGAATACATCATGAAGATTTGAGAGAAAAGGTGGTAAGGCTATCCGGTATGCAACATTTCCAACCCGTTTTGTAATTTGATAAGGCCCAATATATTTAGGGGAAAGTTTCTTAGATTTAATAGCTACTGCCAATTCCAGTAATAGGTGTAACTTTCAAAAATACATGATCTCCTTCTTGAAATTCTAAAGGTTTCCTTCTCCTATCGGCATAACTTTTCAGTCGACTTTGAGCGAGTTCTCATCTTATCTTGAATTATTTTTACCTTATTCGTTGTTTGTTGGATTATATCTGGTCCTATTAATAAATTTTCACCATCCCGATACCAAACTAAAGGTGTCCTACACTTACGCCCATAAAGTGCTTCATAAGGGGCCATACCTATACTAGAGTGATAACTATTATTATATGTAAATTCTACTAGGGGTAAAATTTCATCCCAACTAGATTTTTCTTCTAATACACAAGCCCTTAAAAGATCTTCTAATGATCTGGATGGTTCTTTCGAGTCGCCCATCGGTTTGAGGATGATAGGCTGAACTGAGATGCAATTTACTTCCTAAAGCTTTTTGGAATTCTTTCCAGAATCTAGATACAAATGCGGGATCTCTATCCGAAACTATACTAGTTGGTACACCATGTAGTCTAACAATTTCTTTGATATATAATAATGCTAATTTATCTAAAGAGTACTTAATATTAATGGGAATGAAATGAGCAGTTTTTGTTAATCTATCCACAATCACCCAAATAGAATTGAAATTTCTAGAAGTTTTGGGTAAACCCATCACAAAATCCATGGATACACTATCCCATTTCCAAACTGGAATTTCTAATGGTTGTAACATGCCAGAGGGTTTTTGATGTTCTATTTTAATTTTCCGACATGTTAAGCAACGGGCAACATATTCTGCTACGTCCTTCTTCATTCCAGGCCACCAAAACATTTCTTTCAAATCCTTATACATTTTAGTAATTCCAGGATGTATACTTAATTTACTTTTATGTCCTTCTTCTAAAATTAAGTCCTTAATTTCTTTATTATCTGGCACACATACTCTATGTTTAAATCTTAATATATCATCCATTCCTAGATTAAAATCTCCGACTTTATCGAGTCCCTATTAATTTTTTCTTTTCTAATATAAACTCATCATCTCCTTGTTTGTCTCTTATTTTATATAAGAACTCATTATTAATAGAAATCATTCCTAATTGTATTCTATCATTTTCGCTAATAGTGTATAAATTTAAATCTCTAAATTGTTCTATCAATTCCATCTCTTTAATCATCATAGTTGAAACATGAATAGTTTTCCTACTTAAGGCATCTGCTACTACATTCGCTTTTCCTGGATGATAAAATAACTGGAAATCATAATCTTTTATAAATTCCATCCATCTTCTTTGTCTCATATTCAACTCTTTTTGATCAAATAAATATTTCAAACTCTTATGATCACTATATACATCAAATTTAGATCCATATAAATAATGTCTCCAAATTTTTAAAGCAAACACTATGGCTGCTAATTCCAAGTCATGGGCGGGATAATTCATTTCGTGCGGTCTTAATTGTCTAGAGGCATATGCCACCACTCTCTTATTTTGCATTAACACACAACCCAATCCTTGATATGATGCATCACAATATACTTCATATGGCTCTATAGGATCTGGCAATATCAATATTGGGGAAGTTGTCAATTTGTGTTTTAACTCTTGGAAACTACGTTCACACCTCTCACTCCAAATGAAAGGCTGATTTTTCCTTGTTAGTTGTGTCAAAGGTCCAGCTATTTTTGAAAATCCTTCTATGAATCTTCGATAATATCCTGCCAAGCCTAAAAAGCTTCTAATCTCAGTCACATTTTTAGGTTGTTCCCATTGTAATACAGCTTCCACTTTTGAAGGATCAACACTTATGCCTTCTTTAGAAATTACATGACCTAGAAATTTTACTTTTTCCAACCAAAATTCACACTTGGACAATTTTGCATACAATTGTTTATCTTTTAAAATTTTTAATACCGTTCTAAGATGATTTTTATGTTCTTCTTTGTCTTTTGAGTATATCAGTATATCATCAATAAATACTACTACAAATTTATCTAAGTAAGATCTAAACACTCTATTCATGTAATCCATAAAAATTGCAGGAGCATTAGTTACCCCGAAAGGCATAACTTGATATTCATAATGTCCATACCTAGTTCTGAATGCAGTTTTCGGGATATCTTCTTTTCTAACCCTTATTTGATGGTACCCTGATCTCAAATCTATTTTAGAAAATATAGTAGCACCCCTAAGTTGGTCCATTAAGTCATCTATCCGAGGTAAGGGATATTTATTCTTTACTGTAACTTTATTTAATTGTCTATAATCTACACATAGTCTTGAACTCCCATCTTTCTTTTTAACTAATAAAACAGGAGCTCCCCATGGTGATACACTAGGTCGAATAAACTGTTTTTCCAACAACTCTTCTAATTGTTTCTTAAGTTCAGCAAGTTCTAAGGGTGACATCCTATAAGGTTGCATTGAAATAGGTCTAGCTCCAGGAATTAATTCAATACTAAATTCTATTTCTCTTTCGGGAGGTAGGCAGGAACGTCATCTGGAAATACTTCGGATACTCATTTACTATTGCTATAGAGTCTAAGGAAACCTTATTTTCCTTGCCTTCTATAGAGGATACCATGTATTTTTGAATTTCATGTTTAAATGAAATCTCTTTTGGTTTGGCAGGTTTAAATCTAGAAACATCAAGGTCAGGAAGAATTAAGGTCTTAGAGGCACAGTCTATTAGTATATGGTTATGAGATAGCCAATCCATTCCTAGGATAACATCTAAGTTATGTAAGGGCAAACAAATAAGGTTTACAATAAAGTCTTTATTTTGAATGGTCAGTACACAGTTGAGACATATTCTAGAAGTAAGGGTTGGTTCGACGGTAGAGCACGAGACACAAGCAAATCATAAGGCAAAGGTGTCACAACTAAGTTCGGATCCTTGACACATTCATTAGAAATAAATGAATGAGTGGCACCTGAATCAAATAGTACGGTTAAGGACTTACCTCCCATTTTACCTTCACCCTGTATAAGATCTTCGATTTAGAGGCTTACGCACCACTCAAGGTGAAGACTCTTCCACTAGTTACGGGTTTACGGAATCCTATCCTTTGTTCTCTAGCTACTGATGTCTTGTTTTGAGGACAATCTCGAGCCAAATGTCCTGGTTTGCCACACACAAAGCACACTTGGCCTGGTAAGGAACAATCTTTGGTTAAATGTCCTTTCCCACATTTCCGGCATTTCGAGTTGATTCTTTGAAAGGGTCTATTACTTGCTTTACTAGATTCAGCCCCTCTATATCCTTTGAGCTGCTGAGGTACGGGTTTGCTATAGGGCTTTTGATATTGATTGGTTTTGCTCTTCCGTATTGGCCCTCCTCTAAACATACCACTTTTATTTCCAATGTCCTTGTTTCTATGAGTCCTGTCCATATCTTCTATCACTTTACATCTATCCATCAACTCGGAAATGATTTAATGCCCAATGGAGTAAGCGCCCTTCGAATCTCATATCGGAGCCCTTCTTCAAATTTCTTGCATTTCCATTCTTCATCTGAAGTGAGTTGTAAATATCCGGAATATTTTGCCAAGGATTCAAATCGCGCAGTATATTCGAAATTGTCATACTTCCTTGATAAAGTTTATTGAATTCCACCTCCTTTGCGTTCCTTGCACTTGGTGGGAAAATATTTCTCTAAAAACATGGTTTTAAATAATTCCCAAGTAACTTTTTCTCCTTTATTTTCCAACATTTTCAAACTTGCCTTCCACCATATCTTCGCATCACCTTGTAGTTGGAAACTAGCATGGGATACTTTCCGTTCATCCGGACATTCCATAGCTACAAAAATATCATCTAAGGTCCGAATCCACTCTTCGACCTTCTCGGGATCATATTCTCCTTTAAAATATGGCGGATCATTTTTCTTGAAGTCGGCTAAAGTTGTTTTATCTACAGTGGCATGATGCTTGGGGCAAAGGCTGGCTGAGTCAATGCAGCAACCATTTCCCTTATGGCTTGTGCCACATCGACCATAGGATCACGTCGAGGTGGCATTTCGACCTACGGTTTATTTCACTAAGTTAACGTCCGGTGATAGAAATTATTCCTATCTTATATTTAAAATTTTTCTATACAAACAACATTTTCCTACTCAACTTGTACTCACAAGCCCTAAAGATGCATAACCAGAGCTACGATACCACTAATGTAACCCCCTTACAGATTACATTTATTAATTCTAATTTATTATCTAAGTTAGTAATATTTTCAATATTCATAGAAGGTTAATAGAAAATATACTAAGTGAACAATTAATTTAGGTAAGGTTTTATATTAAATCAAGCAACAAGTTCTAGTACAAAGTTTTCAAAATATTACAAGTCATGAAGTTATACTTATATGTTATACAATTCCCATCCTAAGCTCTGGATTTTTGCATCGACATCTATCTCTTGGACTATGTATTCCTGCATCATACGTCACCAACATCCGGGATTGAAATATTTATGGGGTTAGACATTTAATTTTATCCACAACAAATAAAGCAAACATTCATACGATAAAATCAACTAATGAAACATTCCTTCTAATAAGCTCATATAAATATACAACCATATATAATTTAATTTAAAAATTAATTATGAGAAACAAATAAATAAATCATGGAATCATAATAGAGAATATCATACAAATCATGAATAATCTACAATTTCATCATCCAACATGTTTATGATATGCACATGTGACTCCAAACGTAAAACTTTAAAATCATGCTTTTGACTCAAAATATAAAAATTTATTTTTGACTCGGTGCTCCATGGAGACTCATTTGAGTGTCTAGTGGAACCAGAGCTTATCATCACCCTGTCCGGTGATTCGGCAATGTCCCACTAAACGCGAACAAGTAGACGGTAGTCGAGTGTCGGTGCACCGGCAGGCTACCACGGCACAGAATCAAATAAAGACTGGCCACTTATGGAATTGCCCATGCCCAAACACTCCCTAGACCAGAGGTCCATCCCCATAGACCGAGAGGTCCTGTCTTACCTATTCTACTCCCCCATTTACTATCGGAGATTACGGTAGCTCAATTTTTAATAATTCATTCTCTGTCTCATTTGGCCAGCCATTTTCATAGTCATATTTCACTACCAGATACTCTTGATAGTAAATTGACTCACGAGAAAATGTAAAAATTCTGTTTTACACATCATTATTCCTACCAACCGTCCTTGGTAGCAACTTAAGAGAAATTTCCAAATACTTTTCCGTAAAAACTTTTACGTGACTTCCAGAAAACATTTCATGCACTATGTTTATGTCTCGTATGAAACAAAACAATCTATCATCAATTAAATACTTAAAAACATCTCCTTCATATATTCAAAATTTTAATTACAATTCATAGTTGTTTTAAGCAAGACAATTTTTATTAATAATTTATTTCATAGGGTTCAGTGTTTTGTCCATATCTTGAGTTCTAGACCTCATTTTAAGATGATTCCAATTGTGTTGGAAAGATAAGATAATAATCTATAACTTTGATGAAGGCACTATCCTCAAATTCTAACGTTTATTGAGTCATTTTTCCTAGTAAACAAAGAGGGGGTAATATCTTGTTTGACTTTATCTCGATTATACCCTTAACCTTTTTCAAAATTCCATTTATGTCCCTAATATGTGAAATGACTATTTTACCCTTGATCTTTTGCAAAAATTCCCACCTAGTCCTTTCTTCTTCCTTCGCTCGCTCAAGCGAGTACACCGGTCGCTTGAGCGAGATGGAACCCGAGAGTCCCCTTTTGTTTGAAGGCTTCGTCGCTCAAGCGAGTACATCGGTCGCTTGAGCGAGTAATGACCCGAGAGTCCCCTTTGTTTGAAGCTTTCGTCGCTCAGCGAGTACACTTGTCGCTTGAGCGAGACATGACCCTTAGTCCCCTTTGTTTGAAGCTTTCGTCGCTCGAGCGAGTACACTTGTCGCTTGAGCGAGACATGACCGTTAGTCGCTCAAGCGATGTAATTATCGCTTGAGCGATAAAGAACCCAAGAATCCCAAATTTTCCAGGTATCCTCGCTCAAGCGACATATTTTTCGCTTGAGCGAGTTTTGCAGATTTTCATCGGTTCGCCATTTTCAAAATCCAAGTTTCAAATTTCTCGGTTTCAATCACTCAAATTTGTTCCAAATCAAAATTAAACCATAAATATGTTCAATTTAAGTTAAAAACAACAATTTTATTATATAATTCATCCTTAATTGAAAGAATTTCAACAATATTTCAATCTTTGCAATTGATGAATAGTAATCTCCAATTACGGACATTCGTATGAATAAAACTAAACGTCTAACCCATACCTGATTCCTCAATATCTTATTACTCTCCTAATCTTTATGCTCCTCCTTTCCTCCTTTCTCTCGAATTCTTCTTCCAAGAATTCCGGTGTCTCTCGGTTTATTCTTCAAGTTGGTCGTGAATTGTGTTGGTGTATGTTTCCAGTTTCCTCCTATTTATAAACTTACTCACCGACTTAATTCTTTCTAGGATTTTCTTCACTCTCTTTATTCTCCACCGCCTTAATTTAATTCGATTCTTCACCGAGCTTAATTCAAATGTATTTAGGCCACCACCGACCTTCTGTTTCTCTCTCTTTTTTTTTTCTAAATATTTATTTACTCATTTATTTAATTTTTATTATTAAGAATTATTATTAAATTATTATTTGACACAATATTAACCTTGGATTTTATTTTATAATTTTCTTAAGACAAAATTACTATAAAAATCATGTTTTATTTTTATAATAACTCTACATAATATTCGGTACATATTTATAACTTACAAAATTTATTTATATAATTGATTACAAAATTTAGGATATTACACAAGGTAAGTTAAACAAGAGGCATGTCAAATGGGTTGAGTTCTTGGAGCAATTTCCATATGTCATCAAGCATAAAAAGGGAAAAGGGAATGTAGTAGCTGATGCACTTTCTAGGAGATATGCATTACTTTCTATGCTTGAAACTAAATTGTTTGGTCTTGAATCTTTGAAAGACATGTATGTGAATGATGTGGATTTTGCTGAAACTTTTGCTGCATGTGAAAGGTTTTCTAAAAATTGTTACTTTAGGCATAATGGATTCTTGTTTAAAGCAAATAAATTGTGTGTGCCTAAGTGTTCCATTAGAGAGTTGCTTGTGAGTGAATCACATGAAGGGGGTTTGATGGGTCATTTTGGGGTTCAAAAGACTTTAGAAATTTTGCAAGAGCATTTCTTTTGGCCTCATATGAAACGTGATGTGAATAAGTTTTGTGATCACTGCATTGTGTGTAAAAAGGCTAAATCTAAGGTTAAGCCTCATGGGTTGTATACTCCTTTACCTGTTCCTGAATATCCTTGGACTGACATTTCTATGGACTTTATTTTAGGGCTGCCTAAAACAAAGAATGGAAAGGATTCTGTGTTTGTTGTTGTTGATAGGATGATTATTAGGATTCTGTTATTTTAGGTTCTGGATTCTATTATTTTAGGTTCAATAATTAGGATGATTATGACTGAATTTCATTCGTCTAAAATTGGGGGTCATGCAGGTATTCATTGTACTATGGCACGAATTAGTGCTCAACTCTACTGGCCTAATATGAGGGAGGATATACGACAATTTGTACAAGAGTGTACCATATGTCAGCAAGCAAAAGTAAGTCAGTCCTTGCCTGCGGGTCTACTTCAACCACTTCCCATACCAAAACTGATTTGGGAAGACATCGCAATTGATTTTATCACCTCACTTCCCTTGTCACACGGCTACTCTAACATTATGGTGGTTATAGACAAGCTTTCTAAATTTGTGCACTTTATACCACTGAAACCTAGCTTTAACAGCAAGTTGGTGGCAGAAGTTTTTATCCAGAACATAGTCAAGTTGTATGGGTTTCCGAAAATGATTGTATTAGATAGAGATCGGGTGTTTATCAGTAACTTTTGGAAGTAGCTATTCAAAGCTCAAGGTACCAATTTAGCCATGTCATTTGCGTACCATCCAAAATCATATGGACAAACCGAAAATTTAAACAAAACATGAGATGCATTTAAGGTGTTTTGTTTTTTAGCATCCTAAAAATTGGGTAGACATGTTACCATGGGCTCAGTTTTGGTATAATTCCTCCTTTCATCAAAGTATCGCCATGTCCCTGTATCAGGCTGTTTATGGAAAATTACCACCACTTATATTACAGTATGAATATAACAATAATGATGCACCAAATCTCAGAGAGTCTTTACAAGCCAGAGATGAGCTTTTAATTAAGCTTAAAGCCAAATTGCACCAATCACAGAATTATATGAAGTTGCAAGCCGATAAACGTATAAGAGATGTGCAGTTACAAGTGGGGGATAGAGTTTTGGTTAAACTACAACCCTACAAGCAACATTCGGTAGTTTTAAGGAAGAATCAGAAGTTGAGCTTGCGGTATTTTGGACCATTTGAAATCATTGAGAAAATTGGCAAAGTAGCGTATAAACTTCTGTTACCAGAATATGCTAAAATATATCCAGTATTTCATGTCTCTTTGTTGAAACCCTTTAGAGGAGATCATAATCAGCCATACTTTCCTTTACCATTGACAACAAATGAATTTGGACCAGTAATGTGCCCACATCGAATTTTGGATACCCGTGTGGTCAATAGAAATGGCAAGGCGGTGTCTGAAGTGTTGGTCCAATGGGATTCTGGTTTAGAATTGGATAATTCATGGGAGTAAGTCGATGAAATGAAAAGAGCGTACCCACCCTTCAACCTTGAGGACAAGGTTGCTTTTATAGGGGGGAGTAATGTAACAAACAATGAGGTGAGTGAAGTTGTTATTAGTAATGACCACGTGTCAACAAATGATAAGGTGAAGGACGTGCGCAAAAGTGGTAGAACTAGGAAAGAGAATATTAAATGGAAAGACTACGTGTAAAGGAATGGAGTTTTTTATGCGATATGAAAATCCTTCCCTCTGATAATACTCTCTGAACATTCCCTGGGCAATCCCATTTTTGTCTATATTTTACTGTATCCTCTTAGTCACCAAACTCCTATGCTCCATTGCAGGTATGACATTGAAGAGGAGTATATTCGAATATTTACGGATGCTTAGAGATTTGAGTTTCTTGTATTGTTGATTCTAATTTGAACTGTTGATTCCTGAGATATTGAATGCAGAAATAAAATGCAGAGTTATCCATTATTCAGTTTTAATATTTGGGCTCTTGGTTTGGGGTTATTGTTTGATTGAATTTTATTGTCTATTGAGGCTTGATTATTGTATATATCTACTCTTAGAAGTCTCACATCAAGTGAGAGGTAGGGGGGAGAGGGATAAAATATCTATATAAAATGTACTCTTCTTTGTATTTTGGTAACTTGAATATAAAGTTATGTGTACTTGTTTTCATAACTTGTCACTTTGCTTCCCTTTCAAGTCAAGTTTGGAAGTAATTTTCTTCCATTTTTTCCACAAAGAATCTTCCTTAAGGGGTAGTGTCGAATTTCTTAAGAAACTTTATTAATGATTCTTTGTTCTTGGTTGGTTCAAGGTGGTATGTAAGTTTTAAAAGTCCTTATATGAGTTGAAGTAGGTGTTTGATTACCAAACACTCATTTGCATTTCATCAACCATGTTCTGAATATTCATTACTTAAGCTTTATGACAATTATGTATAACTTTTATGTAAAATAAAATATGTTTTAAACATAATTAGTGAACTAGTTTAGTTAGAACAAAACCCATGTCTTTATAATCCTAATCAATATAGATGTTTAGTTGATTGATTGATTTGTATTTTATATTACTTGAATTGACATATTGTGTACATATTCTTTCACAATTTACGTAGTAACCACACATGGATTATTGAAAAGTTATTATTCGATATTTGAAAGGAAATCCTTGACAAGAGATTATCTTCTCACTTTATAAATGATGTGATGTAGATTAGATGATATGTCTTCTCACTTGTAAATTTATTATAAGTTAGACTATTTTTTTAAGAAATTTTCCTATTTCTTGGGAGACGAGGAAATAACATACAATATCTCACTCCTCAATTGAAGTATAATATCATTTCATGACTACTATCACATGTGAACTATAGTGGGTGAAAAATATTATCTCTAGTCTTGGTATTTTTCATTCCATATTCATGCATTTTTAGTGTGATAGTCCATATGTATTACATGTTGGGAAGAATTTTGTGTTTCATGAATGTACCAAATATATTAAAATGAACTGTCATTTTAGTTCCTAATAAAAAACTTCATGAACATTCCCACTTTCTATATTCGAATTGTGTTTAATTTGGACATATTTACTAAGATTTTATAATGTATATAACTTTCTTTCCTACTTAATGAGTTAGACATTTAAAATCTTCTTGCACAAACTTGAGAGATATGATAGATAAATTATATAAACTTATACAAATTATGATATTTATAAATTAAGTGTAATTAATTCTAATTATTCAAAATTGTGCTTATATATAAAATATTCTCTTATTATTTTTTATAATAAATTAAAAATTTTGTTTATATTTGTTTGAAGATATTTCATCTAATATATTAATATATTAAGACATTTAACTTAAAATAAATAAATAGAATATTTCTATCAAATTTATTATGATTTTCAAAAAGAAAATATTTTTTATTTTTAATAATATTTCACATGTTTTTCATAATACCATCTTTGTTTTATGATATTTACTTTTATTATTATTATAATTTTTTTTTGCAATATTTAGATAATAACTAAAATTTATTGGAAGCTTTTTAATATTTTGGATAATGTTTACTTTTTTTAATTAGTTTACTTTTTACTTGGTTCTTCTGCTGAGTTGATTGTAATTTGTAAACCGAATTTGAAAGATAGTGAATTGGGAGTCCCTCTTGTGTTAAGAGTTGACTGAGAACTGGATGTAGGGTTGGTTATACCCGAACCAGTATAAATCATTGTGTGCTCTTCTCTTTCCCTTGTCTCTTTCTTTTTTCCTGATTATATTATCACTTCCACTTTATCTATGTTAAAACAAATTATTGATTCACAAATAAATTTTTAATTTGATATATATTAAAATTTGTGCATCTATTCACCCCCTCTAGATGTCATTTGTCTAACAAGTGGTATCAGAGCTTGGTTAGATAAGATATTTCTAAACGATATGTCAAGATGTCTATGCAGAATCAAGTTTACAAGGAAGGAGCCTCAATAAACAGATATCTACTATTTGAAGGTGAAGATTATCAGTTTTGGTAGGCGAGAATAGAAATATTTTTACAAACACTAGATTATGGTGTTTGGGATGCTGTACTCAACGGTCCTTACATTCTGATGAGAAAAACGAAGTCTGGAGTTGTTCCAAAGACTTTTGACCAATGGACGCCGGATGAAAACAAGCATGCCCAATATGATGTAAGAGCCCGAAACGCTATTGTTTATGCCTTAACTCGTAATGAATTTTTTAGGATCTCACAATGCAAGACGACAAAAGAAATATGTGACACTCTTGAAGTAACACATGAAGGAACAAATGAAGTAAAGCGAACACGTAAGAACACACTTATCCAAGAGTATGAATTATTTCAAATACAGTAGAATGAAAGCATTACGGATTTCCAGACACGCTTCACACATATAGTAAATCACTTAAAAGCATTAGGAAAAAGTTTTGACAATGAGGAGTTGAACACAAAGATCTTGAAATCCTTAGATAGGAATTGGCAACCAAAGGTCACTGCTATTACGGAATCAAAGGATCTCACAAAAATGAATATTGCTACTCTATTTAGAAAACTGCGAGAACATGGGATGTAGCTACAAAGGTTAAAGAATGGTGAACAGAATCAAGTCAAGATGATAGCTCTAAAAGCAGAAAAATCTTCACAAGATGAAAGCGAAAATGAAGGTAAGTTTTCGGATTCCGAAATATCCCTTTTAGCTAAACAATTTTCTCGTTTTATGAAGAACAGGAAAAAGAGACAATAAAGAAAGGAGAAAACAAATAAATATCATTGTTATGAATGTGGAAAACCTGGCCATATTAAACCAGGTTGTCCGAAACTTAAGAAAGATGTGAAAGAGAAGAAGAAAGAGAAGAAGAAAGGGAAGAACAGTATCTATAAGAACAAACACAAAGCTTATATTGCTTAGGAGGATAATGATTCTTCCACAACACAAGAGAGTTCTTTCGAAAGTAGTAATGGAGAAGAAGAAGCAAATCTTTGCTTGATGACAAAAAGTGATGATGAAGTCTCATCACAGGTAAGCAGTACAAAATCCTTAAATGAATATGATAAGTTGTTTAAAGAATATCAAGATATGTATGAAGGTTTTACCAAGTTATCTAAGAAATACAATGCACTTAGACAAAAGTTTGATGCATTAGAAAATAATGTTGGTATTCTTGAAAAAGAAAATGATTGCTTAAAGAAAGATGTTGAGAAATTTAAAACTTTGTCTAAAAATAAAGAAGTTGCTAAACCTTGTGAAAATTGTAATCATTTGGAAAATGAGATTTTCAAGTTAGATAAAATAATAAGCAAGTTTTCAAAATCTTCTGAAAATCTTGATTCTATTATATTAGGTTATCAAAGAGGGAATTCTAGCAAAGCTAGACTTGGTTACAAACCCAAAGAAAGTCTAGAACCTCATAAAACTATTTTTATGAAAGAGTCAAGGAAAACAAATGTGAAACCAGTTTCAAAAACTTTAAGAAACTCGTTTAGACCTTTTCAAAGAAAACCAACATGTTTTTATTGCATGAAAATAGGTCATACATCAAATATATGTTACATAAAACATTTTGGCATATCTAATGGCAAATATGAATGGGTGCCTAAAGGAACAAAACATTTATACATGTCTAGATAATAGTTTGAGCATCTAATTGATTATCAGAATCAGAAATTTTTTTCTTGTTGTCATAATCAATTATGTTGATTATGAAGGTGCTATGATAATCGATTATTATATCATGGTTATATTTTTTTAATCCTTAGTCTTTTGGCAGAGACTTGTAATTCTACTAACCTTTTTAAGGATCCAAAAATAATTAAAGGATACCTAGATTTATATGTTGATGTTGCAGGTAATTATCAAGGATAAGAAATTAATGCAGGTTATTGAAGCTAAATAGGTATACAGGAACAAGCTAGATGAACAGAGAAATATTACAAAGATAAGTTTATGATTGTCTCTCAAACCTCTATATTGAATATCTGCACTTATCTGTCACATAAATTTGATTGTTGACAAACTTTGAAATTTGAAAGTTTGAATTTTGAAAATTTGAATTTATGAAAATTTGAAATTATTAAAGTTTGAAATTTTGTAGTTTGAGATTTTTTTAAAATTTGCAGTATGAGATTTTTGAAATTTGAAATTTTCCAATTTGAGATTTTTGAAATTTAAAATTTTGTAGTTTGAGATTTTGAAATTTGAAATTTTTGCAGTTTGATATTTTTGAAATTGAATTTGAATTGGAATTTGAAATTTGGAATTTGTTGGAATTTGAATTTGAAATTTGAAATTTGTTGCAATTTGAATTTGAAATTTGAAATCTGGAATATGAGTGAATTTGAATTTGAAAGCTGCCTAAATAAGAAGACTGCAATTGGGGGAAATTAGTGCATTTCATTCCATTATCTCTATAATCATTCTATTTCCCTATCTTTCTCTCTCTCTCTTCATTTGTCTTGGGTATCTTAGATATTGCCTCCTTAATATGATGTTCTTCTCTATGACACTTTGTAATGCATTATCTTCTCTACCTTAATTTATGTACTAATATGTGCAAATTTGTTCTCAATTTCTATTACAATATTTTCCATAATTATCAATGAAACAGGGAGATATTTTGATGATATTAATCTGTGTGAAACAGGGGGATTTTTTTTTTCTCTTATAATATTTTTTATTATTATCAATGAAACAAGGGGAGATTTTTTGATGAATTAAAATCTGTGTGAAATTCATTCCTATCTCTAAATTAAACAAGGTGAGTTAAGAGAAGTCTTTGCTCATATGAGTTAGGGGAGTCTTGTTATTAATATATCTAGGGGAAGATTAAGAGACTCTGACACTTGATACTATATTGTGCTAATCTTGAGTTGGCTATATAGAGTCAAATATTTTAATTTATTTCATGTGTTTCCTTGATCATCATCAAAAAGGGGGAGATTGAAAGCAATGAGGGGGAGATTGATGGAAATGTCCCTACATTCCCAAGAGATGATTTTGATGATGATTCAAGTCAACTACATTCAAGTCAACACCATTCAAGATGAATTAAGGACAAGTTGAGTTTAAGACGTTGGTGACAATGTGAAACATTTCCCTACATGCCTAAGATATGTTTTTGATAAAGATGATGATTCAAGCAAGCCCAAGATGATTCTTGAAGACTAGATAGAGTCTTAGAATACTAGATATGGAGGTACAAGTTGATGAAGTAATATTATGCATAAGTCTCCAAAGCACAAGTGTGATAAAATTCATAACATGATATTTTTCACTGTCATAATCAATTATGATGCATCAAGAATGAAAAAATGATTTTCTCTGTCATAATTGATTATACTTGGTAACATAATCAATTATGACAATTCAAATTTAAAAAATATATCTGTTTTAAAGAATAAATATTTTTGAATATATCCTAATTTTTATTCACGAAAATATTAATGTCCAACGACTATTTTCCGATGTTATTTTTCTATTTAATTAAGTTTTGATGAAAAATAAAAAACACGTAATTACAGAATTCGAAAATACAATTTACATTCAATCGAGTTTTGAGAAAAGAATTCTGAGCAAGGCAATAGAGATATTTTATACCTTCTAAGAAAACCCTCTTCTCTACTGTCTTCTGTGCTTTCATTGTTAATCACACTTGTTCTTGGAGATTGACATTCTACAGGCTTCTACAATTTGTTGTCTCCATTACCCAGGTGTGACTGTTCTTATCTTACTCCTTCATCCTTTGTGGGTTTAGGAGGTGTTTTCATCCCTTTGATTTGTTCAGGGAGGTGTTCATCCCTAGTGTGATTCTAGGGAGGTGTTCATCCTTAGTGGGATTCTAAGGAGGTGTTTTTCATCCTTTGATTTGTTCAGAGAAGGTGTTCATCCCTAGTGGGATTCTAGGGAGGTATTCATCCTTAGTGGGTTTCTAAGGAGGTGATTGTCTCTTTAATTAGTTTACTTTTTACTAGTTCTTCCGCTGAGTTGATTGTAATTTGTAAACTGAATTTGAAAGATAGTGAATTGGGAGTCACTCTTGTGTTAAGAGTTGACTGGAACTGAATGTAGGGTTAGTTATACCCGAACCAGTATAAATCACTGTGTATTCTTCTCTTTCCCTTATCTCTTTCTCTTTTCCGATTATATTATCGCTTCAGCTTTATCTCGTGTTCAAACAAATTATTGACTCACAAATAAATTTTTAATTTGACATCTATTAAAATTTGTGCATCTATTCACCCCCTCTAGATGCCATTTGTCTAACAATTTATAAATTAAGTGTAATTAATTCTAATTATTCAAAATTATGCTTATATATAAAATATTCTCTTATTATTTTTTATAATAAATTAAAAATTTTGTTTATATTTGTTTGAAAATATTTCATCTAATATATTAATATATTAAGGCATTTAACTTAAAATAAATAAATAGAATATTTCTATCAAATTTATTATGATTTTCAAAAATAAAATATTTTTTTATTTTTAATAATGTTTCACATGTTTTTCATAATACCATCTTTGTTTTATGATATTTATTATTATTATTATTATTATAATTTTTTTTGCAATATTTAGATAATAACTAAAATTTATTGGAAGCTTTTTAATATTTTGGATAATGTTTAAAGCATATTTGTTTTATGTTATATTTCTTTTCTAATTTTATTATATAATATAATATAATTATATGTAGATGGTGGAGATAGCATAGAAGAAGAAGACATCCCATATTTTTCTAAAAATGAAAATAATATTTGGTCATACAAATTTAACATTTCTATAATTTTTTTAGGAATCAAAATCATCTTAAAATTAAAACTGAAAAAATTATTTTTTATAAAAAATAAATGAGAAATATTAAGTTTAATTTAACTTTGACATCGTCACACTAAGCATATTTTATTACTTCTATGTTAATGGGTTGGGCTAGACAACACTGGGCATGGCAGTTTAGAAAGGGAAAAAGCCCAATCATTTTGAGGGAATTGGGATTCCTCAAAATAAAACAGCTTGCAATTTGGGCCAACATTAGTCCAAAAGCCGAAGACAAAACATTGCATTGCAGAATATTAACAAACAAAATTTTCTAATATTTTCACTTCTGTTCTACAGTTGAAAGTTTAGTATCGTTTTGTTTTTAAATAATACATAATAGATTAAAAAATACTACAAAACGTACTTTTATCTGTGCAACTTTTATTTCTTTCGAAAACCATTATGTACTAACAATGATAATATATACACAACATTATTTATAATACAATGATGATGAATTGAGAGTATAAAATGTATATTGATTGTGATTTGAAGCAAAAGTGAGTTTTGAAACGTAAGATTTGGTGCAACTTTACATCTAAACCACTCACTCTGTCACATTCATAACTACATTGAGACCATTTTTTTTTTTTGACAGTGACAGTCCTAGATTTTGTTGATGCTTCTGAATTAACACCACATTTATCTCTAACCAATTCGATAATTACATGATACCCAAAAAAGCCTCTTTTGACCTAAATTTTGCGGCACCCCAAATGCTATGCATAATTAACAAAGGCAGTTAAGGGAAACCCTCCTAGCTGGAACCTTTTATTTCAACAAAATTAGAATACACTAAATGCTTGTGGGGGATATAAGAGAGACTTTTCCATATTCACCACATTGCATTCATCACCACTAATTAGCCCATGAAAGGATATAAAACAACATTTACAAAAAGCTCATACTCTACAGAGAGAATTACAATGATACATAAATATATTAATAAGCACAAAATAAATAAATAATGTGAGGAAAGCAGAGGTGAAGAGCATTGATGAAGATTTGAAATGGCAATGAGAAAGTCCAAAGTGGTCCCCTCATGTCCCCACTCCAACAAGACACTATCATCAATTATCAATAATCAACGACAATCCCTTCCTCACTGTTGACTGAAATTAATCCTCCCCTTACCCCTCCCTCATCACGCGCCCTTCAGCTTCCCTTATCTTATCCATTCATTACCCTTACAATGTGTGGATATTTTCATCCCATTCTACTCTATTCTTTCATGCACAAAATGGAACAACAAAATTCTTAATTACCCATTCTTTTTCATCTTCATCGAACATTTAGAAAATTATTCACATTATTTTATTCTACTTAAAAATTCATATTATGTTTTTTTTCTTATCTTATTGAAAAATTAATATATTGCTTGTCTCGTGATATATTTTAAATACGTATTAGGTTATTTTTTTATTATTAATTAGTTTCATGTTAAAATCTTATATAATATTAAAATCAAAACTTAACTTCGATTATTATCTGAAAATTATCCCTTTTATTATAAGTGAAAAAAGACTCTTTATCTGATTTAGTAATTTTCATTGGAGATGATATATTTAAGGTCTAATATTGTTTTATTAAACTATTTGTCAATTGATTTTATATTGAAATTTTACTATAATATTAAAGTCAAAACTTAATTTTTTATTATTATCTTGGATTAAGAGTTTTCATTTGTTTGGTTTGAAAAATTTGGTTGAAAGTAGAATATTGAAAGTCTCATATCATCTATATATCAGAATACTTCTTATGTTATCAATTGATTATATTATAAGTTTAATATATTTAATAAACAAATTATTTATAATTTTCACTTGACCCTCTTCTAAACACATAAAAGTGTCTTACTTAAAAGATAAAAACAATTATTTTCGTTTTTACAAGATGGAAAACATTTTTTTACACGAATAAAAATAAAATCTTTCTAGTATGGAAATTAAATAGGCAAGGGTTACTTATTAGATGGTTGGACCAAATCAAATTGAATGGCTTGTAGGTAAAGTTAATTAAACAAAATACTTTCAATAGTAATTTCAATATTGCAAGGCATTGACATTGAATGGTCTGGTGTAAATGAATTGTTTGAGAATAATAAAATAATAATACCAATAATGAGAAGACAAATATTTTTTGATTTACATTTTCAGTTGATTCTTAGTCATAGGAAGCACTTCTTGTCTAACAAGTGGGGTCTATGAGAAACAGTGAGTAACAACAGTTAATAAACCTTATTTTCTGTTGTCTAAGTATGGGAAGTTTGTTCGCTGACATGGTCTTTTTTGACATTGCAACCTCCATCTATGACTTGATTACTGATAAGAAAAAAGAAAAAAAAAAAGAGATGAAACAATGCTATTGTTATTCTGATAGTAACTGATTCCTAACAAAATTGATCTGGTCAAACCATTATCGTTTTTGTAATAAAGAGGAGGAGATAGTTATTCAATTCCTTTTTACTGTGCTAAGTACTTTCTTATGCCATGCACATGCACATGCCCTTTTTTTGAATTAGGGTTGACTGCTTCACTATTTCACATCTTTTAAATAATTATTAATTATTTTGAATTATTATCAACCACTATTCCTTTTGTAAAAAATTCACCTATGCTAAAATTCACTTGTTAAATTAGGGAAATGAATTTTCACTTTATTTATGATCTTACAAAAAAATTAACAGATGTAGTTTATAAGGTGAAATTTCCAATGTGTATTAATCAAATTGTAGGTAATGTTAAAAAATAATTCTAAAATGAGGACATAGGCAAAATAGAATATTTACTTGTCAAAGTTAACCATAATCAAGTCAATAATATTATAAAAGAGATAAAAATATAAAAAAATGTGAGAATGATTTATATAACAAATAATATTATTTTAAGACTCAATTATATTTATTAATTAAGTTGGCCATGATTTTAATATTTATAATAAATAATAATTTTATTTTGATTTACATATTGATTTTGATTAAATATACGCTAAATTAAAATTTATGTTTGATTTTGTGTCACGTGTATGATATATAAATTTATAATTAAATTTTAGGATTTATTTCTGATTTTATGTCACATATGTGATACACAAATGGGACAAAAATTATTGACTTTTTTTTAATGTTGCAGATAATAATATAATAATCTTTCACCATATTTTACTTATCTTTCAAGAGAGATAAATAAAATTGTAAAACATGTTCTTCTTTTACATTCTTTTGAAGATTTTTTTCTCAATAATAGTATTTGTAATTTATTGTTGAAAGTAATTAATGAGATAGTAAGAAATTATAAATGTATAAAATGTGTATAGCTTTTTTATACATGATTTATTCTATATTCAAAGTTATATCTATAGAATTTGAATTCTGAATTATTAGTTAAATACTACAATTTATGGTCAATATTAATCGTTTGAGTGTGACTAGAATTAGGACTCATCTTAGAAAATTAAATTGATGTCTTACCCCAATAATTAATACTCAATATCTAGTTAACATGAAACAGTATATTATAAAAGGAAAATCCGTTTGATGTTGCTCATGTAACGACGAATATATTTATAATAATGTATGTCAAAAATTTTATTTTGTTTTATCGCATAAACATATAAGTTACATTGATATATCTTATTGCTATTTAGTCGAAATAATCATAAAAACTTTTATTATTTATTTATTATTATTATTCTTCCCACATAATTTCAATGTTGTGAAGTATGTTTTTTATTTTAATATTATATTAATATTCTCGTGTAAGAAAACTTCGTAACGAAGTTTTCCTCACGCAGAGTAAATTTTTTCTTATATATGCATACTGAAGCAGGGAGGAGGGGAATCAAAATTTTTCTCTATCATTTTTCTTCTTTTGTCTAAATTTCAAGCATCGATACTCTACTCCTGCAGGATCTAGCGAAACAGAAGAGGGTTTGAATTAATGAGAAAACTACGATAGAAATATCATACAAGGTAAGGGGAAGTTTAATTCATTCAATATATGAAAGAATTGTTGGGTACTCTATGAATAAAGAATAGAAGTATAAATATGAATTATTTGAATGTCTGATTTTGAAGAATTTCTGATTCTGATGAACTGTTCACCGTTTGAAAGTTTTTGAAATTCTTGAAATTAAGGATGAATTATATAACTAAATTTTTGTTTTTAACTTAAATTGAACATGTTTATGGTTTAATTTTGATTTGAAACTAATTTGGGTGATTGAAACTGAGAAATTTGAAACCTGGATTTTGAAAATGGCGTAGTGGAGGTGATTACTATTCATATTTTGCAAAGTTTTAATTATTGATTAAATTCTTGAAATTAAGGATGAATTATATGGTAAAATTGTTGTTTTCAACTTAAATTAGATATAATTCATGTTTAATTTGAATTTGGGACTAGTTTGATTGTCTAAAACTCGAGTAATTTGAAATCTGCCAAAATCTGCAAAATTTGTTACTCGTTACGAGCGCAAGGAAGAAGAAGGGGACATGGAAGGAATTTTTGAAAATGTTCAAGGGTAAAATAGTCATTTTCGGGACATGGAAGGAATTTTCGAAAATGTCCAAGGGTAAAATAGTCATTTAGGGACATACATGGAATTTTTAGAAAAGATTAAGGGCAAAATAGTAATTTAATGATTTCGAAAAAGATTTCGGAAATGATTTCGAGAAAAAAAAGATATATATATATATATATATATATATATATATATATATATATATATATATATATATTTAAAATATAGAATGAATGTTGCGATTTTAAAGATTTTGTAGTGTGTTGTAACGTGTGTGAGTCAGACTGAGTCTAAGGGCTGATACCCATAATCAGTCATGAGATGTTATGTATTGGCTAGACTGAGTCGGAGGGTTGGTGCCCAAAATCAGTCAAGTACTATTATTTATTGACTTGAATGAGCCGTGAGGACAGGTGGTCCAGAATCTGGCAAATGTGAATGATTTTTATTGTGTTTGAATGGTACCCGGGGTGGTAGAGAGTACTTTAGTGTAATAACTATGTCAGAGGATTCTGAATGAGGTCCCAGACTTCACTGATTGGTCGGTCAGGTAGACTACGAGATCAGGTGGTGAGAAGTCGATGGGGGGATGACTGGTGGCGCGCTCGGAGGGGTACTCCAGTATGAGTGATGAAGGGCGCCAGTAATCCTACTCTGTGTGGAGGGTGGTCAGAATGGTATTGCGGGTGCCAATCACAATGTGCCCACAAATGATAGCCTCTGAGTTCGGGCATAGTTAGGGTATACTTCTGGAAGGTGTCTTAGTATGTTGATGATTTCGTAATTGATCATAATATATAATTATTACTTCTATATCTGTTTTATTATATTGAATGATTTAATACTTATACCTATTTTTCCATGTGGATGGGACTGCAATGATCACTTTTATGTGGGAGCAGATCAGGAGTTGAGAGATGGAGATGTGACTACTGGACAACAGAGATAGTTCAGTGGGATACCTTCGAGGGAGCTACTTTTACATGTATAATATATAAATAAATTATGTTACTATATTTTGAGGTTCCGTTAGTGAACCGGAATTTCAATCTATGTTACAATTACAGTAATATAATGTAAGATAGATGTCGTTATTTACTTATTTACTATTTTGCGAAAACATCATTATAGTAGCAATTTCTAGGATAGTTATAAATGTATCCACTGAAACACTCTTCAACTTGTCATACACCTCTCCGACTTATTAAACAAAAGCTCTTATATATAATTTGAATTGCCTTCTTACTAAAATATTGCATTTTATTTTATTTGTCACTTATAAAAGTCAAATTGTTAAGAGGAGGCAAAATAATAAAAATGGATGAAAATTTTAACATTTTATATACTATCCAACAACAATTATAAAATAATAATTATTAAAATATTAAATATGTGATGATTTTTTAAAACAGTCGTTATATAATTATGAAACAGAACCATTAATAAACTAATATTTTAAACATATAATAACAATTTATTTTATAATAATATTATACATCAATACAATAATTATTATTATTATTAAAAAACTGTTATTAAATAATAACTATATAATTATCTTTGTGTATAAAAAGGATAACTCTATAATTATAGAATAAAATTATATGTGATAATTTCATTTAAATAATATTTTATAAATAAAAAGTGAAAATAATACAACATTTATTGTTCATATATTAAAAAAAGTATATGTGATTATTTAACTTATAAAAAATATTAAATATTTTACTTAATTGAATTATACACTTAAAAATAATCTTTTCTTTTAAATTAATATTTTATTACTTTGATACTAAATTAACCATACCAATTATAAGGGAAAAGAAATACAAATATGTTAAAGATTTTAAAGTAAGAAACAAATCTTCGCTAAAATAAGCACAATATTTATACGAACTTAAAATATATTTAAGTAAATTAATTTATAATAATTTTAAATTATGTAAGATGTATTTATGAGGGCAAAAATCTCTATTAGACATTATATTTATTTTCGCATATTTTATTTAGTTCAATAATAGGTATTTCAATCTAGTCATAAATGTACAAATTAATGTATACATGTGTTTACATCTTTGTATTTATATTGGTTTGGATGGATCTTATTTGCATGGGTTTTATTATAGATTTACCAAAATTTTTAGGTATGTTTAGTCGTAAAGAAAGAAAATGAAGAAAGAAAGTGAAAGAAAAAGAAAGGAAACAAAGCGGAAAATCTTTTTGGTTTAAAAGAAAGGAAACAAAACGGAAAATCTTTTTGGTTAGTTTAAGTGGAAATTTAAGTAAAAGGGAAAGAAAGTGTTCAATTTAAAAAATAATAAATAATTAAAATAAAATTAAGTATTTATTTAATTATAAAATTATTTATATGTTTTATCAATAAAATAACTTTTAAAGTCATACGTTTAAATTATATATCTTATTTTTTTAATAATATATACTTTTATATATAATTATAAAACATTTTATTATAATTTATTATAAAATTATTTGGAATTAAATTATAAAAATAATATCATATTACAAACAAATAAAAATATATAAAATTACTCATTTATTTTTTATAATCACTTTCCTATTTATGATATTTTATTGAAATAATAGTTAATATATATATATATATATATATATTAAAATCATTAAATAAAATAAAAAATAATTTATTCAAGTAAGGTTAATATTATAATTTTTTTTTCATTTTCTTTCCATTACTTTCTTTGTTACTCAATAAAGAAATTTACTTCTAGTTACTTTCCACTTTACTCTTTCTCTGTAAACAAACTAACACAACTTTTCTCTTAAGAATGATTTTGATTGTACTACCTTAATTAGCTCAATAACTTAATCCAAACCATAGTTATGCATAAGTGCACTGATTATAATGTAGCTGAATAACATTGTTGTTATGAATAACAATGCTTGATAGATTGATCCTATATTGGAGCATCTATCTATACATTTATTTTCCTTGAATGTAATATGAAGTATTTATGAGTACAATGAGAGTTTATCAATTTTCAATCTTATGATGCTAAAAAATTTTATATCAAGAACTTATAAAATAAACAAAATAAATAAAGAGAGATAATAAATTTTTTAAAATTTATGAAATTTTTTTATTAGAATAAAATCAATGATGAATTATTTAAAAATTATTTAATACAATAAATTCATGTTTTACGAGTGTGATATAAATCTCAATAACACAAGGATCTTTAGAATCTTGTAAGAAATTTAGGAATTTAGTGATAAGGTAGAAGGAAAGAATTACTCTTCCCAAAGAAGGCAACTCACAAAGGATGTGAAAATATTTTGATACAGCCCAAAGGTTCTTGAATCACTCAAGAATTTATGAGAATCACTTTCACTAAGATAAAAGAGATAAACTCTAATATTTCTGAATAAAATTCCACCAAACAAGAGCATAGTCAGAAAATTTCGTAGTTGCAAGCCTCACCTTTTGGGTCTCCTCATAATTGTTGCATGAGAAAACATGCTCTATTTTTATCTCTCACTCCAAATATGCCTCCGGATCACTTTTTTCTTTGAATGGAGGAATGTTAAGCTTGATTCCTTCAAGTCTACTTTGTCTTGCTACTTCATCATTCTTTCTCCCTATTTCTTCTTTCTTCTTCATCTCCAGGATCTCTATTCTCCAACCGGTTCAATGTTTCATGGAGCTCATTGTTATTTCGTATCATTAGTCCTTCCAAATGTTGTACCAATGCTCTCATTTGAAATAGACTAGTTCCTGCTTCTTGATTGTAATTTTCTTCTTCTGCCATCAATTTGATGTTCAAACCCTTAAACCGGGGCTCTGAATACCAATTGATATGAAAATGACAGATAAAATTTGATTAATCTAAAACATAATTTGGTCAACCAACAGTACTTGTTGAAGAACTTCATTTGTTTCTCTTACTCTAACTTTTATCATAGGTCATGTTCACATCGAAATAACTTTTGTGAGTTATTCCTATTAAAAATGTCCTTAAAAAAGTTGTATAAAAATAAAATTAGTTATAAGTTACTTAAATATGTTTTGACACAAAGAATTTATATTTTAAGTTTTTCAAAGTGAGAAGTAATTTATATGAATTATTACAATTACTCGAATTTCTCCAAGGTGAAAAATTAGGACCATGTCACTTAGGATTCCTTAAAAAAAATTACTTCACATAACTAATATTTTATTTAACCATTTCAAAAAGTTACTATTAGACATGCTCCTATATTATATATAATTTTAATATATTATAATTAGTAATTATAAAAATATAGTTCTTATAAAAATTAACTAATTGTGATTATTTTTAATAAAAATTCATTTTTAAAAATAAGTTATTGAATCTAAAATAAAACTACCTTATCTATATTACATAAAAAAATATATTATTCAATTAAATGATGCATTTAAAAAATATACTATTTTTTTTAATCTGATTCTATTAATGTTTTCATTTTAAGCATTAAGCTATATAATTAATCAAGAGAAATTTTGCTATTTAAGTTAAAAAATTTATAAGTAAAAGATTTTAACTATTCTAACTTCATCTTTATAAAACTATTATTTATCTAAATTTTTAAATGTCTTACTTCTTTTTAAGATTTCTCACTCAATTTTTTTTTTATTTTTTTTATAATCCATACACTTAATAATTCTCTTGGAGAGAATAAAGTACTTTTATCCGATGAAAAAGTATCTTTAGAATAAGTTTCTTTTTTGTTAAATTTTGAAAGTTGTTTTGAATGTGAAATTTTGGATGTGTGTATTGTTGACAATTCAAGGACTTGATGTTGCACTTGATGAATATGAAGAATGGATTTTGATGATGATCCAAGAACTAAAGACTTAGAATATTGAAGATTGAAGATTGGTGATAATTGTATTGTAATAACTCTGTTTTATTTAAGATTGAGTCTGTATTTTTAGAGTCTAAGATAGCCGGTACATAGTCCGTAACTTAGAAGCTTCAAAAAGCTCAAATTTATCATTTAGGCTCGGCTTTAATCGATTATATAGGTAAATAATCGATTAAAACGAGTGAGAAAACACTTTCTATACAAACTCACTGTTTTAATCGATTAAAACAGCAAAATAATCGATTGTTTTGTACTTGTTCAGTACGGATAATCGATTATTTCACCAAATAATCGATTATTCCGGAGAGGTTTGGGTTCGACGTATTTGGCTCTGTTTTAATCGATTATCACTCCAAATAATCGATTATTTCAATCTGTTTTTCATTTTAAATTTCAAATTAACCCTATTTTCGAAAACCCAATTACCAAGAACCCTAGTTTCGAAATCCCCAATTCCTAAACCCTAATTTCCCTACTTAAACTCGCTTTGGCACTCGAAAAAAGAAGAACAACTCTTTCCATACAAAAGTTAAGTGTTGTGAGTGCCGGAGAACTGTTTGTTGCAAGGAAAGGGGGCTTTTGGAACCTGGTGTGAGGCTAGAAGCGATAAGAATCACTAAGTGGAGTTCTTAGTGGATTGTGTGTCTGTGCCGTCTCTAGGGAAAGTTGTTCTTCATCTCTTGTGGATTTCAAGAGAGGTGTTTTCCGATCTTTATCTCGTTCATTTGTAATCTGTTTGTAACAATTTGTTCTTAGTGACAGCGTTAATCCTCTTTTGAGTGATTAGCAACTCGGACGTAGGGTCTTTTGATCCGAACCGGTATAAACCTACTCGTGTAATCTTCTCTACTCTTCTCTATTTACATTTACGCAGTTTTTAATCGGTAAAATTTGGGGAAAATTTTGAAAACCTAATTTTTATTAAGAAACCAATTCACCCCCCTCTTGGTTTTTGTCCGACCACGCGAACATTCCGTTGCGCGATTCTAACAAGTGGTATCGAGCTTGCTTTGATAGTCATTCAAATATTTTCGAAAATGGCCGGACAAAATCAAACTTTTGCCGAAGGTGCGTCTATCAACAGACCCCCACTTTTTGCGGGTCAAAATTATCCTTTTTGGAAAGTACGTATGCAAATATTTTTAGAGTCTCGTTGATAGAGGCGTTTGGGACGCAATTTTAAACGGTCCATTTGTTCCTAAAATTACGAGAACGGTGTTGACGTTCTTAAACCTATTTCTAGATGGACTCGCAGAAGAAAGTCGAAAAGCACAATTTGATGTTAGGGCTAGAAACATTATTTCATTTGCTCTAACCCTTGATGAGTTTTATAGAATTTCGGTTTGTAAAAGTGCACAGGAAATGTGGGAAATGCTAAGGGTGACCCACGAAGGAACCGACGACGTCAAAAGAGCACGTAAAAATTCTTTAATCCAAGAATACGAGATGTTCCGGATGCAACCAGGCGAAACGATATTTGACGTACGAAACGTTTCACTCATATCGTGAACCATCTCACCGGACTAGGTAAAATTTTTGACGTTGATGAATTAAATGTTAAAATTTTGAAATCTCCGGATAGGAAATGGCAACCAAAGGTGACGGCCATCTCGGAGTCACAAAATCTTGCCACTATGTCTATGGCGGCGTTATTTGGAAAGCTTAGGGAGCATGAACTTGACCTTGGAAGACTAAATGAGGAAGAGGGTCAATATCAAAAGAAGAACCTAGCTTTCAAGACCGAGATTTCAAAAAGTAAAAATAAGAAAGAAGAAGAAGAAGACTCGAAATTGATGAAGAAGAGATGAGTCTTTTTATAAAGAAGTTCACCAAGATGATGAAAGCAAAAGGAAGACATCCTTTCAAAGGTAAGGGAAAGGTAAAAGAAAATTCTTCCGTTAATATAAAATGTTTTGGTTGTGGTGAAGCGGGGCATATGAAGACCGAATGCCCAAACAAGAAAAATGATGAACACAAGGGCAAAAAGCAATTCAAGAAGAAAGCATATATTGCTTGGGATGACAGTGATTCAAATTCAGAATCAAGCGACTCGGAAATAGAAGCAAACAATTGCTTAATGGCAAATGACAACATTTCTTCGGATTTTGAGGTTAGTGATTCCGATTCATCCTCTAGTGAAGAAAATGACCATGATGAATTGCAAAATGCTTATAATGAGTTATTTACTGCATTTATGGATATGAAAAAAGAATATAAAGTTGTAAAGAAAAATCTAAGAAGATCCGAAAAGGAAAATGAGTCCTTAAAATTGAAAATTGCATGTTTAGAAGAAAAGGAGGTAGCTAATACGAAAATTGTATGCTTAGATGAGAATAAGGACTTAGCTTGTGCAAATTGTAAAGAGCATGAATATGACATAGATATTCTTAACCATTTGCTAGACAAAGCGGAAAAAGAAATTGATGATCTTAAGAAGCATGAAATGGTAATTGCTCAAAATAATGTAAATCAAAGAGTTCCTTTGAAAAAGAGTAAATCTAAAAAGAAAAGAGTATGGGTAGAAAAAGGAACTAGAGCATGTCATGTAAATAATGCATCTTATTCCATAGCTACATCAAAAGCATGTTTTTATTGCATGAAACAAGGTCACACTTCAAATAAGTGTAAAATTAAACATTTTGGTGTACCTAAAGGAAAATATATTTGGGTTCCTATAGTTAAATGAACTATTTGTATCTTGTATTTATTCAAAGAAAATGGATCATTTAGTATGTTTTAAACAGAATGCTTAGGTAAAAACATTTTATCTTTTCTATTGCATGAAGGTTCTTCACTTAAAGATTTTTGCGAAAAGCCTCTAAAATTGTTTTAAACAACTAAAAACAAAGTTTTTTTTCAAAAGCTTTCTTAAAACATGTTTTTAAGCGATGCAGCTTTTGAAAGAACCAAATAAAATCACTTAGAATGTTCAAAGAAGTGTTTTTACAGTATTTTAATCGATACAACTTGTTTTTAATCGATTAAAATCATTTAGAACTCATTGTGATCGATCAGATTTTTATTATGAGCTGATCAGAATCTTTTAAATCGATTAAAAACATGTTTCAATCGATTAAAATCACTTAAAGGGTCAGGATGATCGATCAGAATCAAATTATAAGCGATCGAATTCTTTTCAATCGATTAAAACACGTTTCAATCGATTAAAATCATTTAAAGAGTCAGGATGATCGATCAGAATGCAATTATGACCGATCAGAATCAGTTATGATCGATCAGAATTTAGTTATGACCGATCAGAATTAGTTATGATCGATCAGAATTTAGTTATGACCGATCAGAACTCTTTAATCGATTAAATCTAGTTTCAATCGATTAAAACAACTTAAAATTTTTTCTACACTGCGTTTTAATCGATTAAAAGACGTTTTAACAGATTAAAACTGCACTTTTAACAGATTAAAAGAATCTTTTAACAGATTAATTAAACCAGATAGATTAATTAAAAGAAGTTTTGCAAGTATTTAAATAGATTGTTATGTCTCTAACCCCAAGGACCCAAAAGTTGTGGGGACCTAAGTTTATATGTTCTTGTGTTGTAGGAAACTTCCAAATCAAAGAAGTCTATGTGGTATCTTGATAGTGGATGCTCAAAACATATGACTTGGAGATAAAACGAAATTTGTAAGTTTCAAAGCCAAAGAACAAGGATATGTGACTTATGGGGATAACAACAAAGGGAAGATTCTCGAATTGGAAACATAGGTGGTGCAAACACATTGGAGATTAAGGATGTGCTTCTTGTTGATGGATTAAAGCATAACCTTCTTAGCATAAGCCAATTGTGTGACAAAGGATTCAAGGTAACTTTTGAAAGCCAATTTTGCACCATACATTTAATAGATTCGAAAAAGTAGAATTAAAAGGCATTAGGCATAACAATATATATTTGATTGATTTGGATTGTTTACATGAGTCTAGTATAACATGTTTAGTTGCTAAGGAAGAAAACCCTTGGTTATGGCATAAAAGAGCGACTCATATAAACATGCATCATTTGAATAAATTGATATCAAAAGACTTAGTTATTGGATTGCCTAAATTGAAATTTGAAAAAGATAGATTGTGTGATGCATGCCAAAAAGGTAAACAAGTTAAATCATCATTTAAATCAAAGAATGTGATTTCCACTTCAAAACCCCTAGAATTATTACATTTAGATTTATTTGGACCTTCTAGGATAAAAAGCTTTGGTGGAAATTATTATGGACTTGTAATTGTTGATGATTACTCTAGGTACACTTGGACATTTTTCCTAACTATGAAAAGTGAAGCTTTTAAGGTCTTTAGAAAGTTTGCTAAACAAATACAAAATGAGAAAGACCTAAGAATTAAAGTTTTAAGAAGTGACCATGGTGGTGAGTTTCAAAATGAAAAGTTTGAGAATTATTGTGAGGAAAATGGTATATTACATAACTTTTCTCGCTCCTAGGACTCCCCAACAAAATGGTGTAGTTGAGAGGAAAAATAGGTCATTAGAGGAACTTGCAAGAACTATGTTAAATGAATCTAATGTTCCAAAATATTTTTGGGCTGATGCGGTTAGCACTGCATGCTATGTTTTAAATAGAATGCTCATTAGGTCAATTATAAAATCAACTCCATATGAATTGTTTAATGGTAGAAAACCTAATGTTGCTCATTTAAAGATTTTTGGATGTAAATGTTTTGTGCTAAATAATGGAAAGGACAATCTAGGAAAATTTGACTCAAAAGCCGATGAGGGCATTTTTCTAGGTTATTCTTTAACTAGCAAGGCATATAGAGTGTTTAATAGGAGAACTTTGAATATAGAAGAATCTATACATGTTACCTTTGATGAGATTGTAGACCTTGGGGGAAATCCTCTTGAGTCAAATAAAAGACTTGCAGGTGATGATGAATATATAAGAGAGGCCCTTGATGAATTATACTTGGAAGATAATGTGCCTTCTCAAACTCCTCAATTAGCAAAAGAATGGCAATCACCTAGAGGACTCTCAATGGACAACATTATAGGGGACATCTCAAAAGGGGTAAGAACTAGAAATATGAATAATTTCTGTATGTCCATTGCTTTTGTGTCACAGATTGAACCTAAAAACATTGAGGAAGCACTTAAAGATGATCAATGGTGCATAGCCATGCAAGAAGAACTTAACCAATTTGAAAGGAATCAAGTCCGGGAACTAATCCCAAGAGAAGAGTCACATCAAGTTATTGGAACTAAATGGGTATTCAGAAATAAGCTTGATGAAGATGGTAATATAACAAAGAATAAAGCCGAGACTTGTTGCAAAAGGCTATTGTCGGGAGGAAGGTATAGATTATGATGAAACTTATGCTCCTGTGGCCAGGTTAGAGGCTATACGCCTACTTCTTGCTTATGCATCTATGATGAAATTTAAATTATATCAAATGGATGTTAAGAGTGCATTTTTAAATGGTTTTATTAAAGAAGAAGTGTATGTAGAGCAACCCCTGGTTTTGAAGATTTTAATAATCCTAATCATATTTTCAAATTGAAGAAAGCATTATATGAGTTGAAACAAGCTCCTAGATCTTGGTATGAAAGATTAAGTAGTTTCCTAACTGCAAATGATTTTTCAAGAGGAAAAATTGATTCTACACTATTTATTAAGAAAGTTAAAGAACATATCTTATTGGTCCAGGTATATGTTGATGATATTATTTTTGGATCAACTCGATAATTCTTTGTGTGTAGAATTTGCTAAGATTATGCAGGGAGAGTTTGAAATGTCTATGATGGGAGAATTAACATTCTTCCTTGGACTTCAAATCAAGCAACTTAAAGATGGCACTTTCATCTCTCAAACTAAATACTGCAAGGAGATTCTCAAAAAGTTTGGTATGAACACCTCAAAGGAAGCTAACACACCCATGGGAACTTCATGCTATCTAGACAAGGATGAATCAGGTTTGGAAGTTAATCAAACTATGTATAGAGGTATGATAGGATCACTATTATACTTAACTGCTAGTAGACTCGATATTATGCATTCATGTCGTGTGTGTGCTAGATTTCAGTGCTTGTCCTAAAGAATCTCATCTAATTGCAGTAAAACATATTTTAAAATACTTAAAAGGAACTACTGGATTTGGCTTGTGGTATCCGTCTCGATGCTTGTATTAGTTTATTAGGATATTCCGATGCTGATTATGGTGGATGTAAAATTGATAGGAAAAGCACTAGTGGGACATGTCATTTGTTAGGTTCATCCTTAATATCATGGCATTCTAAGAAACAAGCATGTGTAGCTTTATCTACCACTGAAGTCTGAATATATTGCGACTGGTAGTTGTTGTGCTCAAATTCTGTGGATGAAACAACAATTAGAGGATTATAGCATATATTTAAATGACATTCCATTAATGTGTGATAATACGAGTGCAATCAATCTAACTAAGAATCCAAGAATGCACTCTAGGACTAAACATATTGAGATTAGACATCACTTTTTAAGAGATCATATCAGCAAAGGAAACTGTAAGATAGAGTATGTAGACACTAAACGTCAATTAGCGAGATATATTTACTAAGCCTCTACCAAAGGATAGATTCTATGATCTTAGAAGAGACTTAGGGATATTAGAAATAGCTTAAATTCCGCTTAATTTGACTGTTTTTGGATGATTGTTATGTTAAAATTCGTGTTGTAGGATATTCATAGGTTATAATGTGTAAAAACCTTACAAAATTGATATAGCCTTCGGAATAATCGATTATCGGAAGTAATAATCGATTATTTTTTCTCAAAACGTCCAAAATAGGGTATTCTCCTTCGGAATAATCGATTATTTCGCGATATAATCGATTAAATGCCTCTCGACAATCGATTATTTGCTAGAAATAATCGATTAAAACTGTCCGATATAGAGAGAATCAATGTATTTTCTTTTGTTATTGTCTTGATGTTGTAATGGTTGAATGATTGTGAAATAAAATTTGATGTTTCTTTCATGCTATGATTGAGGGGGAGCTTTCTCTAACTTATGCATATTTTGAGGGGGAGCTCTTATGATTGATGTTGCAGAGTTCTTTTTGATTATAATCAAAATTGGGGAGAAAAATTTAAAGCCTATGATTCAATTTTAAATTTTATCCGGTATGTTTAATGTGTTTGTTAGTATGACGGATAAAACGAGGTTATTACAAAGGGCTTTAAAAGAAAATTTTGATCATCATCAAAAAGGGGAGATTGTTGACAATTCAAGGACTTGATGTTGCACTTGATGGATATGAAGAATGGATTTTGATGATGATCCAAGAACTAAAGACTTAGAATATTGAAGATTGAAGATTGGTGATAATTGTATTGTAATAACTCGTTTTATTTAAGATTGAGTCTCGTATTTTTAGAGTCTAAGATAAGCCGGTACATAGTCTATAACTTAGAAGCTTCAAAAAGCTCAAATTTATCATTTAGGCTCGGCTTTAATCGATTATATAGGTAAATAATCGATTAAAACAAGTGAGAAAACACTTTCTATACAAACTCACTGTTTTAATCGATTAAAACAGACAAAATAATCGATTGTTTTGTACTCGTTCAGTATGAGATAATCGATTATTTCACCAAATAATCGATTATTCCGAGAGGTTTGGGTTCGACGTATTTGGCTCTGTTTTAATCGATTATCACTCCAAATAATCGATTATTTCGATCTGTTTTTCATTTTAAATTTCAAATTAACCCTATTTTCGAAAACCCAATTACCAAGAACCCTAGTTTCGAAATCCCCAATTCCTAAACCCTAATTTCCCTACTTAAACTCTGCTTTGGCACTCGGAAAAAGAAGAACAACTCTTTCCATACAAAAGTTAAGTGCTTGTGAGTGCCGGAGAACTGTTTGTTGCAAGGAAAGGGGGCTTTTGGAACCTGGTGTGAGGCTAGAAGCGATAAGAATCACTAAGTGGAGTTCTTAGTAGATTGTGTGTTGTGCCGTCTCTAGGGAAAGTTGTTCTTCATCTCTTGTGGATTTCAAGAGAGGTGTTTTCTGATCTTTATCCGTTCATTTGTAATCTGTTTGTAACAATTTGTTCTTAGTGACAGCGTTAATCCTCTTTTGAGTGATTAGCAAGCTGGACGTAGGGTCTTTTGATCCGAACCAGTATAAACCTACTGTGTAATCTTCTCTACTCTTCTCTATTTACATTTACGCAGTTTTTAATCGGTAAAATTTGGGGAAAATTTTGAAAACCTAATTTTTATTAAGAAACCAATTCACCCCCCTCTTGGTTTTTGTCCGACCACGCGAACATTCCACTGCGCGATTCTAACATGTATAAAATACTTGCACATGACATTGTTTAACCAAATGGATCTACTAGTTTAAGATTTCTTTGATGTGCTTGGTTTGTTAATAATGGTCTTTTCTAAATATATTTAGAGTTCTTGTAATATTTTAAGAATTTTTTTACTTGCAAAAAGATAATTATAACATAATAGAACTAGTATTAAATTTCTTATTAGAAGATTTATACATCGTATAATGACTTGGTTACTAAAATAGTTTTCCAAGAAATGAAATTAGATTGTATAGTGTTGTATATCTAAATTATTTTCTATGCGTTTATAATTAAGAAAATTGTAAGTATGTTGATTTTGTATAACATTGGAAAGGGGAAGTTAACTAAGTTAGTCATCTTTACACCACCGTTTCACTAAAAACCATGGTAGAAACTTTTGTAAACAAATTGGTATATATGAACTCATTTGATCAATTTTGTAGAGTTTTTTATACTTGTATAATTTGTTCAAGTTACATTTCATTGTCCAAATCAAAGTACAACAAAGGTTCTCTTTTTAAGAATTTTTTTTGCTTAAGAAAGAAATAATCGCTTGAGTGATACTCAAAATAGAGAGAATTATTTTCGACTTTGTTTCCCTCAAATGATAAATTTGTTGCTCAATAGGATAATCTATTCAAGCAAAATTATACTAAAGAGAAATGAGAGTTTTAGAATGAATGTTGCTCAAGGAACAAAGTACTTGGGTCAAACGATTTCCTAAACTAATGAAGGTTTTAAAATACAAATATATTTGGGTAAGTTTACATTTATACACATATACAAATATATTCATGTATAACTTGAATCAGATAAATTCTGAATATATAGTTGATCAAAAAGTTGATTCATCTGAATTATTATGAAAGTGAACATAAATGAAAAAAAATACTATGTTAACATGTGTAGAATTTGAGATTCTACATGAGATATACTAATTCTACTGATAGGGGTATCAAATATATGTTTAGTTTGATTGGCCGATCAGAAAGAAAAAAAAAAAAGGTTAGGTTAGGTTAAAAAATTTATGGTCTAAGTTGAATCAAATCAATGTTTGGTCAACCCATTTAGGTCATGATTTACATGAGTTTAGATCAGGTTAGTTCATAGGCTTATAAATGAATTTGTTTTATAAAATAATAATTATTTTTAAATAAAAAATAAAAGTAATATTATTTTATTAAAAATATATATGTATTATAAATTAATTTGATAAGAGATTCACTTCTTATAAGAGTAATTATAAATGAAAGTATTTAACATTCACTCATTCCACAATTTAATGATTAAGATGAATTAATTTTTTTATCAATAAATCACTAAAAGTTTAAATGATGATAATTAAGAGTAAGTTTTTAATTCTTATTTTGGGACTACATGAATATCTTATCTTATAATTTATACATTAAATCATTATATTAAAATAAAAACTAATTTCATTAATATTATTTAAATTTGTATTTAAACATTTTTAATTAACTATTTTGATATAGACACGTTAATAATTTTTTAAATTTTTTTATTAGGTTAAAGTTGATATGTTAACCTAATGGCTTAACATAGATGTTAACCAAATGACATCTAGAAGGGGTGAATAGATGCACAAATTAAAATAGATGTCAAATTAAAAATTTATTTGTGAGTCAATAATTTGTTTAAACACAGATAAAGCAGAAGCGATAATATAATTAGGAAAAGAGAAAGAGATAAGGGGAAGAGAAGCCCACACAGAGATTTATACTGGTTTGGGTATAGTCAACCCTACATCCAGTTCCCAGTCAACTCTTAACACAAGAGTGACTCCCAATTCACTATCTTTCAAATTCAGTTTACAAATTACAATCAACTCAGCAGAAGAAACAGTAAAAAGTAAACTAATTAAAAAGATAATCACCTCCTTAGAAACCCACTAAGGATGAACACCTCCTTAGAATCCCACTAGGGATGAACACCTCCTCTAAACAAATCAAAGGATGAAAAAAATACCTCCTTAGAATCTCACTAAGGATGACCACCTCCCTAGAATCACACTAGGGATGAAAACCTCCTTTGAACAAATCAAAGGATGAAAACACCTCCTTAGCATCTCACTAAGGATGAAAACCTCTTTAGAATCACACTAGGGATGAAAAGCACCTCCTTTGCCACCAATACACAAAGGATGAAGGTAATAAAAATAATAACAGTCACACCTGGGTAATGGAGCCTGTAGAATGCCAATCTTCAAGAACAAGTGTGATTAACAATGAAAGCACATAAGACAGTAGAGAAGAGGGTTTTCTCAGAAGGTATAAAATATCTCTGTTGCCTTGCTCAGAATTCTTTTCTCAAAATTGATTGAATGTGAATTGTATTTTCGAATTCTATAATTGTGTGTTTTTGATTTTTCATCAAAACTTAATTAAATAGAAAAATAGCATCAGAAAATGGTCTTTGGACATTAATATTTTTGTGAATAAAAATCAGGATATATTCAAAAATATTTATTCTTCAAAACATATATATTTTTCAAATTTGAATTGCCACAATTGATTATGTTACCAGTATAATCAATTATGACAGAGAAAATCATTTTTGCATTTTTGATGCATCATAATTGATTATGACAGTGAAAAATATCACGTTATGAATTTTATCACACTTGTGCTTTGGAGGCTTATGCATAATATTATTTCATCAACTTGTACCTCCATATCCAATATTCTAAGACTCTATCTAGTCTTTAGGAATCATCTTGGGCTTGCTTGAATCATCATCTTTATCAAAAACATATCTTGGGCATATAGGGAAATGTTTCACATTTTCACCAGCGTCTTAAATTCAGCTTGTCCTTAATTCATCTTGAATGGTTTTGATTTAAATGTAGTTGACTTGAATCATCATCAAAATCATCTCTTGGGAATGTAGGGACATTTCCATCAATCTCCCCCTCATTGCTTTCAATCTCCCCCTTTTTGATGATGATCAAGGAAACACCTAAAATGAATTAAAATGCTTGACTCTATATAGCCAGCTAAAGATTAACACAAATTTGTATCAAGTGTCAGAGTCTCTTAATCTCCCCCTGGATATATTAATAACAAGACTCCCCCTAACTCATATGAGCAAAGACTTCTCTTAACTCCCCTTGTTTAATTTAGAGATAGGAAAGAATTTCACACAGATTTTAATTCATCAAAAAATCTCCCCCTGTTTCATTGATAATCATAAAAAATATTATAAGAGAAAAAAATCTCCCCCTGTTTCACACATATTAATATCATCAAAATATCTCCCTGTTTCATTGATAATTATGAAAATATTATAAGAGAAAAAAATCTCCCCTTGTTTCACACAGATTAATATCATCAAAATATCTCCCTATTTCATTGATAATTACGAAAAATATTGCAATAGAAACTGAGAACAAATTTGCACATATTAGTACATAAATCAAGGTAGAGAAAATAATGCATTACAAAGTGTCATAGAGAAGAACATCATATTAAGGAGGCAATATCTAGGATACCCAAGACAAATGAAGAGTGAGAAAGATGGGGAATAGAATGATTATAGAGATAATGGAATAAAATATAGTAGTTTCCCTCAATTGCAGTCTTCTTATTTAGGAAGCTTTCAAATTCAAATGCACTCATATTCTAGATTTCAAATTTCAAATTGCAACAAATTTAAAATTCAAATTTCAAATTCCAATTCAAATTCAATTTCAAAAATCTCAATCTGCAAAAATTTCAAATTTTAAAAATATCAAACTACAAAATTTCAAATTTCAAAAATCTCAAATTGCAAAATTTCAAATTTAAAAAATCTCAGATTGCAAAATTTCAAATTTCAAGAATCTCAAACTGCAAAATTTCAAACTTTAATAATTTCAAATTTTCATAAATTCAAACTTTCAACATAATTTATTATGACAACAAGAAAAAAATTTCCGATTCGATAATCAATTAGATGCTCAAACTATCATCTAGATATGTAAAATGCTTTGTTCCAGGCACTCATTCATATTTGCCATTAGATATGCCAAAATATTTTATGTAACATCTATTTGATGTATGACCTAATTTCATGCAATAAAAACATGTTGGTTTTCTTTGAAAAGGTCTAAATGAGTTTCTTAAAGTTTTTGAAACTGGTTTCACATCTGTTTTCCTTGACTCTTTCACAAAAATAGTTTTATGAGGTTCTAGACTTTCTTTGGGTTTGTAACCAAGTCCAGTTTTGCTAGAATTCCCTCTTTGATAACTGTTAAGTGGTAAAAAGTTGATATAATTATGCCTTGAATTGTTATGAAACCACTTAACTTATGTTAATTCTAATATATTTTTCTCCCAATATAGGATGAATTCGAGAATACCTTGATACAAGAGTAAGGAGCACAATTGTCAGCATAATTGGAGTAAAATTAAAAGAAAGAAGAACGCCTAAGCGAATGAAAGATGTGAGACCCGGCTCAAATTCTCTTATAAAAAGAAAAGTTGTGTTTTGAGAAAAGGAAGCAGTCTTGAAGAAGAGGAGGCACGACTACTGTTAGGGTTTTGTATAATCTTCATCAATTCTTCACTTCTTCATCAATTAGAGCATTGTAATGGCCAACATGAGTGGCTAACTTCATTCTCTTAGGATTCGGTGCACTTCTTTTGAACTATTTTGTATCATGGTGATATTTTGAGATATTAATTTATGTTTTGATGTTGTTATTCTTATCATTTATGCTTTGGAATGATTTATTCTTGATTGTTTGAGGTATGATTGGAAAATATATCTTGAACCCTAGATCACGGTAAGAATATTTGTTACGTTAATTGCCAGGAATGGAATGAATGTATCAATTGCTTAAACACCCTAAACCTAATGCTGGAAAATCTCTTAATTGTGTGAGGAATCAACATTTATTAGGTTTTCTTATGAATTTCATGTGTGAGGAATCAAAATGAATGATTTGAGTAGGTGGCATCAACATTGTTAGGTTAATTGACGTTCTTAAGTGACATAGTCATTACAAAAGAGGGATAAGGAAGAAAGCCAATCCTAAGTACCTTTAATTGATATTTTCTCAACAATTTACAGTTCTTTGTCATTTAATTTCAATTCAACTCTTATTACAAAAACCAATCTGTTTTAATCTACTTAGTAAGCATAATTGGGAATTTACATTGAAACTGTTCCGCGTGGGATCGACTTTTATTTAATTGAAATACTATACTGCGATTGATAATTTTGGTATGCTTGCCAATAATTCAACAAGTATTTCAGCGCCGTTGTTCGGGGACCGGTGTTCTTTGAGAATTCTTTGTTTAGCTTATTGAGTATTTTATTTTTATTTCTGTTTTTGTTTTTATTATTATTATTATTATTATTATTATTATTATTATTTAGTTTTTAGTTTGTGCTAATATTTGCTTGAGTTACTCTTTTGATTTATGCATTTAAGAGGACAGGTATCTTCGAAGCGAGTTAGAATTTAATCCAGAGATTAAAAAATCAGCTTGGAGGAACCGAAGTAGAAGAAGAAGGGAAACTCAAGAATAAGCCACAAGAGAATCTGCTAATTATTCTTTCACACTTGATTTACCAGACCCAATTATAGAAGATATGGAGAAAGAAGGAGCAAATCTGAATCTAAATCCAAATATAAATCCAAATATAAATCCAAATCAAAACCCAAATTCAAATCCACCTAGAAGAACTCTTAGAAATTGTGCTATGCAACAAGGTCCAAGACATTTTTCCAGCATTGTCATTCCGGATGATCATACATTGCAGATGAATCCATCCTTCTTAAGCTTGATTAGTGCTCATCAATTCACTGGATTGGATCATGAAGACCCTTATATTCATTTGTCTACTTTTTATGAGTTGATCAATACCATGGGATTTAGAGCAGCAAATCTTGAATCTGCATATTTGATATTATTTCCTTTTTCTTTGGCAAGTAGGACAAAGGAGTGGTTGAAAGCACATCCTAATCAGAGTTTGACTAATTGGAGTAGTGTAGAAGAAAAGTTTCTGAATAGATTTTTTCCACCATCCCGTTACATCAAAGCAAAATCTGACATCACTTCTTTTAGACAAGGAGCAAATGAACAATTTTGTGAAGCATGGGAGAAATTTATATCACTGTTGAGAAAATGCCCAAATCATGAATTTGATGACATTGCTCAGTTGAATATTTTCTATACTGGGTTGCGACATGATGCAAAGATGTTATTAGAGGTTGCAACAAGAGGATCCATGTTGGATGTAGAAATTGATCATGCCACAAGAATTATTGATGCACTAGCTTTTACAGACCAACAGGATCAACATGATAGACATCCAATTCAAAGGAAGGGAGTCTTTGAACTTAATACCTCAGATGCTCTCTTAGCCCAGAATAAAATTTTGACCCAACAAATTGAAGCATTGAACCAGAAAATAGAGAAATTACCTCAACAAATGCATACAATACAATCTATTTCTAATCAACAGATGAGTTGTGACATGTGTGGAGGTGATCATTCAAATGAACAATGCTCTTATCAAGGCAACATTCAACAAGAAGAAGCTAATTATATGGGGGGCCAAGGTAGTAGTCAAGGCAGACAAGGCAATTTTCCTAATGTCAATAATTATCAGAATAATTGTGCACAAGGATGGCGAGGGAATCAAAATCAGAATCAGAATTTTGGGTGGAACCAAGGTGTTAGCTCATCTACTAGACAACCTGCATTTCAACAACAATCATATTAGCAACCTCCATATCAACAGCAACAACATTATCCTTCAGTGCCTGACAGAATAAGTAAATTGGAGGATACTTTAGAAAAATTCATGTAAGGCACTATGGCTAATCAGAAAAATACTGAGGCAACTTTAGAAAAATTCATGCAAAGCACTATGGCTAATCAGAAAAATACTGAGGCTTCATTCAGAAATATAGAGACCCAGATAGGCCAACTGGATAAGCAATTATCTGAGCAGCAACAAGGAGGACAGTTTTCAGCTAACACACAAACCAACCCCATGGACCAATGCAATTCAATAACTACAAGGAGTGAAAAAGTTGTAGGTAAGGGGATTGGTGACAATATAGTTGTTGAAGAAGAAGTTTTGGTAAAAAAAGATGAAGAGCAAGAAGAGGAGAATAATAAAGAAAGACATATCCCTAATAAGAAGAACGAAGAGGGAGAACAAAAGATAGAAAAAGGAGGGAGTAAAAACCATTTGTAAAGAAGTTACCATATCCAAAGGTTCCTTCACAGATAGATAAAGAAAGACATTTTGCAAGATTCATGGATATTTTCAAGCAATTGCAAATTAATATATCATTTGTGGAAGCTATGGAGCAAATGCCAACATACGCCAAATTCATGAAAGAGCTCTTAACTAAGAAAAGAAGATTTACTGATGAAACAGTAGAGTTAGAGGCAGGATGCAGTGCTATATTCCAAAAATCATTGCCCCAAAAGTCCAAGGACCCTGGAAGTTTCACTATACCAGTCATAATTGGTGAATTACCGGTGAAAAAATCATTACTTGATTTAGGGGCCAGTATAAACCTCATGCCATTATCTATGCTCAAAAGAATAGGAGACTTGGAAGTAAAGCCTACAAGAATGACACTGCAACTAGATAACAGATCTCTAAAGATTCCTTATGGAGTAACAGAAGAAGTTTTAGCTAGAGTGGACAAATTCATATTTCCTGTTGATTTTGTGATTATGGACATGGAGGAAAATGAGGAAGTCCCATTGATCCTGGGAAAGCCATTTATGAAGACTGCCAAAGTAATTATAGATGTTGACATGGGCAAGTTAAAAATTAGAAGTGGAGATGATGAAGTTAATTTTAATCTGTTTGAAGTTGTACAACAACCGGAAGACAAGAAAGATTTTCTTAGAATAGATTCTTTGAAGGAATTACCCATCTCAAATGAAAAACAAGATTACAAGTCTGTTGCACAACCCCAAAGACATCTTAGTATGACTATGAAGGAAGTTATTCAAAGAGATGTACTAAAACCTCCTGAAGCAGGTATGATTTATCCAATCTCTGACAGTCGTAAGGTTTTTCGCAATGAAAAGAATAAATTCATTCCCACAAGGACAGTCAAGGGATGGAGAATGCGTATATATCACCTTGATCACTCACCTGCATGAGCCCTAAAGCAAATAGGCGTCGAGCTGAAGACGTTAAACAAACGCTCCTGAGAGGCAACCCAATGTTTTGAATTTGTTGTTTTTCTTTTTGCAGTTTAATTTTTTTTGTGCATTTTTTTCTTCCTTAGGTTCTTTCTTTGCAAGATTGCTCCAGGTACACAGTGCACTTCTCCTCAAGACTTTGAAGCCTTACTTCAATGGCTTGGGGACAGTCCAACTTTTCTGGAGAGGGTGAGAAAGTCTGCAGCTGAGGATGAGGCACAAGATAAGGAGGAGATGACAAGTGAAGAAAATGAGGGAGGAAACTTACTTTGTTTTTAATGTTTTTAATTCCTTTGTTTTTAATTGAATATTTTTAATTGCTTTATTTTAAATTTTGAATTCCCTTGCTGTCCCATAATTTGTTTCAGAGCCATATATGAGATTATTGCTTATTGTCTAATTCAAATCTAGAACGTGAAAAATAATTTTGATTGTTTCCAATAACAAGTGATTTTGGGATATTGAATATGATAGTGAAAAGGAATTGATGAGGAAAATTAGGAATTAACTGAATTGGAGAAGCTAGCCAAAACCCAGGTGAGTAGAGTATCACAAACAGATAAATTGAGTGTCAACACTTTGTGATGATAACTGATATTGGTTGATTCTTTGATGTGATTACATGTTAGCAAGACTTGAAAATGATAAAGGCATTTTTCTTTGTAGTAGATATAACTCAGAGTCAAATAGTTAACCCTAAATTAATTATAGGACATCCGTTTGAACCCCTTCTGAGCCAAAAATAATATTGTTTCTTAAACAGAACCCTTAAGCCTAAATGTAACCCCCCTTACAGATTACATTTATTTATTCTAATTTATTATCTAAGTTAATAACATTTTCAATATTCATAGAAGGTTAATAGAAAATATACTAAGTGAACAATTAATTTAGGTAAGGTTTTATATTAAATCAAGCAACAAGTTCTAGTACAAATTTTTCAAAATATTAC